>JABTTQ020002884.1:0-64561 GCA_016081115.2 Rehmannia glutinosa
GGCTGCTGGTGCTTACAGTCACGTGCAGAGATTGGCTGAGGTGGAGGGTAATGAGCTAAAAGGCTTTGCAGAGACTCTCTGCAAATAGACTAACAAGTATATTGACAAGGACATGGCGGATTAATCGGGACACTAACCACCTCTCGCCAAACGGAAGGTAATAAATGCCGTACAGTTAAATTAGATATGCAAACTGTTGATTCAATTTGATCATGCTAAGTTTGTTTAGTTATACATTTCATTTGATCTAAAACTATAGTTAGGGAGCATTTTCAAATGTCAATCTATCGTCTAATTTTGTATAAATTAATCAGAAATTCAGAATCAGGGAGAGGGGTGGTTTTTAGATTCTGCTTTTGGTTTCATTTTGAAACATGTAAAAGCACTTTTACGTAGTATTCACCAAACACTCTATGTTAACTTAAATCAATTTTCTATTTGCAAACAGTCACGAACTTTTGATTCTCGACTACTTAAACTTTTGTAGACATCCGGGTAGGACATTAGAATTCATTCATGGAGTCTTAACTGTATTAGGATTCAACTTCAAAAAAATCAAGATTTGGACAAATAATGATACTAAAGAATTGGGAAATTCCATTGAAGCAAAACTAGCTCAACAGCTGAGTCTCGTGATGAAATAATCTGACTATCAGGCTTGACTCTTTAATTTCATAGGCTCCCCCTGTTATCCATTTTGTTACACCATGTTTGATGTTCTGGAGTTGAGATTTAGAACTGAAATCGATAAAACTCGTTATTTTCTTGTGTTCCATAGCTGATCATATTTTCATGTCCTGGAAATCAGTGGTGGTTTTTGTCTTGGTCTTAATCAACATTGACTACTTGAACAGAAGAGAAGTTATCATGATAATTTTAAGATGGGGCAGCCAGAAATGTGATAAGTTGTTATACCTGTATGCCATTATGTTAATGTCATGTGAGGGACAAATTTCCAACTGTTTGGATCGATTTTGTTTGATTGCTGTGAACATAATGGAGATGTCCTCTTGGTGGGTGTAATATGTTTCATCACTAGACACACCGGGCCAAAAATGTCTCACATTTCATCTTTCTCATTATACATGTTATAATTATATGACCATCTTTTAACACTCTCATCATCGGTGTATTTCATTTTCGTTTCATTTATTCCTTCTCTGCAGAAGATCGATTGGAGTTTTTTCCGACTGTCGACAAAGGCGCCAGCATAATGAAACAAACACGCTGAACTCTTTAGGTCGTATCGCAAAAGTTTAACTGATGGTAGTATACTGTATTATATGGAACAAGAAGATTGAAAAAGAAAAGAAAAAGAAAAAGAAAAAAAAGGGTTGTTTCTAATTAATTTGACAATGGCATGGGATGCGGTTTTTTGAGAGTATCCTTGTTATGTTTTTTTTCATTTTTGGGCTAATATATTATTATTTATTTGATATGTATGAGTGAAGCAGAGTGTGTTATTTTCATTGTTTTCACCTCTGTAATTCATTTGTAACTTAGTTTATTAATGTACATTTGTGTCTTGCTCCTTTGTGCCTGTGATAGCCAAGCTATTCCATATAGAAACTGTGGATTGTTCGTCCTGTGGATTGTTTCGTCCTGTGTTCTGTTTTAGTTTTACTTGTTTCAGGGGTGACACACAATAAAACAATTATTGTATGTTTCTTCTTTTATTTAGTTTTTAAAATCAAAATGAATTTCATTCATTTCGAAGAAACTTACAACCGATCTAACCGATCCGCACTAGAACATTGCAACGAAGGCCATTTGGATAAAACGCAATGAAGAAATTGATTTTCCGAACGATAAAATGCATCTTTTAAAGAAATTGATTTCTCGAACAAAAGTTTAATAGTATAAATATTTATCTTTTAAGAGTTTTCAATAGTTATGGATTTTATTGTTGCAAAAGTTTAATCGTATAAATATTTATTTTGTTGTTATTTTTAGGGTGGTTGGATTTTGATATTACCAGGCAATATGAGCTGAGTTGTATCTTTGTCCTAGCTTTTGTTTGCATCACTTATTACATTAAATTTATGTGATAATTATGACATGCTAATTTTTAAGAGTGATCGAACGCGACCTTGATAGGCTTAAGGTAGTATTTTACCACTACACCACTAATACTTATTATGCAATTTCGATATAACAATGTATATAAAGTCATTCATAAATACGCCGATATTTAAAAAAATTAAAAACGGCTATAAATGTAAAGACTAAGAATCATCTATTAAAAAAAATGATACATTATCTCAATAAATGGATACTTATAAAGTGTTACTTTAACTATATCATATTTATTTTTTTTTTTCTTTCTTTCCTTCATTTCTAATTTGCGACTATATTAAAAAACATGATACTTTATCTCAAAAATAATCTTTTAACATTATAAAAGTATTACTTTAGCTGCTGTTATATATATATTTATTGTAATATATCATAATTTGTGGCTATATTAAAAAATATGTTACTTTATCTCAAAAAACAAATACTTTTACTTATAAAAATATTACTTTAACTCTATCATATTTATTATTCATCTTTTTATTTTGTATTTATTATTAAAAATGTAATGCTTTATTTAAAAAACAGATAGTTTTACTCTTAAAATATGATATTTTATCTCAAAAAATATATATATATTTGTACTCATAAAGGTGTTACTTTAACTCGATATATTTATTTGTCCTTCAATGTAATGTAATCATAATCTGTTGTTATATTAAAAATATGATACTTTATCTAAAAAATAACCGATACTTTTTTCTCATAAAATCATTTTTTTAATGAAAGAAAAAAAAAAAAAGACAGAGTTGTTGTTGACCCGGCGGACCTAGTGAAAGGATCCTAACTGGGGTCAAATAGGACCAAGTCTTACAGTTGAGACACAAACGGTCTATATGGGTTTTTGCCTTTTTTAATTTTATTGTTTCTTGTATAGTTAGATTAACTGAGTAGTGTTTATAAAATTGATTAAATTATTTGTTATTGCATAAATAGACTAGGGGTATTGTTTTTGAAAAGAGATGATGAAGCCTTTTATCTATCAACTCTATATAGTAAAAGAATAAATAAATATGATATATGTCATCAACTCACTATCATGGGACATGCTATAAGTCCAAATGATTACGATAATCTAGAGATGGGGTGAATAGATTATGCCCATTTACGCCGATTATGCCCTCTTTTTCGAATGTAATAAGCCAAGACAAGAATGGAAGTGCGGGGAATGTAAACAACAGCGTTGATTTATAGAGGTTCAACCCACCTAGGGCCTAATCCTCTACCACCCTAGTATCTCCGGGATGAATTTCAAAGAGGAAAAAGATTTTATTAATTACCACAATTAATACAACATCACCTTACAACACCTCTTAGGAGATTACCACAATCTCCCTTGAAGATTACCACAATCTTCAACGGCACCTTGTGAAGATTACCACAATCTTCAACCTTTAAGAACACCAAATTCTTCAACACCTCAAAAGAGCATCAAACTCTTCAATAAGAAGATTACCACAATCTTCTTGCACCTAACACCTAGATCATCCAAGTGTGTTCTTACCACAAGAACACTCACAGGGATATCTTGTGTTGAATGATGACCACAAATTCAAGATTACAACTCGATAATGAATAATACAATTTTGAGTGCAAGTGTAATCAAGAAATAAGCCTAGACCTCAAGATGTGAAAGTGTAAGACCTTAGGCTATTACAACAAGAATATTGAAATTGAAGAACAAAGGTATTTGCTTGAATGTATCTTGTTGTGTTGTATTGTTCTCTCTTGTCGTGTTGATTCAATTTTTCATCTATTTATAGAGGATGTCTTGAACTTGATAGGCTCCTCATAGGAGATTGAAATCTATAAAAAAATTGCAAGACAAATGAAAAATATAGCTGTTAGAGATCAACACCATAAATTGAGAAAAAATTGTATGTTACAACGGTTAAGAATTTCTTTGTCAAAGGATAGAGGCGGCCGGTCACAAGACAAATCTGAGAAATTTGTTTCAAACAACAAAAATACACATAGGGACCAGTCCGGGGTTGGACCGGTCGACCTAGGGTCCGACCGTCGCCCCCATGGGACCGGTCCCCCTAGAAAGGTTTTCAAGGTAACAAATTCTCTGTTATGTTCTTTCTTCTTTCAGTGCGGGATGACGACTAGTGCGGACCGGTCAACCTACAGGAAAAAATCAAGCGTCTCGTTTTGTTTTAGAAATCATCTTCAAACACGGGTTGCCCTATATGGCGACAGTTGAACACGAGACAAGTGTTGTCCAATTTTTGTCGAAAATAAACTTCAAGAAATACTCGAAAAAATTAGTAAAAACATTTTAAATCGATTGGGAGTAAACATTTGGAAACATTGTTTTGGTGTAAAAACACATTAACACAAAATCATCAAAAGTGTTGTCAATTTTTGTCGAAAATAAACTTTAAGAAATACTCCAAAAAATTAGTAAATTTTTTAAATCATTTAGGAGTATTTGGACAACATTTAAAAACATTGTTTATGTGTAAAAACAAAATCATCAAAATCATGATAAAAATATTTATATAACAAACTCCCCCTTTTTGATGATTACAAAACAAAACAATTAAAGAGGTCGATTTTGAAAACAAAATAATTTTTCGGTTAAATATGAACTATCCGTTGAGAGGACAACATTCCATGCATAATAATCTCAAGGATGGGAGTAGAGATTTTCAAAAATATTTTTGCAAAAGCTCGCCCTATCAACATGCACAACAAGAGTAATAAAAAGTAATCAACCAAAAGCTAAAAGCTCAACTTTTACATATTGAGCTTAAGTATCAAAGAGCTTATAAGCTCCCCTTTGTCAACAAAACATTATTAGACATGCAAATAAGTCTATAATACAACAAATGGACTAAGTATGATCCACAACTTTTGGCTTTTAATATCCACAAATTATAGCTTCTTTCACGAGCTTATTTTAGCCAAACGGCGGATCTACATGCTAACTTGGGGGTACAAGCATGCCCCAAACTGAAAAAATCCAAAATATTTTTTTAGTAAAAAAATTAATAATAAATTTGTAACTCCATTTCTACAAAAAGAATTAGAAAATCCAAATAAAACAATACAAATCCCCACAATAAAATTTTAAAAATTAAAATATTGACTTAACAACTTGAATAAATAAACCATGGCAAAAGTCAAAACTTACAAAACTAAAAATATCAAAAAAAAAATCTAATAATATCAATAATGTTACCAAAACTGTGTTTTGTTGTCTCTTGTTTTCTTAATTATTATAATTATTTCTTTTATGTATGTATACGGATCTATGAGGCGATATGGGGTGCGATTTACCCCAAATTAAAAATTCAACAACTTTTAGTTAAAAAATAATGGTAAATTTGTACCCTATTTTTACCAAAAAAAAAAAAAGAAAATCCAAATAAACAATACAAATCCCTACAATAAAATTTTAAAAATTAAAAGATTGGCTTAACAACTTGAATAAATAAATCATGGCAAAAGTCAAAACCTACAAAACTAAAAATATCAAAAAACAATATCTAATAATGTTACCAAAACTATGTTTTGTTGTCTCTTATTTTCTTAATTACTCTAATTATTTCTTTTATATATGTGTATTCATTTTTATGTCTTGTTACATGATCAACTTTTACAAAAATTTAGACAGTATTTTGTTGTAGGACTTTAAATATTAAACAATATTTATATGCATATTTTTTTTATTATCTATCGTACCTCCATTTTCAAAATCCTGGATCCGCCACTGTATGTATATTAATTTTTCATGTAAGGTTACATGATCTACTTTTACAAAATTTTAAACAATGTTTTGTTCTATGACTTTAAATATTAAACAATATTTATATGCACGTTTTTAAATTTATCGTACCCCCATTTCAAAAATCCTGGATCCGCCACTGATTTTAGCTTTCTTTGAGCTAATGAGCTTATTTCTTGTTTCTCCCACTTTGGAATCATCAAAAAGAATGTTAGCACGATGAAAACATCATTTATCCATATCAAAGTGCGCAATTTAACCGATTTATCGAGCTATTAATCATTAAGCTTAAAATTCCAAAAACTAAGGGACGAGTTGATCGTATGACTTGTAAAAGCTCGTAAAAGCTCATTTGATTTGCAAAACATGATCTATATAAATATATAAGACATTTGAAAATGAGAGAATCATGTAGGTGATGAATTTTTCTTTGAAACATTTTATCGAACACTTGGCGGGCGTCAAATAATAAATAAGAGGTATATAACCCTTGTAAAAATAACCAAGCCAAATTTTTCATCATCAAATGCAATTACACAATTATCATCCAACAACAATCATCATGCCCAACAAAATTATACAAAAATTCCAACACAATATTAAAGATGAAACACATTCTCAAAGGTTCAACTCAATTGAGATAAAAGAAGAAGAATTCTTACCAAGTAATCGGAGATGTCGGGTATCATGGATGATATACTAATAGTATAAACTCAAAAATATATAATTTACAAGAAAGAATTCATTTTGACTGAATTGTGTGTGAAATTTGCAAAGAGGTGCGAATTTGAAGAGGATATTAGGTTTGAGTTTTGTTTTGGGTTAGAGAGAAGGAGATGAAAGTTAAGTTAGAAAGAGAGAGAGGGGCTACCCTATTTATACTTGTAGAAAAGAGATTATTGGAGAGATTATATGGTGAAGTAGTTGACTAATTGATCATTCAAAATTTAATATTTTTAATACAAGATGTGATAATTGTCAAATGAAATAATACATTTTTCAAGATGAATCTTGATCTCCAAGAATTTGACGTTTGACAATCTTTAATTGACCAATAAAATATATATTAAAATATCAATAAATTATTTTTTTAAATCATGAATTAAGTTCGACTAATTTTCTAAATATAAATAGAGTATAAAATTGATATTTAATATAAAAGTTCACACGTATCATCATTAAAATGGTACAAATTTAATTTGTTTACAAATATCGGTGTCTTAGAGTGAATAAATCGCCACAATGTATTTTAAGATTTGGACCAATGCCCATCTTCATCAAATTCATATCCACCTACATTGATTAAATCAATAAAATGGGATTTAAATTCGGTTAATTTAACGAGGTTATTACAAATATCCCACAAAATTACATTTGTGGGGTATTTATAGGAGGTGTTAATAAAACAAGCGTAAGCGTCATTGCAAATAACGTTTCGAAGGTAGTTTTATTTTTTTAACACACATTAATTTGACCAACGCCCACATAGTAGGCGTCAGTTGCAATGACGCCTATCTTTTATTCTTATTTAAATTATATTCGAATATGTATGAATCAATCAAATATTTATATTCAAATTTCTAATCACTTTTTTTCTTATTTAAAATATATTCGAATATATACGAATCAATTTGAATATTCGTATTCAAAATTGTAACCTACTTTATTGTTGCTTATTTAGAAATTATATATTTTAAATAAGAGATATTTTCTTAGTATGTCGAGAAGACTTGATTCTATTTAAAACAACCCTCTAATTAATGATTATAATTTATTTGATCAATAGCTATATTTTATTAATTAGAATAGTCTAACAAAATATAAATAGTCTCAAATTCTCTACAACTTTTCTTCTCAAATTTTAATTTCTAAATAACCCAACAATAAAGATAACTTAGAATTGAATAGGAATATCCAAATTAATTGGTATATATTCAAATATATTTCAAATAAAAATAAAAAAATAAAATTCTGATTACGAATATTCATATTGATTCGTGTATATTTGAATAAATTTCAAATAAGAATAAAATGAGAGTAGACCCTTGCGGTGGTGTTAAAAAAAAAATTGGTATAAGGGCCATTAATGTTGGCCCGACAAATAACCCCAAATGAATTTTTTTTGGAATATTTATTACATTTGTGGGGTTACTTGTCGAGATATTAAACGGGCCGCGACCTGTTAGCCTGGACCGTTTAAATCGAAAAAAAAGGATTACGATTGAATTATTTTGGCCCGTTTAAATTCGGGCCTTTTTTTTGCTTTCGGGCGTTTGGCCCGAGGCTAAAGCTGGCTAGCCCGTAGGTTAACTGAACTAGCCCGTCAATTGTATTTTAAAAAAAAATATAATTCTAATATTATAAATCTATTTTATTACATATTACCATTATTAAATTATTTTTTCAAGCTCACATCTCCTCATCTTTAATAGGTTTAAACATATAAATCTTATAACTATTATGGATATATTTTTTAAAAGTATTTTTTTTCATTTTATATGGGTATATATATATATTATATAATGCTATCTTTTATTATTATAGTTTTATTTTAAAATTTTAAATCAATGGAATATTTAAATTTTATTAGTGTTGTAAAAATCGGCCTAAGCGCCGACTAGGCACTAGGCACCCCTAGGTCGATTCGATTTTATCCAATTCGGCCAAAAAAATCTTTTAGGCTGAAAATCGGCCTAGGCGGCACCAAATCGGAGCTAGGCGTTCTCCTAGGCGGCCAAACTATCGGGCCTAGGCCGACTAGGTGGAAAAAATCGGCCAAAAATTGATAAAAAATAAAAAAATGAAAATAAAAAAAGAAAAATAGTGTTGTTTCTAGGCGCTCGCCTAGGCGCTGGGCTGCCGCTTGACTAGCGCCAAGCGATTTCTGCAACCATGAATTTTATAATTCTATTAATGCAATATAATTATAAACTATGGAAGATTTTTTTATAATGGATACTTTAACTTAACATGTTAAACTTAAATGTTATATATGTTCAAGTTCAAAATTTTAGATTTAAATATATAATTTTGTATTTTTTTGACTTATAGTGACCCATTTAGCTCGAGGCCTGCTAGAGTTAGGACTAAGTTCACAATTTAGCCCGTTTAATAGTGGCCTATTTAACCCAAAGCCAAGTTAGGGCCAACTCTATAGTGATAGGGCCCGTTTAATATTTGTAATAAATTATTAAATTACCCTAAAAACATTAGTTTCAGAATCCCAAGGACGATTTTTTAAAGGAAAATCTAGGGCCCATAAGAATCACAATTGAACCTATACTCTTCTCCCCATCTATATCTATAAAAGGGACAGACACGGTGGTGTTTTATGATTTTCTTCACACCTCATCACCTCCTCAGACGACAAAAATCAAGAAATTTCTCGGACTACCGCCTCGTGATTCAAGATTTATAAAAGGTAAGAATAAGAACTTAATTGAATATATTATCCATTGTTTCCTTTACTCTTCTTCTCCTTTTTCGAAACAAGTAACGATCATGGTGATAATTCTCTTTTTCTGCCACAAGTATCACATCCACAAGTATCGCACCGTGTTTTGTTTCTCCAAAATTATCCTGTTGTCGTCGTCCTTTTTTTTATGAAGTTAGCTACTTTTTTTTGGTACTTTTTTTTTTTTTTGGAAGATTTTCAGTTTGCTTATTGTTATTCTCATACATGTAAAGAGAGGTGTTACTGCAAAAATCTGGATCGCACTTAAAATTTTAAGTTCCCCAATAGGAAGTGCAGTTACAACAAAGTTTTGTTTTGTTTAATGTGTTAGATGTATAGGTGTTATTTTAATTGGCGCCTACATTTTTTTTTTTTTTTTTTTCATATTGTAGATTTAATTATGTAACTTTATTTTGATGCCAATCAAAATGACAACATCCTTAAAATTTTAACAATATCCATGTATCCAAAAATGTCACAATTATGTTATAAATATATGCTACATGTAACTAAATATTAATATTTTATTGTCTAATTGTGTGTTTGAACTGTTAAACTACAAATAGGATACCGAAGACGAAGATTTTGATCAGAATTTTCTTCATTACTTTCAAAAACCCACGATAAAACTAAAAGTTTTTTCTTATTCTCTCACATATATACTGAAATATTCTTTTGTGGTGCCAGTAAACATGTTCCCTGAGACGTATCCGTATGATCATCATTACCGATTTCAAAATTTTGAATATTTTGTGGTGATGGATTTTGAGGCCACATGTGACAAAGACAAACCTCCTTTCCCGCAAGAGATTATCGAGTTTCCGTCTGTGGTAGTCGGCAGTGCTACTGGGCAGTTAGAAGCTTGCTTCCAAACGTACGTCCGGCCAACTTGCAACCGGATCCTTACTGATTTCTGCAAAGATCTCACCGGCATACAACAAGTTCAGGTATATATATATATATATATATTTGATTTGTGGGTGCGTTTGATCAATTATGTGTGTGTGTGGCTTCAGTATATTTGATTAAGTATTTTTGTCGAAAAAAATGATATATGTACTCGTATCTTGATCATTGATATGTCAATGAATGATTGGCATAGTGAATCAAAAGATTTTTTTTCGTTTCTATTGCGTTAATCCAAAAATCCTCTGTTTTTGCTCCGATGAATTGGTCCGAAATTGCGAGAAATTTGAATCTAGAATTTGGAATGACTTGGTGACAAGCTCTCATGTTCGTCTCGTCCGTGTCTTAAACTTGATTTTTCTTCATCAAACTATCCGATGTTTCCATCCGTTTTATGTGGTTCCTAATGTATCTTTATCTTTCGGGTTTAATAGGTAGACAGGGAGTTACACTAAGTGAAGCAATTCTTAGCCATGACCAATGGCTCGAAAAAAGTGGAATCAAGAACACCAACTTTGCTGTGGTAACTTGGTCAGACTGGGATTGCCGTGTGATGCTCGAATCAGAATGCCGTTACAAAAATATTCCAAAGCCACCCTATTTCAATAGGTAATAAAAAGTCTTATATTAATTTTAGATAAATTAAATTGTTACGCACACACACATCATTAGACTGATACTTAGAATCACTTCTTGCACAGATGGATCAATTTGAAAGTCCCTTTTCATGAGATCTTCGGTATGGAACGATGCAACTTGAAACAGGCGGTCGAAAAGGCCGGCCTCGCCTGGGAAGGCCGCCTTCACTGTGGTCTGGACGACGCCAAGAACACCGCCCGTCTACTTGCTTTGATTATGCAAAGGGGCTTTAAACTCTCCATAACCAACCCGCTCAATGCCGTTACTTGGGCGCCGCAAAAACCTCTTTTCGTTCCATTGCAACATCCTCAGAGGCACTACGGTCTGCCATCTTCACGCGTTCCATGCTGTTATTGTGGGGTGGCGGCATAGAAATGATTACGAAACCGGGACCGATGCATGGGAGCATGTTCTTCAGATGTGGAAATTGGACTGCTGCTACTGGTTCTCGTTGTGAATACTTCGATTGGGCTTCTTCATGATCATTCCCAATTTTTGCGAATTTTGTAAATAGAATTGGGAGTTTTTGGTTTTTATTTTCTTAGAGGAGGCAAACATTTGTTTGCTGGAGTTAGAGTTTTCTTACATCTCTGTCTATTCTAGTTTAGTCAATGGAACACTATTTTGAACAACACATAATTATGCCAAGAATGAGTAAATTTTGTTGCTATTACTTGCTTGCACATTGTTGATTATCTTGACAGTTAAATCATGACAGAGCCCTCTTTTGTGTAACCTTTGTATTTAGGATTATGAAGTCTGGTTTACTTTTATTTTGGGATAATTACAATAGACCCTCTGAGGTTTGGGCTAATTACAAAAATATATATTATATATTTAGGATTATGAAAACAGAGAAAGAATTGACAAAATATATATTATTTTTAAGATTAACAACCAAAGAAATAGTCATCAATATATCCACACATAATATCCTTTCTTATATGTGCTTTTCTTGTACCAAAAACATATGTATTTTACTATAGAATAATATTCTATGATATTCTCATAATTTCTCTCCTTGGTTAAATTTTCTTTTGACTTAATTTATAATAATGCATGGCTTAATAATAGCTCTAGAAAAAAATATATTAATTGTATTCAATACATTTTTATCTCATATCCATGTATTCTATCACCCCGCAATTAGAAAACTTGACATTTTACAAACCTTTTATGCTACAATCGATTTAAATATTGATACGATATTAAAACAAAAAAATCCGGACCTCTGCGTCATGGAATACACACTCTAGTTGTTCACATTGTTTCAATCATTGTATGTTGGTTTCTCATAGAGTCGAACCAAATATAGTTTCATCGCCCATTTTTGCTTAGCCATATCGACATCCTTAATCGGTGTGAGCATAGATGTTTCATTTCTTTAGAATGAGAGAGAATGATTGTGAGAGGAGATTATTAATATGAGTACTCAAATTGCACAAAAATTTTGCAGTAAGAAAAACCACAATGCAACCATATTTATAGGTGAATTAGCAAGTATAATTAAGGAAATTTTTTGCTATAATTATTTATTATATAGTATAAGCTTAATAGAAGATTTTAATTTCCTATATTCTCTTTGAAATATATTATTCGATATTTTGTAATTATTTTGAAAGATTTCGGATTTCTAGTTGAGATAAGAATCTTATATTTCTTGATATTTGTTATGGAAAACCTTAATATTAGATTTTGATTTCTATATTGATTTTGGAATATTTTTCCAATATTTTGTGTTTATTTTGTAAGAGTTTCGAGTTTGTAATTGAGATATGAACCTCGTATTTTTGGAATATTTGTTATGCAAATAAAATTATTACAAAATTATCAACCGTAAATAATCCATGATTCCTTTATTTTTATTTGTATTTATGGATAGAAATTTTATTGTAATCAATCAAATAGTCAAACTTTAATATAATTGCAAAATCTACTATAATCAATGTATATTTTGAATAAATGAAATCAATGAATAATATATAATTGAAATAAACTAATTAGAATCCCAAAAAATGTGTTTTGTAGTTTTAACAAAATCGGGATAAATCGAAATCGTGTCGGAAAATATTTTGACTACAATTTTTAAATGACTTGGTTATTATATATATATATATATAGATATCTGATTAAAAAAATCATGTTTTATATTTGTCATCATAATTTTAGAGAAAATGAAACATTTCAAAAGAATAAAAATTATTCTATTTGTATATATACATAAATATAAAAAAAAGTGTCAAGCGACAAAATCATGTTTAATTGTTAAAATATACTACTTTGAAAGTTGAATAACAAAATACGTCGATAAGTATAAAAATAATTTTTGTTAACCTAAAAAGTATGTTCATTAAATATTAAAATTAATTTTCTATATAGAAAACACTATTATGAATATAATTTTATTTGAAATATAAATTTAATTTAATATTACATAAATAAATGTAATGTTATGTATGGATATGTGATATATGTAATACATATACTTTGGATACATTTTATGATATATTTTCTTCATCTAAAATAAATATTTTTAATTGAATTTAATAAACTTAAAAATAATTCTATATAATTATGAAGAAATGAGCTACGCCCACCTAACAACTATACATATATCACAAATACCAAAATACATGAATTTACAAATTAATGTTCCATATCCAAAATATATAATTATTATAGCAAAATAAGTTTTAAGTAAATCTATCTTATATCTATTTTTATGTGTATTTTTTATTTTATATATGCAATATGGGTGTCAAATCGGTAATCCTAAAAAGACGATTAATTTGATATATTATATGTCAAAAAAGGATGAAAAACAAAAAAATATTAGATTTTACAAAAGAAAAATAAAAAAACAAATATAATAATTAATGCGGTACACACATAGATTTGGAAAGTTTATATTTATATAATGCTTTGCTATTATATATACATATAAATTTTCCAAAATTAATGTACTAATTACCAAAATTAATGTTACTTGTTATAATTATATTTTACTAATTCTAGAATGACGTTTTAGGCGGGAAAATATTTTGGTTACTATTTTTAAGTGACTCTCTTTATATATATATATAGATTTCAAAAATATCATTGACTTAAAAAAATATAATACCTTTACTTAAGAAAAAGTTCTAAATATACCCAGAATCTCTAAATACACCCCCATCATTTATTACACTTATAATATACTACAATACACCCACCCACATCATCCACCTACATCTTCTTCTTCTTCATCTTTCTTGAGAAAAACTCAAACTTTTTTCTTATAACCTTATGTTTTTCAACACCAACATTGTTGCTTAAATGGACAATAAAGAATTTATTCCCTAAATAATGTAAGTATCTTCTTAGTTTGCAGCTTAAAGTATGTAATTTATCCATTTTTACCGTTAAAAATTGTTCTTTGCATGATTGTTGTGCGACGCTTGGCATGACCAACCCATATGGAACGATCACTCACTTCCATCGTGGCACATGGCACGATGACACAATAGCTTAATTCCATCGTGCCATATAAGGCACAATGTGTTTTTCATGATCACGCTATCGTGCCATGTGACACGATGGAGTGAGTGTTACGATGGTACACGGTCACACTATCTCAACATAATGTTTTTCCGGCTTGTTGATGATTTTTTAATAGGAAACAAACTCATTACTGCGGAATATAGTGTTGTTTGTCCTCCCAATAATGATGAGAATGTTGAAGAGCTTTGTGTTGTTACGGATACACACACGTGTTCATGACGTAGGAGTTATTTGGTTATCGGGATAAATTATTTGATTGGGCTCATGAGAGAGAATACACACACGTGCATAAACTCTACATATGCACACTTTATCTCCTCTTAAAGTTTTTGAAATCAATTTCATGGCACCAACATTAGAGTACCCCAGGACCATCTCCTTATACAATGAAGAGATTTTGTTGTCCCGATATATGCTTTCATGAGCATTTTGTAATAAACTGTTGGTGCGAAATTCATGTTACGATTGACTTTCAAAAAATGTCGGTGTATTTCGGGGAGTTAAAACTATGTGCATGTCGACTCATAACTTCTTATTGCGTAATACCGTTTCAAGCATGTTCAAACACGCAACATACTTTGCAACCAACCCTTGCAACGATATCATTTGTTTAGCTTTGCCGATTTCGTCAATATCGTTGGCCTTTTCTTTAATCGAACTAGTTACATTCTTGAACCCTTCTTTGTTGCACACAATATCTTTGCTCTCGTATAAGCTCATTTTGATATCATTTTATTGTACTTATCCGTATATCAAAACCGGTGATGCGCCCATAATTTTTGTAGAATTGCACTCATTTTTTCCAAACTTTTGTCCTTTTACGGCGTGAAGCTGTTGATCGCATTCTAGTATTCAATACTCTGTTGAATCATTCATTATTTCGAATCGTTGGTGAGGTCATTTGCTACATGTCCTGTCAGGAAGCAATGTATGTAGTCTTCATAAGCAACATATCATGTGTAAACATGCACTGGTTTGTAGCATCACAAGTTTTTCTTATCATGTATCAGGTAATTTTCTAGAAACGTTAGAATATATGCATCATACATTCGCACTCGATGTCATAAAAAACATTAGTAGCTCATATATGGAAATTGTCATTGTTAAACACACATTGTATTATAGCTTAACAAGCAATGTATATAGTATTCATAAGCAACATATCATGTGTATACATGCATTGTTTTGTAGTATCACAAGCAAATTTTTTACATGTATGAGGTAATTTTCTAGAAACGTCAGAATTTACGCATCATACATTGACATTCGATGTTATAAGCAACAACGATATCATTGTTAAACATGCATTATAGTATAGCTTAACAAGCATGAGTATGAGGATGTGCAATACATTGTTCTTAGAATTGAGAATACAAACATTACATTAAAATATGTATGCAAATGTTGATACGCACACAAGCAATACAAGGATATTACATATCGACTACCCAAATCATTGATAGCAATTTTTACATAAATTTTTTTCTAGATGCGTGGAATAATGTTATAAGATTGGATAATCATTCATGCTTATTTTTTATGCAATTTTTTTATTAATTACAATATATAATGTAATTTGCGAATACCTTCCTCTAATGCGTAGTTAATGCACTTTCAGAAAATCTTCTATGAATATTTTCTCAGAAATTTGCGAGCCTTGTTTTGTGTTGTAGCACGATGATAGTACCAAAATAGAGCAGCACACACAATCGGATGAGGAGGGCGATGAGTTTGACAAATTCGCGAGAAAAGTGGTTTTCGTGTTTTAGGATGGTTTTATTGGTTTTTTTCGATGATTAGATTTTTGTTTTGAAAGAGATTTGTTTGATTTTTCTAATTGATTGAACATATATTTCCTCAAGATCTGCATGAAATTGTCTCCTACATTAATGGGATGATTGAGTCTTAATTTTGGTGATTTACCACTACACATTTTTAATAAGAAAAAATATAATTGGATGGTTTGTGATTTATTATCTATTGAAAATAGTAGATCCGTGGCTCATATTCGTCCCTACGGACTTACTCTATGTGGTGTCCCTATATAACCCCTCCAAATATATATATATATATATATATATATATATATATTTCTTTTTTCATATATAATCTAAAAGATAACAAATAATCAAAAAATCAAGGATTCTATTTCTACAATTTATTATAATATAAAAGATAACATTAATCGACAAGTTATTAAAAGGTAAAAAATAACCCAAAAATCAAAGATTCTATCTATTCAAAAAAAAAAAAAAATCCGGTAGCTTCATATAAAAGGCTTGTAAAAACTAACTGGAAATTATTTGGGTCTACAATTACTTGTAAATCTTAATCTGTCAAAAATTTTCTAGCCTAAACCACTCTCCGAAATAGTAAAATATAATTGCAGGTAATGTCAAACACATATAGTTGATCTTGGTCTAATCTAAGTTGAATATTTAATTTAAATTGATAAGGGTGGCGCTATTTACACCCCCAAAATTACTAAATACACACGCCTTCTAAAAAAACCCCACTCACTTTTTAAAATTTAATACAATTACTAAATACACCCCAAAAACATACACCTCCCCACTTTTTTTCAATCTCAAACTAAAGAATACACCCACCACTTTTCTCTCAAAAATTGTTACATTGGAAATGGCTCGTGACTTAAGGACTTACCAGGAGAATACGAATGTTCATGGAGGAGGAGGATGCGCGATGTGCGGCGCCACCATCCACATCGAGCCGAGATGCGGCGACACTCTCACCGGCCCCGTACGGAAGATATCCTGGCGGTCGACGAAGAGGTAATAAACTCATCTTTTTCTAAAAATAACTTGCAATCGTAGTTTGGGTGTGCCCTTGTTGGGTATTTGGAAGTATGATTTTATGCTTTTAATTTGATGGGTATGGGTAAGTGATGAGTGAAAATTTGGATGTGTCATTGTTGACTAGTTTGAAATTTGAATTGGGAAGAAGAAGGCGGCGGATTGGCACGATCGTAGAAACCCTAGGTGGCACGATCGTGCCATCGTGCAAGTGGCATCTGCACGCTGGGATTATATGCCACCAACATGCAACAAGACACGATGGTGGAATTTACTCGATCGTGCCATTGCCAAGGTAGGCATGTTGGCACAATCGATTAGATATACTATAGTACCTATTTATGCATAGAAATTTAGGTTTGTATATCCTTGACTATGGAAATCTTTGCATATGTATAAAAACGAGGTACTCGATGCACTCTTATGCACAATCATTACTTGAGTTTATTCTACTATCATACATATTAAAGGAATTTAGTTATGCTTACTAATATTCAAGTTTGATATTATTTTAGGTGCATGTAGACTGTTAAAAATTGAGATTGTCTATACTAGACGACCAAAGTAAGAGTCATTTTAGTTCCAATTCTAGCATTTTGAGACTAAGTTATGATTCCTCAAATCTTGGGATTTAAATAAGTTTACTAGAATGGATTTGAAGAAGCGATAGAGAATTATTTCTTAAGAAGGTGAAGAGACATTAACGAGGAATAAGGTGTTCGATAACCTATTGGCTTCCAATAACTATTTGAGTTTCTTTTGTACCGTATAGTAATAAATTGTGACTTTACCATATGATTAGGATTGTTATTGATTATAAAAGAGATTATGACAATAAATGGTTGAAAAAGGAACTTGACCTTAGGAAATCTTTGATATTATAAGCAATGAGCAACTACTATTGGAACGTCAAACCATGATATGGAGTTTTGTGACTATGGCATAAAGTTTGAGAATAATTATTTTCTATAATTTTATTGTGTAGGTGGAAATCTTTGGAGTATGATTATTGGATTGTTGTGCTATGATTGAAGTAGTCACTCTTGCGTTTGACTTGGAAAATGATTGAAAATACGGTGATATTCAAAGTATATAAGTTATATGAATTTCGTTATAAATATGTTATCTAAATGTTTGATTCAGTCGATGGATGAAGTACATTATAAGGTGAATTAGTATTACGGTTGAATTTAGTAGAAATGTACCTTGTTGGTTTGGGTATTTCACTATAAAGAGCACAATTGGCTAACATCATTTGAGTTTGATTCTTTGATGCCATGATTTTGTGAGAAATATCGGGGTTCATTAAAACGGACTTGAGAGGTTCAATACGAAAGTGGTTAAGAATATAGTTGAACGAATAGGTGCTTGATGATATTAGGTTTAATCTTTTGACACCTTGGTAAGATATTTGATGTCATACAAATGATATCTTTTGTGTATAATTAAGAGAATTCAATAGAACTTCTTGGTTAAGATAGACCTTTTATGATATAATTTATAGATTAAGCTAGATGCTTTAGAGTTTCGAATTGATTGCTTCTAATGGGTATAAACATTTAAGTTACTAATAAGGTGAGATGATTTGAGTTTTGGATTTGTCAAATAAAATTTGGATTCAAGAATTGATTAGTAAGAAGTAGGATAAAAAATACTTTTGGGAAAAAGGACACAAGAATTATTTTTGAATGTTGGTAAAGATTACGGACAAAGCTAAATCCCGTATATTAGATTTATTGGATTATTGAAATTAAAGGGCTGGGAAAGTTGGCTTTTCGCTCAAAGCTTCCACTAGCGTTAAGAAGAATGCATGCGTGTTTCACATCTTTCAAGTGAAAAAATATAATCCGGACCATAGCATGTGATCACGAGAAAAGGTTCGGATATAATGGAAGATATCATATATATAGAAGCGACCTTTCGAACTTTTGATAGCAGATTAGAGAATTGAGAAATAAAAGGATTTCATTAATCAAAGTAGTGTGGAAAGAGCATAAAATATCGGAAGAAGCCGCTTGGAAGATGGAGAAGAAATGATAAAGAGTTATCGGAATTATTTTAGAAAGAATTTGGCGACCAAATTCTTTTAAAGAATGATGAATGTGAGATCTAGAATCGTATTATAATGTAATATTGTAACTAATAAAATATTTTTTAATATTTGAGTTTATTTTGTGAATTTAAATCATTTTTTTGCCTACAATGGTAGAATTTATTGTCTTTATTTACTTTATTTTAATCAATTTTTTAAACAATAAATAAATAATTTTGAGCCCATTTTCCCTGCACCTTTTGACTTTTAACTTGTCTTCCATTTCCTTCCTTCCTTGTGGACCGGTTTTGTGGGACAAAAGGACAAAAATTTTAGTTCATTCATTTTGCAAAACTTGGTGACATAAGCTCATCAATTTTAACCAAACAAATTACATGGTGGTTACTACATTTCATCACCTTCACTTACAAGCCTTATCCGACAATTTTTAGGAGTTTAAGGGGGTTTAGAATTTATGTACAGCTCACTTAACACATAACAATGAAAAAG
Organism: Rehmannia glutinosa; assembly: GCA_016081115.2. Classification (NCBI taxonomy): domain Eukaryota; kingdom Viridiplantae; phylum Streptophyta; class Magnoliopsida; order Lamiales; family Orobanchaceae; genus Rehmannia; species Rehmannia glutinosa. The sequence goes on from JABTTQ020002884.1 coordinate 19,701, forward strand.
ACAACACAAACTATCTTTTTCATTTCTCCCTCTCTTAGCCGAAACATATAGCTTGAAATCCATCATTTTTCTTTCAATTTTAACCATGAATCCTTTTGAATTACCTTCTTAAAATTATTATCATAGCTTATTATAGAAGAAAAATATTATTCTTGGAGGACGTGAGTGCGAAACTTGAAGAATAGAAGAAGTGAAGATTTTGATTTCCAAGTTATAATTTTAACTCTACTAGGTTGGTGTTAGGCGTGAGAAGTTGAATCAAGAATTGAAGAAAAATTGACACTACAAGAAATCGCCAAATAGCGATGGATATTAGAGACGGATTAGGTCCGTCGCTAATAGCGACGAATCAACGACAGTTCGCGCGGACGGAATAAACCAAGAAAATAAATAAATAGTTCAAATGAACATTGGCGGCGGATATTAGCGGCGGACAAAAGCGTCGCATAAATAACAACGGATCAACGCGAGAATAGCAACGAAATTAAACCAAAAAAATAATTTATTAATTATATAGCGGCGGATTTTAAATCACGCTAATAACCTGAATAAAATTTAAAAATCTAGGAAATTTCTTTGCGACGGATAGATTCCGTCGCTAAATAACTAAAATATTAGCAAGTTAGCGGCGAATATTAAATCCGTCGCTATATTGTTAAATTCTTAACATTTTAGCAACGGATGTAATCCGTCGCCAATGTTTTCCCAATTTTTAAGAAAAATTTGCGGACGGATAAAATCCGTCACTAAATAAATAAAATATTATCAATTTAGCGATGGATACAAAAGTCGCCGCTAAATAATTAAAAATATTATCAATATAGCGGCGGACGGATTCAAATCCGCCGCTCACGGAATTAAGATATGGAAATTTTTTTTTTTTTCTTAGCGGCGGATGTAATTCCGTTGCTACATATAGCAACGGATCTGTCCGTCGCTAAAGTCGTCGCTAATTAAATGCGTCCATTCGCCGCTCGGTTCATGATTGGCGGCGCATTTTTATAATTTTAGCGACATTTTGCCGTTGCTATTTAGCGACGGAAAATCAAATGCGTAAGCTAAGAAATTAACGACGAGTAAAATAAAGATGGAAAATATCCGTCGCTAAACATTTTAGCGGACGGGTTTTATAGGTTTAGCGACGGAAATTTCCGTCGCTATTTTTGATTTTCTTGTAGTGTGAGGTGGGTAAAATAAAGCTTAAATTCTTTTGTTTAATGGTTTACTTGCATTTTGATTCTTGTAAAGCATATTTGTTAAATAGTATAAAAATCATGTTTATGTATGTGCTTGGAGGTGGTTATATATTTCTTTGATGGCTTATAATTATTTTGAAATTTAATTGGAATTTGGAAATTAAAATGCAAAAAAAAAAAAAAAAAAAAATGTTAACTTGGGTTGTTAAACAGAAATTCAGAATTTTATGGGATGTTTTGGGGTTATTTAAACTGAAAACATATTCTAGAAGTGAATTAATGTATTGAGTTTGAATTTGAAAGAAAAGAAAAATGTTAACTTGGGTTGTTTTGCAATTATCGAAAGTACAGGGGCTAAATTGTAATTTTTGAATATTTGAGGCATTGTTCTGTAAGGTATAGAAGCTGTAGGGATTGTTCTTGAAAGAGAATAAGTGTTTTGGTGTGAATTGAAAAGAAAAATAGGACTTGAGGTCAAAAGGCAATTTCTTATAAAATAGGGGGCTTAAATGCAATTCCAAAATCTTTGGACTCAAAACTGGAAACTGTTTAAATTGGGACTGATTTGTAATATTTGGAACTGGTTTATCATTTTCTGAATTTTTCAAAAAGATTTTGACCAATTTGAAAGATGTTTAACGTTTAGAGTTAAAAATGGAATGTTTTGATAAACTAAGGACTAGTATGCAAAATGTGAAAATCTAGAACCTTAAACTAAAAATTCAGATTATTGTAACCTTACATATCAGTTTATAAAACTTGAAGTCCTTGTTTATAATTTTTGGCATTGTTGAGACAAGTTGTAAATTTTAGAATATTAGGGATTTTTGTGCAAATTGTTAAAGTCTAAACTCTAATACTAAATTTGCAAAGTTTAGGGGTTGTAACGAAGGTTTTGAAGTAATTAATAAGATTTATTTGAGAAATTCTAAACTTAGAGTTTCCGAAATATTTGTTTATTATATCGATTAAATTCCAACTATAAATCACTTTACTTGTCGACATTGACACATGCTAACTTGAACTTGTTTACTCGGGCCTATCAACCATTTAAAAGTTTTACGTGCACATTGCTACACTTGACTTGAGCATGTGTGCCACAAAAATCGATTTTATATCATTTTAGATTTTTGTATTGCGTGTTTGTCTTGTTGTGTGGTTTGGTCAAACGAGGTTGAGCGAGGTTGCCTATGGTCTTGATTTGACCGGCCATGGTCCTAATCCACCGTTGTAGGGACGGAGTGTCCTGTGGGTGAAGTGGGTAGGTTTAGTATATTTCGGAATATGACGATCTCTGGACAGACAGGTCCTAGCTAAAGAGACACCGAGCCACGTGAGGTAGTTATAAGGTAGTCTGTGACTTCGGCCGACTCTTTCTTGGGGAGGCATAAGATAGAATGGCGTAATTGTGGCCCGATCGGCTCAATTATGATTGTTAACACTTCTTGATATTCGCTGCTTGCTTGCTCGTTCTGTTAGCACTTTAGTGCTTCTACTCGTTTGTCCGGAAAATATATATTTAATGTTTGTGGTAATTGCTTGTTATTGTTACCACTTGTTATTGCTTGTCATCACTTTTATTTTTAAACTTATCTTATCAAGCTATCTCTTGAAAAGTGCAATTTTAGCGATATATTATTTTCTTGTAACAATGCTTGCTTGTATGTCATCACATGTATGCTTATAAGATTTGGTAAATTTTAAATACTAGTAAGTGTACGTGCGTTGCACGTGTGCCATATAATTTTGCCAATTAACTAAAAATAAGTTAATAATTTAATTTAAATTACATTTTGTTGATATTATACAATGCAACTTGACTTGAAGCGAAATCTACAATGTTAAACACTTGTGTCATCAAAGGATGGGATCTTATTCCAGGATGGTGTTTCATCTCCTATTCCACCGCACGGATGTTGACACGTGTATAGACATTACCATATTATTATTGGAGCATAAATCAAACCTAATTTATGGAGTTTTAATATGGTAACTTCTATACACGTGTCAATCATCCGTGTGGTGGAATATGAGATGCAACACCATTCTGGAATAGAAGATCCCATCCGCATTCCTTGTGGCTGTGGCTCCAAAAACTCATGTGAAAGAATTTAATTGAAAATGTCATATAGATAACAAATAAATGAGGGTATGTCATGTCCCTGAAACCATGATCAAGTACTTAAAAGTGGAAAAATTGTCTAATGAATTCAATTGCGTTAAGTCTTCTCTTGGTTTAATTTGGTAACTGTCATGCATTGTTTTCTCCTTACTTGAATTTGACAATATTAGCTTTTTTCATTTTAGTTATTTATACTTTGTAGAGTGGCTTCATTATCACTTGATATTTGAACTGCACAAATATTTTCAATCAGTGCCATTCGCATCTTCTGATCAACTCAATTTCTCATGCCATCAGCATTTTTCGTTCGAGCGTGATTGCTAGACGTAGTTGATGTCTTTATGTTTTTGGCAAGGTTGCAGAAATTGCTAGGCGGCAACCCATACTATATAGGCACGCCTAGGGCCAATGTCTGGCCGCCTAGTCCGCTTAGGTGATTTTTGGTCGAACAATACTTTCATTGATTTGGGCAAAATCGGTTCGGCATAGGGACACCAACGCCGGAGTTTACAACACTGCTTTTTGGACATCTTCAAAGTGGATTGCATCTTTTCAATTGCATCAACTATTACAGTTTTCTATTTACCACTTATATCTTTTTTATTGAGGGCAATGATAAAACATGACTCTTTTGATGTTTGCAAGCTTAGATATATGTAGCATTTTAATAAAATTATCTCTGATTAAAATTAAATTTTAATGAAATCAAAATTAAGATAAAAAAGAATCAATTCTAATTAAAACAAGATGAAAAATTCACAGTGAAGAATTATTTTTATCATATAAAAAATTCAATCGAGAAACTAATATGAGTATATATAACTAAATTAGTGCATTTGAATGTGTACAATGTAAGCATGTTTTAACACATGCATATATTTACCTTAGAGACAATCCTTTCAATTGTTTCAAGATGAAAGGATGATATCCAATGCATTGATAAACATATGAAGCCTCGTTTGCCAATATTAATAGTCTTGATAAAATTTCTTAGGATGGGAAAGAATTTTATTGTTCACTAATAATTTATTTTGAACTAATAATGTGTACAGGATTACTTGATTGTGAATTGTGATATATGATATTTTTAAATATTGTAAAAATAATATGTTTGAGAATGATGATTGTGTATAAGACAACAAATGACCAAAATACCCAAATGCCAAAACAAGTCCACTTAAAATTTCTTTTTTGTTTTCATTTTAAGACATTTGGCAAATTTCATTTTCAAATTCTGTAGAATGAACATAAAGTGTGTCCATTGTCTTCTGGTTCACCAAAAACAATAAAAAGATGAACAAAATCTAAACGAACAACAAGTTAGCGATCTAATTCCCAGATATTTACAAAGTTTAACTGGAACTATAATATAGCTACACCATACATGAACACGAAAAAATCAAGAAAGAAAGTCTGACTTTGAAAATAAAACGCATCTTGATCTTTAGTGATCGATCTTTCTTACAAGAAGGAGCCTGGAGGTGAGGCATTGGCCAAAGATGTGTTGGGGTTGCTTTCAAGTTCAACACATGTGGCCTACCTACAATTTTTGACTATGGAAAGTAGCAAACTTCTTTTGACAAAGCGGTGTGAAATTATGACAAAATTATCATTCAATTATTGTCAAAATTTAGAAGCACCGAATTGTTGGAAAGGTGGATGCTTGTATTTGGCAACATCCTTCATCCTTTGCCTATAAATAGGCATGCTCAGGCAAAGAAGAAAACACACCAAGCAATTAGCATTTTAGCAATTGCAAGAGAAGAGAGAAAATAGAGAGTAGAGAGATTTCTATAAGTGTGTGTTTTGAGTGAAGAAAAAGGGAGAAAAATTAGTAGTAATTTTTCACTCTCACCCAAAATAGCATTCCTATTTTCTCGGGTGTTCCAAGTTGAGCAACTTGAGATATTTTGTTTATCCCTATATTTAGGGAGAAATTTTGTAAGCCTACTATACATTTAGTGGAGGATTTATCTGGACTACGGTCTCGTGGTTTTTCCCAATTTGGGTTTTCCACGTAAAAATTCTTGTGTCCTATTTTTATCGTCTTGCACTATTATTTGGTACTTGGTTTGGTTCCCATTTTTATCCGACTAAGTGGGAAAAGATTTTACTATTCTTTGTCGGTGTCATTTATTTTGGCACTCTTTCCCAACAAGTGGTATCGAGCCACGTTGTTGCGGATTACAAAATGGAGGAATCGACATCCGTTGGTGGGATGTTCAAACTCAACGGATCCAACTATAATATTTGGAAACCAAGTATGTTGGATCTTTCTCTTGCAAGGATCTTTATTTACCCTTGAAAGGTGATCTTGCCAAACCAAAAGATACAAGTGATGACGAGTGGAAAATCTACACGTAAAACCGTAGGATATATCCGGCGTTTCCTTGAGCATAGCATTTTCCATCATTTTGCTAATGAGGAAAAGGTGATGTTCTATGGAAAAATATTGAAACCATGTTTGAGAGGAAAAATGCTTTGAACAAAGCTTCAATTATCGAGAAAAATTGTTCGACTCGGATACACGGAAGGTGCGAACATGGACGGAGCACCTAAATGCGTATCGGTCGATAAATCAATCTACCACTATGAAAATATCCTTGATGATGAAGTGATTGCTTTATTAACGCTCAACTCGTTACCTGGACGGTTGGGACACGCTTGTGGTGTCGAAGAACTCGGCCCGAATGGTGAACCGACTATGCGGATGGTCAAAGATTGTCTTCTTAATGAAGAGTCGAGGAAGAAAGGAGTTAGAATATTCTTTCGAGTCAAAAGCCTTAGTAGCCGAAAATGACAAGCGGGGAAGGAGCAAGTTTAGAGATTCTCAAAATAAAAGAGACAAATCCAGGGGAGGTCCAAATCAAGAAGGACTTCAAATGTCATTATTGTGGTGGTCCAAATCACTATGAGAGAGATTGTAGAAAGAAGAAAAGAGATCGAAAGAATGGAAATAATGAAAACAAAATCGATGACAAAGACACTACCGCGCTGCGTTGATGGTGATGTTGTCATCATTTGTGATGATGCTTGTATCGATTCGCATGCCCGTGACGGATGGATTATTGATTCGGGAGCTTCATATCATATCACACCTCATCGTGATATGTTCACATCATACACCGGTGGTAGCTTTGGCAAAGTCGAATGGCCAATCATGGTATGACGGAGGTCGTTGGCATAGGTAACATCATATTAAACACGTCTGGGAAGCGAGGCTCACGCTCAAGGATGTCGGACATATTCGACATTCGGCTCAATATTATTTCCACCGGCAAGCTTGACGATGCTATGACAATCACTTTGGTAAAGGAAAATGGAAGCTCACCAAAGGTTCTCTCATTGTCGCTAAGGGACGAAGCGAGAATTCTGTGCACGATGCAAGCATTATCCAATGGAGAGGTAAATGCAATTGATAAAAGTTCCTCCATTGAGCTATGGCATAAAAGGCTCGGACATCTAAGTTAGAAGGGCTTGGAAGTTCGACGAGAAAAAACTTCTCCCGAGAGGTAACAAGTATGCCCCTACAAACTTGTGTTGATTGTTTAATTGGAAAACAAACAGAATTGCTTTCAAAAAGTTTTTCACCTTCAAGAAAATCTTATCCACTAGATCGGTGCATCTTGATTTATCTTTGCATGAAAGATAGAAGTCTTGGTGGTGCAATATATTTTGTCACATTTATTGACGATTTCTCTAGAAAAGTCCGGTGCTTTGCTTTGAAATCTAAAGATCAAGTTAAGGTATCTTTAAGAATTTTCAAGCAAGTGTTGAAAGAGAAACAGGAAAGAAGTCAAGGCGTGTTCGTGCGACAATGGTGGTGAATACCAGGGTCCATTTGAACAACATTGCGGGGATCATGGAATCAAGCTTAAGAAGAGTGTTCCAAAAACTCCTCAACATAATGGTGTAGCAGAAAGAATGAACAGGACAATTTGTGAACGAGTCAAATGTATCTGTCACATTCCAATCGCCTAAATCCTTTGGGGGTGAAGCAATGAGGATGCAGTTGATCTAATCAACCTTTCTCCATGAGCTCCTCGGGTGGCGACATTCCGGATAGAGTTTGGTGGAAAAGATATTTCCTACAAACACTTGAGAGTGTTTGGTGCAGGCGTTTGTGCACATTCCAAAAGATGAACGATCAAGCTTGATGACAAGACCAAATCATGCATCTTCTTGGGCTATGGCCATGAAGAATTGCCACTACTGAGTTATGGGACCCAAGAAGAAAGTTATCGAAGCGAGGATGTTGTATTCTTGAGGATCGACAATTGAAGATTCCAAAGCAGTTGAGAAATCAATCAAACCAATATGTTTCGATGAGCGTAGATCCGTTTCTTCTCCTAGAAATAAGAATCACGGGGAGGTGTGCAAGAGCAACATCATGATATAATCGGTGATGTCCCTCCGGTTCCACCACCGAGAAGATGCGGCTAGAAGGTCCACCAGACAAAGACAACCTTCTACCGGATATAGCCCACATGAGTATGTAATGCTCAGACGGGGAGAACCACAAAGTTTTGCAGAGGCCATATCACATGATCGAATGATATGTGGATGAAGGCTATGAAAGAAGAGATGAACTCTTTACTGGGAAAATCACACCTATGACTGGTGAAGCTACCGTAAGGTAAACGACTCGAAAAATAAATGGGGTGGGTTGAAGAAGATCGTAGAGCAAAGCTTACAACCAAGGTATAAAGCTAGGCTAGTTGTGAAGGGTTTCAGCAGGAAGAAGGGTGTTGATTTGAAGAAATTTTCTCACCGATGGTGAAGATGTCCTCAATCGAGTTGTTCTCGGTATAGCCGCGGTTTGGATCCGGAAATTGAACAACTTGATGTGAAGGCGCATTTCTTCATAGAGATTTGAATGAAGAAATCTATATAGAGCAACCGGAAGGGTTCAAAGTCAAAGGTAAAGAGAACTTGGTATGCATGTTGAAGAAGAGCTTGTACGGCTTAAAACAAGCTCCAAGACAATGGTACAAGAAGTTTGACTCCTTCATGACCTGACCATGACTACAATAGGACCAGTCCGATCACTTTGTGTATTCTTTAAGAAATTCGGTGATAATGATTTTATCATACTATTATTGTATGTGGATGATATCTTTGATTGTAGGTCATGATGCCGGCCAAGATTGAGAAGTCAAGAAAGAACTTGGCAAGTCTTTTGCGATGAAAGACTTAGGACCGGCTAAGCAAATCCTTGGGATGAAAATCTCAAGAGACAATGCAAGTAGGAAGCTCGGCTATCTCAAGAAAAGTATGTTGAGAAAGTTCTTGAAAGATTCAATATAAGCAAGTCAAAAAAGTCGATTACTCACCTTGCGGGTCACTTCAAGCTCGGCAAATAAGAATGCAATGTCCCACAAGTGAGGAAGATAAAGCGAGAAATGCAAAAGGTACCATATGCTTCTGCGCAGTTGGCGGTTTGATGTATGCTATGGTATGTATTAGAACCGATATTGCTCATGCGATTGGTGTTGTTAGTCGTTTTCTCTCTAATCCAGGGGAAAGATCCGGTTCATAGCGGTGAAATGGATATTTCGGTATTTGAGAGGTACTTCAAAATATTGTCTAAAATTTGGTGATGACCAAATGTACTAGATGGATTTGAGATGCGAGATATGGCTTGTGATATTGATTCAGGAAGTCCACATCCGGATACGATGAGATTTGCGGGGAGCTATCTCTTGGCAATCAAAACTTCAAAAATGCGTGGCATTATCCACAACCGAAGGCCGAGTACATACCGTGACGAAAGCTTGCAAGGAGATGTTGTGGTTAAAGAAGTTTCTGTAGGAACTAGACCGGGAAGCGAGGAAAAGTACACACTCTCGTGATAGTGAGCGCAATCCACTTGAGTAAGAATTCTTCATTTCACTCAAGGTCAAAACACATTGATGTGAGATACCATTGGATTCGAGATGTGCTAGATGAAAAGTTGATGCAACTTGATTGTTAGGAAATTTCTTGTTTAGATTTTGATGAATGCCATGTAAAACTTAGAATAGGAAGTTGGCACCCCATTCTTGTTGTAAAATGCATTGTAATAAACAGTATCGCCAAGCCGAGTTAAGTAGCTACACCCTAACATGCAAGAAGACATGAAGACTAGAAGGAAGACTCATTGCGAGGCAGTGAGTATGGCAAAGAAGAAAGTAGACGGGAACTCTATGAAGAAGCGGTGAGATGCGGTGAGTGGAGTATCGATCAAGTCAACTCGAGAAAAGCCAAGTCTCAAGTTGAAGTGGTGAAAGAGTCATCCAATGATTGGAAGTCGACTCTAAGTCACCTGGGGAAAGCAAAGAAATGCGGTCAAGTCGAGATAATCGAAAAAGATCCGTTGCACGTAAATCAAGAGAATTACTTAAACAAGTAATATCTCCATTCCACCGTTCTCGGAGTGCTCGATCCTTAAGCGTGCAAAAGGAATGAACCAATATGAAGCACTACACCGTGTCGAACTCGAAAAGGTGAAAAACAATTCATACGAGGAAATGGCAATTCCAAGGATCGCAACAAGACAAGCCAACGATCGCAAGTGACTTTCAAAAATAAGCCTATCTCTTCAACGGGCAAATTTTTGAAAGATCACTATAAAAGGCCGAGGAGTTTATTTGAGAAAAAGAGAGTGACACAAAAACGAGAAGAACGAACTTGAACCAAAAACGTTCAAGCAATTATTAGAAAATCGAAATATTCTCAATCCTCAAGCCTACACTACGAAGAACATCAATCCAACACTCACCCGTGAAGGAAAGATAACTTCAATCGGTTGAAGAGGAAAATCTTGAAAAATCAAGGGGTCTACATTCCACGAAGGATTGTAGGAAGGTTCAAGGTCGAACCAAGTTTTGAGCTTTTGGAGGGCTTCGTGATCAAATCCAAAGAGCTTGAGCAAGTGAGTCAGAGTAGCAAGGCATTTGCCTGTGAAGAAGGCCGAGTCGTACGAGAAGCGGTGAGTGATCAAGGCGTCTCATCGAGTCCCAAAGGATCAAGTCATTTGTGTGATCAAGACTTGTATACGGACATTACCACTTTGTATCTTGATCAATACCTAGTGGATTCCTCCGGGAGTTGGAGAAGAGAGGAGTAGAAGAATTACCCCATCTTCGAACCTCTATAAAAACTTCATTGTGTCATTTACATTTCAACACTTTAATTCCTCGCATCTTAATTGTTTAAATCTGTGATAAATTTGCTATCCACTTGATAATTTCTAAGTACTACTACGAGTGAGGAGGAGAGCGATAAGCCAAGACGGCCGGCTCCTCGAGAAGACACAGACGGCCCCCGCCGCCCAAGACTCAGATTTAAATCGTCTCTCGAACCGAGAAATCCCTGGTACAAACTAGAAGACGACGAAGAAGAATCATCAAGCGCTCCGAGCTTGAAAAACCGATCGAGTCGCCCACTCACCGAACAAATACCAGAAACTATCAAGCGGTGAGTCCCCGGATGTAATTGATGAAACAACTAAATCTCTTTGAAGGCATCAGCAGAGACAACTGAAGAAATAGTCGTAGTCCGCGTGAGACCTGAGACACAAGAAGAAGCTTATATAGGCGACAAAGTGATGTGATGATCCTATCTCCACCTTACCCGGACATCCAAAATCATCTGCGTAAGTGGAGGAAATGGAAATTGAGTAAATCAAGGAGCAGTTCCAACGGCCCGAGTTTATAGAAGAAGAAGAGGAAGCTGTTAAACTTCCTTGGACTAACCATGTGATCCAAAGATCTTTGGATGAAGACAATCGCACGGACATCCTGCGGATCTTCAAGGACAAGGAGAAGAAAAAGACAGCAGAGGAAGGAAGGCGAGGCACGTGAGAAGGCCAACATCCATCGCCCTATCTCCGCACCATAGAACACACATCCTCTCCTTGATGTCTTCTCCGGTGATGATGAGGATCCAGGACTCGCCGCTTTGCCGCGGAAGAGTTGCAAATGCAGCAAGCATTGCACGAATCAGAATCCTTCACGAGCAAAGATTGATGGAGGGACCAGGAGAGTCCTCGAACACGGTGAAATTGATCCAATGGGAGTGGTTCAAGCAAATCGCCATCGTTGTTGTTCTTGCCACCACTTCCCGACTCACTCGGAAGAAGGCCATAAGAGAATGGCGATGGCGGGATAGTGGGGACCCCGGTCGAGCCAACCCCTATTGAAGGTGTCTTACCACCGCCCCAACTACTGAACACTCAATAGAAACAATGGGAGTTTGGAGACGAGTGACCCCATTCCAAGTCACTCACTGGGTGCGCCGATTGAGGGGGAAACTCCCTCCACCATTGCGGCAAGGTCGGAGAATGCCGAGATGACTCAACAATGAATCCGGGAGGCGAAGTAGAGGAAGTACAAACACTAAACGAACAACAAGTTGTCATCAACGAAGCTCCAGGCGATTGAGACTGCCTCTCGGTGAGGTGCCAACAATCGCCTGGCGAAGGCTAATGACGCTGATGCGTGCGTCGAGGCACGAGGAAGGAACTACGGGAGTTAACACTGGGGCGATGAAAGTGCAATCCATGGGGTTGAGACTCCAATGGATGCCACCACGAAGACCCTAAGACACCGACATGTCGAAAGGGAGGTCAAGGCCTCATTGCGCAATGAGACCGCATGAGGTCTTGAAGGCCCACGGGAGGTTGAGACTTCTTGGGGTAAAGAAGTGAAGAAGAGAACATCCTCCGGCTATCATCGACCCATCCGAAAAAGGAGATAAGCGCACTTCATGATTCCCAGGGATAATCCTCGATGTAACCTTTTCCGGGATCGGCGCGCGAAGAAGAAGCCGAGTCATCCCCGTGATAGCTCCAAAAGACTCACCGCAGATGTTCCAAGCACGAGCAAGTCTCGATCCCAAGACTACTCGTCAAACCTTTAATTTTGATGATGAGCCTCAATGGAAATCTCATCATCATCGTCCGATGACGCTTCCGATAAGGCCGAGGACCGTCTACTCAATTGGAGAAACCAGTGAGACCAACGAAGGGTGTTGAAACAAATTGAGGCTCGGCAAGTCGGGTCCACTTCACAAAAGACCCCGAGACAGAGTCCATCGCGAGCTCCCAAGGCTGCCGCAAAGAGTTCGACTCAAAAAGGAACCTCACGCGCACCTCTCATCATTGAACAAATACCGGTTGGCGTGATGATTCCTTTATAGAATCTTTTCCTTTCTCTCGGAGGTACCTAGGATCTCCTGAAGAGTTAGAGAACGAGCTAGCACGCTTCCATAGACCAGCTCTGTTATTCCATCGGGCACCATTGTTCCGGTGATTATGATTTTGATTTGCATGGCCATCACCGTACAACGGAAGAATCGATTGAAGTCCGCAAGTATTCAAAGGCATTATTTCTTTGAGATTGAACGGATGGAGAGGCATCGAGGCCTCTATGGACATGCGACTAGACAACGAGAGATGCCAATCTTTGCTGGCGATTTAAGAGGCATATCGAGGATCGGGGAATGGTGGCAACAAAGAAGAAACAATGTGTGTGGAACAAGTTAGATATTTCAGGACATTGTTCAACAAGTCGCTAGTATGGAGAGCGAGAATCGATGCAAAAACAAAGTCGAGAGAACACATTGAGCACATGCATGAAGCTCACACCGCCGAGATAAAGCTGGCTGCGTGAGCAAAATAAGAGTGATCTACAGCGTTTGGAAGAAACCATGAATAGAAAATTCAGCCTTCTCATGGCTGAGATGAAGCTAATTTCAGCAGAGTCCAATGCTACTCGATCCGAATTTCGTGGCCGCATACTCCGACAAACTCGAGATAGAACTCCACCATCGCAGCTCGACTTCCGCTTTGCGGAATGTTTCAGGTGTCCCTCTCTCTTTTGATGATGCCAAAAAGGGGAAGAGGAATACCTTAAAGCATGAAGAGATCTGAAGCCGAAAAAGAGGATCAACAAGCTGCGAAAGGAAAGACAAAGTGAGGAAGCGCTGAAACAAAAAAAGAAAATCATTGAGGGGAAGGATCGAAAGATGTGACCTTGATGATTGCACAAACCCCCAACAAGGTCTTGTCACAGTGACATTATCGACAAACTCCCTGTGACTCGCCACTCCAACACTCGCTATATCTATGGTGAAAAGAGAAAAAACAATTGAAGCAAGAATGGAGGAAGTGGAAGGAAGAATGGATGCCCGGGTTATGAACATCTTGAAACAACATGGAGGCATTCCAAAGAGACAAAGACACTTATGCCATCTCGGATGTCGGACAGAGCGAGCCACGATCAGTTGATGAATTTAAAACGCCGCATCCGAAGGATACTTTGCAAATATGTCTATGGCTCAAGCTTGGGACTTATCTTGGGAAAAGGGTCTCACGTTATGTGAAGAAGGCGACAGCGACAGACTACCGGCATCACTCTGCTTGGTCACTCCTACCGGTCACTGGAAAGAAGAAGACCTCGACAATACACGCCCGCAGGTAGAGGAAGAAGCGTGGTGGAGGAAGAGGTTTGGACCTAGGCCTCCGCCCAAAAACATTGAATACGTAGATCCAGGCAAGAAATGAGGGATCTATCGGGGCTGGTCTTGACCAAATAGAAAATTTGCAAGTGGCTAAAAGTAATCTTGAGTATGCAAAAAGAATAGAAGAAGAAAACAAGAGACAAACTCAGCTATGGGAGGAAAGACAGGAAAGATTAAGAAGAGATGAAGCGCCGAGGAAGGCATATGAAAAGAAGAAGAAAAGCGGTGACGATGAGAAAAAAGAAGAAGAAGCGAGAAGATCTTGAACAAGATGAAAGAAGGAGACAGCGAAGGAGATGAAGTGTTCTTGTCCACCCCTTCATGTATTTTATGATGTAAATACATACTATGTAAGTTTTTCGCAATAAAGCTATAAATTCTTTATTTTTCGTGTAGACAAATGTTTGCTCGATACACCTTGTAAAAATTGTGTAAAAGAACAAGAATGTTATGATCAATAAAAAGATTGATTCTACGCATACATTCTATGTGAATACACTATCTCAGTATGTATCTTTGCTATTTGCATTTTTGAATGGTTTAAGTTTTGGCATCATAAAAAGGGGGAAATTGTTAGGAAATTTCTTGTTTCGATTTTGATGAATGCCATGTAAAACTTAGAATAGGAAGTTGGCACCCCATTCTTGTTGTAAAATGCATTGTAATAAAGTGGTGGCCAAGCCGAGTTAAGTCACTACACCCTAACATGCAAGAAGACAATGAAGACTAGAAGGAAGACTCATTGCGAGAGACAGTGAGTATGGCAAAGAAGAGTAGACGGGAACTCTTTGAAGAAGCGGTGAGTGGAGTATCGGTCAAGTCAACTCGAGAAAAGCCAAGTCTCAAGTTGAAGTGATGAAGAGTCATCTAATGATTGGAAGTCGACTCTAAGTCACCTGGGAAAGCAAAGAAATGCGATCAAGTCGAGATAATCAAAAAGATCCGTTTCGAAATCAAGAGAATTACTTAAACAAGTAATATCTCTATACCACCTTTCTAGGAGTTCTCACCGAGAAGCGTGCAAAAGGAATGAACCAATGGGAAGCACTACACCGTGTCGAACTCGAAAAGGTGAAAAACAATTCATACGAGGAAATGGCAATTCCAAGGATCGCAACAAGACAAGCCAACGATTGCAAGTGACTTTCAAAAATAATCCTATCTCTTCAACGGGCAAATTTTTGAAAGATCACTATAAAAGGCTGAGGAGTTTATTTGAGAAAAAGAGAGTGACACAAAAACGAGAAGAACGGACCTGAACCAAAAACGTTCAAGCAATTATTAGAAAATCTGAAATATTCTCAATCCTCAAGCCTACACTACGAAGAACATCAATCCAACACTCACCTGTGAAGGAAAGATAACTTCAATCGGTTGAAGAGGAAAATCTTGAAAAATCAAAGGGGTCTACATTCCACGAAGGATTGTAGGAAGGTTCAAGGTCGAACCAAGTTTTGAGCTTTTGGAGGGCTTCGTGATCAAATCCAAAGAGCTTGAGCAAGTGAGCTGAGTAGCAAAGCATTTTGCCTGTGAAAGAAGGTCGAGTCGTCGAGAAGCTTGGTGAGTGATCAAGGCGTCTCGGACCGAGTCCAAAGGATCAAGTCATTTGTGTGATCAAGACTTGTATCCGGATTTATTACCACTTTGTATATTGATCAATACCTAGTGGATTCCTCCATGAGTTGGAGAAGAGAGGAGTAGAAGAATTACCCCATCTTGAACCTCTATAAAAATTTCATTGTGTCATTTACATTTCAAAGACTTTAATCTTTGCATCTTAATTGTTTAAATCTCTTGATAAATTTGCTATCCACTTGATAATTTCTAAGTACTAAACCAAGCACTAAATCCTTGCTTAACCAAACTTAAAGGTGTTAAGTCTTCCTGAAAACAAAACCACCTTGTTGAGTTAATTTAGACCAAACAGTGAGTTATTCCATCAACAAAGCTCGGTTGAGTCCTGTTGAGAGACTAACTCAATCGATTAACTAAATTGATTTGTCCATCAAGGACACAAGTGTAGTATCAACTCGAATATTTAAAAGGACTAAATCGAAAATTTGGTAAGGTTTATTCAACCCCCCTTCTAAACCTTACACTTACACCCCTTGGGACCTACATTGATAAAGTTCACACTCGATGAAAATGGCGCGGATATCGACATAGTCTTTACCAAGAGATAAGTTTGAAGCTTGTAGATACAAAGCGGGCTTGATTGAGTCCTACATGAGTTGAAGGGGAGAATTGTTGGGGTTGCTTTCAAGTTCAATACATGTGGCCTACCTACAATTTTTGACTATGGAAAGCAACAAACTTCTTTTGACAAAAGTGGTGTGAAATTATGACAAAATTATCATTCAATTATTGTCAAAATTTCGCACCGAATTTTTTGAAAGGTGGATGCTTGCATTTGGCGGCAAAGATCCTTCATCCTTTGCCTATAAATAGGCATGCTCGTGGCAAAGAAGAAAACACACCAAACAATTAGCATTTTAGCAATTGCAAGAGAAGAGAGAAAATAGAGAGTAGAGAGATTTCTATAAGTGTTTGTTTTGAGTGAAGAAAAAGGGAGAAAAATTAGTAGTAATTTTTCATTCTCACCCAAAATAGCATTCCTATTTTCTCGGGTGTTCCAAGTTGAGCAACTTGAGATATTTTGTTTATCCCCTATATTTAGGGAGAAATTTTGTAAGCCTACTATACATTTAGTGGAGGATTTATCCGGACTACGGTCTCGTGGTTTTTCCCAATTTGGGTTTTCCACGTAAAAATTCTTGTGTCCTATTTTTATCGTCTTGCACTATTATTTGGTACTTGGTTTGGTTCCCATTTTTATCCGACTAAGTGGGAAAAGATTTTACTATTTCATTTGTGCCGGTGTCATTTATTTTGGCACTCTTTCCCAACAAGATGAGCAGGATCTAAATTTCTAATCCATGCATGACTGGAATTGGGACCATCGACTTGTTGCTAAAAATACAAAAGGAAAACTAAGAATTACATCCAAATAGAACATCTAAAACACAAAAAGATCATCACACTAACTTCATTATCCAAGAGAAGATGCAATGTGATGATTAAGAAACTTAAAAGTAACTAATTAAAAATCTAAAGTTGAAAATAGTAGATAACTTGATGATGGTCAAAATACATATGTACTTTCCGCACTACCTTACTTGCACATCCATTTGCATCCTTGGTGTACCAACCCTATTGGGAAACATGAAGATCAAAGTTTTCAATATATATATATATATATATATATATATATATAGGGATAACTAGCTAATATTGGCAATATTATATAGCTATAGGATATTTATACATCAATAGATTCACCTCCATCTCGCACACAAGTATTCCAGGAGAACCAATCCCAAAAAACAAAATGTTATCGGTTGCAACATATTATAGCAATATTGAACCACCAAACTATTTTTTCAAACAAAAGACAATTGAGTAAAGCAAGAAAAGACAAAAATGAGAAACACGGTTACCTCTTTTTGTATTGCAGGTACACTTTTGTTAATTATTCAAAAATGAGTTCATATTTCTTCAGTGTATAAGAAACAAAAGAATTGTTGGAGAAATCCACTTGTTGCTGATGATCTCTGACAAGTGAATAATTAGGCTATATATAGTAATGAGATGAAGAACTCTAGTATTGTTAATTGTTGATCACATATCTTACATTTCGATGATGATCATCAAATTGAGAAATATGTTTCAGGATTAATCGATTCAAATTCAAATTCTCATTCCAAACAACGATTATCAATTTCGACAAGAAAACCGATAATGGCAAAATAGACTAATTGAGATAAATTTAAATATCATTATCACTAAACCAATATAGGATAGGTCTTCACAGCTTCTCCAAAGGCTAATTTTAGACTATAACATGAAAAGCGAGTATATAAAATCAATCTTCTCGTAATCGAAGGTGCATCTATCAAGCCCTATCCCCATAAAATCAATCTTCCCATAAACAACACAATGAAAAATTGTTCTCAATCTATCCACCTTGAAATCCAATTTTCGTGACAAGAAATTTTGATCCTATTAAGTAAATCGTCAACATCTTCGTTCATGATGTGATAACTAATACCAGATGACATAAATATTCAAGGTCTTGTAAAGAAATAGAACCAAAATCTGATGCCCCTAACAAGTTCATATTCCTTGAATTTTGGATTCTCTTTATTCATTTTTAGTCATAATTCTTTTTCTCAAATGCGATCCCTAATCTCTTACCTTCGTCTATTAACTTTTACACCAAAAGTCAAAGGGAACCCGGCGTAATCACCACACAGAGCCATCAAAGTGCTAGCTCTTTCTCCTACTGGGATCGGAGCAAGAGTGGAAGAAAGCAATATCTTGCAACAAAAAATCCAAAATGTCGTCTTCTCGTAGATCAAAATACACTTTGAAATTACCTCAAAGAAAATATGATTTGAAATCAAAACACGCGTTCAAATGATAATGTTATTCACATTATTTGGTAAACTAAACATGCGCATAAGAGAGAAAAAATAAAAGAGAAAAAAAGGACTTCACCTGCATGGTTTTGAGGTGCAACAAAGAAAATTTACATTTTGTTGGAATGAAACCAACCGAATGTATTGTACAATACCAGGGGGCTTCTGAATAATTATCAGATAGATGGAAAAATCATTCATGGGCCCATCTCGAAAGTGTTGGGCCGCACTCTAATTCCCAAACAAAAGACGGGGCTGATAATTTGGCTTAATCAAGCCTTTTTCCAAGATCCCAAACATGGCCAGAGTGTTTTAAAGGAGTGTTCTTTATTGCACTCATAGAACTGCTAGCACATCCTAATAATAAGAGATTCAAAGCGAGAATAATTATTAGTGCACCTATGACCCCGTCACGCTACTCATGCAAACTAAAAACTTTGAATTATTCACATGCATAATTGTATATACGTACATAAACTTGTAAATAAAAATCCATGTGAACAAATAGGGCATGAATAATGCATCAGTTATATCGGTTTGCATGGCTTTGCATTTCAAGTGTATGTTTTGTCAGAAGAAAAAAAATTCAATGATATATTAAATGAAGAAGTAATATATTAGTTAAAGAACACAACAAAAAGAACTATTGGATAAAAAAAAATACACCAACTAAAATCAAATAACGCGGTCAAAAGGCAAACCATTTAGGCGCAACCTACAATTCAAAGTGAAAACAATCTCTACTATCCACCATCTGATCCACCAATCAATTATTTGCACTACTGTTAATGGACATAGAAATTAGTCGAATATAAGTTACATTTCCTACTACTTGAAAGTGTTGGATGATAAAAGAGAAATTGAAAGGAAAAAGAGGGTGAAATCCTTCTCCGTTGTGGTTTCTATGAGTATGATCGGCCTAAGTGGATTTATATGTTCTCGAATATCTATGTGCATTTCAAATGGGATTTTTCTTCCTTTTCTTTTATTTACGATTAAATCCAAGGTATTAAGTTCCTTCTAATATAGTCAACAACTTCAAACCTATTTCACCTCCACTAATCATCATATCACATATCTCAACGCCCAATGGTTTCTTTATATGTTGTTGTATTTGAAGATAAATCACATCAATGAAGTGTAGGTCCCAAGGGTGTAAGTGTAAGGTTTAGAAGGGGGTTGAATAAACTTTACCAAATTTTCGATTTAGTCCTTTTAAATATTCGAGTTAATACTACGGTGTTTGTGTCCTTGATGGATGACCAATTTAGTTAATCAAGAGAGTTAGTCTCTCAACGGACTCAATCGAGTGTTGATGGAATAACTCTTTTGTGGGTCTAAATTTTTGTGGTTTTGTTTTATTGGAAGACTTAACACCCTTAAGTTTGATTAAGCAAGGATTTAGTGCTTGGTTTAGTACTTATGAATTATCAAGTGGATAGCAAATTTATCGCAGATTTAAACAGGTTAAGATGCAGGAATTAAAGTCTTTGAAATGTAAATGACACAATAAAATTTTTATAGAGGTTCGAAGATGGGGTAATTCTTCTACTCCTCTCTTCTCCAACTCCTGGAGGAATCCACTAGGTATTGATCAAGATACAAAGTGGTAACGGTCCGGATACAAGTCTTGATCACACGGTGACTTGATCCTTTGGGACTCGATGCCGAGACGCCTTGATCACTCGGTGGCTTCTCGTACGACTCGGCCTTCTTCTTCAGGTATTTGCCTTGCTACTACAACTCACTTGCTCAAGCTCTTTGGATTTGATCACGAAGCCCTCCAAAAGCTTAAGACTTGGTTCGACCTTGAACCTTCCTACAATCCTTCGTGGAATGTAGACCCCTTGATTTTTCAAGATTTTCCTCTTCAACCGATTGAAGTTATCTTTCCTTCACGGTGAGTGTTGGATTGATGTTCTTCGTAGTGTGAAGCTTGAGGATTGAGAATGTTTGATTTTCTAATAATTGCTTGAACGTTTTTGGTTTAGGTGCAGAACTTGTGTCACTTATTCTCAAATAAACTCCTCGGCCTTTTATATTGATCTTTCAAAAATTTGCCCGTTGAAGAGATAGGCTTATTTTTGAAAGTCACTTGCGTCGTTGGCTTGTCTTGTTGCGATCCTTGGAATTGCCATTTCCTCGTATGAATTGTTCTTTCACCTTTCGTAGTTCGACATGGTGTAGTGCTTCCCATTGGTTCATTCCTTTTGCACGCTTTAAGGGACCGAGCACTCGAGAAAGGTGATATGGAGATATTACTTGTTTAAGTAATTCTCTTGATTTACGCAGGCAACGGATCTTTACTGATTATCTCGACTTGATCGCATTTCTTTGCTCTCCCCGGTGACTTAGAGTCAACTTCTAATCATTGGATGACTCTTTGTCACTTCAACTTGAGACTTGGCTCTTCTTGAGTTGACTTGGATCGATACTTCACTCATCTCATCTTTGCTTTTTGATAGAGTTCCGTCTACTCTTCTTTGCCATACTGTTTGTCTCGCACGTGAGTCTTCTTCTAGTCTTGATTGTCTTCTTGCATGTTAGGGTGTAGGCGACTTAACTCGGCTTGGCAGCCCTATTTATTACAATGCATTTTACAACAAAAAAATGGGGTGCCAACTTCCTATTCTAAGTTTTACATGGCATTCATCAAAATCTAAACAATAAATTTCCTAACAATTTCCCCCTTTTTGATGATGCCAAAACTTAAACCATTCAAAAATGCAAATAGCAAAGATACATACAGATAGTGTATTGACATAGAATGTATGTGAGAATCAATCCTTTTATTGATCATAACATTCTTGTTCTTTTACACAAAGTTTACAAGGTGTATCGAGCAAACATTTGTCTACACAAAAGAATAAAGAATTCATAGCTTTATTAGAAAACTTACATAGTATGTATTTACATCATAAAATACATGAAGGGGTGGACATTAACATTTCATCTCCTTCGCTATCTCCTTCTTTCATCTTGTTCAAGATCTTACGCTCTTCTTCTCTTTTTCTCATCATCATTTGCCTTCTTCTTCTTTTCATATGCCTTCCTGGCAGCGTGCATCTCTTCTTAATCTTTCTGTCTTTCCTCCCATAGCTGAGTTTGTCTCTTGTTTTTTCTTCTTATTCTTTTTGCATACTCGGGCGTTACTTTTAGCCACTTGCAAATTTGCTATTTGGTCAAGTTTGATGATAGATCCCTCATTTCTTTCCTGGATCTACGTATTCAATGTTTTTGGCGGAGGCCTAGGTCCGAAACCTCTTCCTCCACCATCGCTACTTCTCTACCTCCGGGCGTGTATTGTCTTTGGGGTTTCTTCTTTCCGGTGAGTGACCCGGAGTGACCAGCAGAGTGATCGCGGTAGTCCGTCGCTGTCGCCTTCTTCACATAACGTGAGACCCTTTTCCCAAAGACAAGTACCAAGCTTGAGCCATAGACATATTTGCAAAGTATCCTTCGAGATACGAGCGTTTTAAATTCTTCAACCGATCGTGGCTCTGTCCCTACATCCGAGATGGCATAAGTGTCTCTCTCTTGGAATGCCTCTATGTTGTTTCAAGATGTTCATAACCCGGGCATCCATTCTTCCTTCCACTTCCTCCATCCTGCTTCAATTGTTTTTCTCTTTTCGGCCATAGATATAGCGAGTGTTGGAGTGGCGAGAGTCACGGGGAGTTTGGTGATAATGCCGGTATGACGGAGGACCTTGTTGGGGGTTTGTGCAATCATCAAGGTCACGTCTTTCGATCCTTCCCCCTCAGATTTTCCTTTCTTTTGTTTTTAGCTTTCCTCTTTTGTCTTTCCCTTCACAGTGCATCCTCTTTTTCGGCTTCGAGGATCTTTTCGTGCTTTTTAAGGTATTCCTCTTCCCTTTTTGGCATCATCAAAAAGAGAGGACACTGAAACATATTGGCAAGCGGGAAGTCGAACTGCGATGGTAGAGTTCTGTCTCGAGTCTGCTGCAGAGTATGCAACACGAAATTCGGATCGAGTGGCGTTGGACTCTCTTTGAAATCAGCTTCATCTCGGCCATGAGAAGGCTGAATTTTGTATTCATGGTTTCTTCCAAGCCTTTGTAGATCACTCTTATTTTGCTCACGCATCGGCTTTATCTCGGCAGTGTGAGCTTCATGCATGTGCTCAATATGTTCTCTCAAAGCCTTCGTTTTTGCATCAACATTTCGACTCTCCATACCGACTTGTTGAACAATGTTCAAGTATCTAACTTGTTCCACACGCATTGTTTTTTGTTGTTGCCACCATTCCCCGATCGTTTGTTATGCCTCTTAAATCGCCAGTGAAGATTGGCATCTCTGTTGTCGATCGCATGTCCATAGAGGCCGATGCCTCTCCATCCATTCAATCTCGTGAATAATGCCTTGAACACTTCGCGGACTTGATGATTCTTCCGGTGATGGCCATGCGGCGTCAAAATCATAATCATTTGGAACAATGCACGATGGAAAAAGGGAGGGGCTGGTGCGGAAGCGTGCGAGCTCGTTCTCGATTCTTGGGGAGGTCCGGTACCTCCGAGAGAAAGGAAAAGATTCTATAAAGGAATCATCACGGCCAACCGGTATTTGTTCAATGATGAGAGGTGCGCGTGAAGCTCCTCTTGGAGTCGAACTTTCGCTGCTTGGGGAGCCTACGCAGATGGACTCTGTTTGGGGTCTTTTGTGAAGTGGACCACTTTGCCGAGCCTCATCTGTCTCAGCAACTTCGTTGGTCTGATTTCTCCAATTGATGATCGGTCCTCGGCCTTATCGAGCGTCATCGGATGATGATGAGATTTCCATTGGTGGCTCATCATCAAAATTAAAGGTTTGTGAGTAGTCTTGGGATCGGACTTGCTCGTGCTTGGAACATCTATTGGTGAGTCTTTTGGATCATCACTTTGGGATGACTCGCCTTCTTCTTCGCCTTCCGATCCCGGAAAGGTTACATCAGGATTATTCAGGGAATCATGAAGCGCACTTATCTCCTTTTCGGATGGGTCGATGATAGCGGGAGGGATGTTCTCTACTTGACTTCTTTACCCAGGGAAGTCTCAACCTCCCATGGGCCTTCATTACCTTTCGGACGATGTCGGTGTCTTAGGGTCTTTCGTGGTGGCATCCGTTGGCACCTCACCGATCGAGCAACGCCCGAGCCGTTGATGACAACTTGCTGTTCGTTTAGTGTTTGTTCTTTTTCCACTTCGCCTCCCGAATTCGTTTGTGAAGTCATCTGCAAAGCATCCTCCAACCTTGCTGCGGTGGAGGGAGTTTCTCTCTCTTGTGGCGCACCTTTGGTGAGTTACTTGGAATGGGGTCACTCGTCTCCAATCTCTGGCTGTTTCTATTGAATGTTCGGCCGTAGTTGGGGGGTGGTAAGACACCTTTAATAGGGGTTAGCTGTTGGGGTCCCCACTATCCCGATTTCATCGCCAAGTCCCTTATTACCTTCTTCCGAGTGAGTGGGAAGTGGTGGCAGCAAACAACAGTGGCGATTTTTTGAACCACTCCCATTGGATCAATTTCGGTGTGTTCGGAGGACTCTCCTGGTCCCTCCATCAATCTTTACTCGTGAAGGATGCGGATTCGTGCAATGCTTGCTTTGCATTTGCAACTTTTCGTGGCGGTGACATTCTCGGATCCTCTCATCACATCGAGAGAAGACATCAAGGAGAGGATGTGTGTGTTCGTGGTGCCGGTGATAGGGACAGATCTTGGCCTTCTCACGTGCCTCAGCTTCCTCTCTGTCTTTCCTTCTCCTTGTCCTTGAATATCTGCAGGATGTGCACGTGCGATTGTCTTCATCCGATCTTTGGGATCACAGTGGTTAGTCAAGGAAATTTAACGATTCCTCTTCTTCTTCTATAAACTCGGGCCGTTGGAACTGTTCCCTTGATTTACTCAATTTCCATTTCCTCCACTCACGCAGACGATTTTGGATATCGGGTAAGGTGGAGATAGGATCATCACATCACTATTAGCTCTATCAGCTTCTTCTTGTGTCTGTTGCGCGGACTTGATTATTTCTTGAGGTTGCTTTATTGATCGCCTTGGCCAGAGACTTGTTTGTTTCATCAATTACATCTGGGGACTCGCGCTTCAGCGGTTTAAGTATTTGTTCGGTGAGTGGTGACTCGGCCGGTTTTTCAAGCTCGGAGCGCTTGATGATTCTTCTTCGTCTTCTAGTTTGTACGAGAGGGATTTCGGTTGAGACGATTTAAATCGAGTCTTGGCGCGGGGGGTCTTTGGTGTCTTTTTTCGAGGAGCCGGCCGTCTTGGCTTATCGAGATCTCCTCTTTTTGATGATCGGAGAAGGTATTTGAGAGTCCTTCTCGACGGCTCTTTCTTTGGGCGGGAGAGACACGCTGCAGCGGCGGTGACTGCTGCGCAGGGGCGGAGCGAGTTTGACTTTCTTTTGCTGCGGGAGCGTGATCTTCTTAGCAGTGCAGGGCAACTTTCTTCTTTGGTGGAGAGGAAACATCGTATCTTCGTGGTCGGTGATTCCCACTCACTTGTGTCACTCTATTGGCGTAGGCTCTCTTCATGCGCGAGAGAGGTTTGATCTAAACATCTCTTGTTAACATGGAACACCTTTCCATGTCTAAGAGGGACTCCTTTCACTTCCATCATTCGGCCAATCACCAGGCCATATCCTAGGGATCCTCCAAATGTGCCATCTTCCTTGAAGGATTTGTTCCCTACATTTCGGCATAGTCTGCGTGTGGACAAACTCATTGATTTATTTTCCTTTCTTCAATGATCGCCGCCATCATGATCAATTTTGCTTTTTGGTTGGTCAAAGCCGCCAAATTTGATGTCAATACATTTGGCAACTATGTCCAACGACTTGTGATAATCCTCCTTCAAAGACCTCTTGTTTGTTTGTGTAAACTATTTTATCAAGATAGTCGGGCTTGGCTATTTCCTTCCAAGCAACGGCCAGGTTTACATCAACCGTTAATTTCGATGCTCCTTCCATTGGTAAAGTGGCGGTGTTCACCAAGTCCTTAGCGAGAGATGGTGATCGCTTTCCGTGTCTGAGATGACTTTATCCCTTCATCGTGAATCTCAGCATTCACGTAGAACTGTGCGACCTCCTCCACATAGGTCATCGGATATTCTAACATCGAGAAACGGTTTCGGCCCGGACATTTCCAATTTCTCGGTGATTTTCTTCACTAGGGTGTCGTCGGACCCCTGTTTCACCATCCGTCGAAATCCACGATGGACCCGGTGTGGATTTGCTTCCCTAACTTGACAAAGTCGTAGGTTGGTGCCATTTTTGAGAATCTTATCGAAGAAAGCTTAGAGATTGATTTGAAGGTAGATAGGTTTTGAGAGAATTTTTGCCTTTGCTTCGAGAGAAAGAAATGAACGGTTTTGGTAGTGTGAGAGAGAAATGGACGGAAATGGTTTAAGTATGGTTTATGAAAGGATGTGCGGGTGGTTTTGAAATGTGATCGAAATCAACGGCTTAGATTTTGCACGCCTTTATTTAGCATTTAATGTCTCGTATTTAATGCGGCGACATTTATATCCAATCATAAGCTTGGTGTGCGGCTTTATGTGCGTACACATCATCATTATGCGACGTCATTCTTAAAACATTCCGCTTAGTAAAAAAGACTGCGTTTTTGTCACTTTGCTCATAAGTGACTAAACTTATCCTTTAGCCGATTTAACTCTTCTTCTCTCGATTCTCTTAGTGACTCATTCGGCTAATGGTGACTTGGTATATTGTCTTTCCCGTCTGGTGATTTACTTAGGCGATTTGTGAGTTCACTCTTTTTTCCCTTTTTGTGTTCCATTTCTTTTCTTTGATTCTTACGAGTGTCGGCTCGGCTCAATTAACCCTAACTCATGTTTGAGTTCTTCAAATCTTGACTCACATAGAGGTTTTGTGAAGATGTCGGCCGATTGTTTATCGGTTGAGATATATTCCAAGATGATGTCCTTCTTTTCAACATAATCTCTTATGAAGTGATATCGAGATCAATGTGCTTTGTTCTTGAGTGCGGCAAAGACAGGATTTTGAGTGATTGCAATTGCACTTGTGTTATCACACATGATTGGAATTTCTTTTTCCTCAACTTCATAGTCTCTCATTTCTTTGTCTCATCCATAGGACTTGGCACAACTTGTTTGCCCGCATGACTATGTATTCTGCAAATTTGTAGAGGTGGCTATTGAATTTTGCTTCTTGCTAAACCAGAAATCACTGTTTCCTAGCATTTGACATGTGCCTGGAAGTGTTTTTTGTCAACTCTCGCATCCAAAGATAGTCGAGTCTGAATAGCCGATTAGCTTGAATCCACCTTCCTTTGGATACCATAAGCCAACTTCTTGGCTTCCTTTCAAATATCTCAATATTCTCTTTAGCTTTGTCATATGGCTCTCTTTTGGAGCGATTGAAATCTTGCACATACACCTCTTGCAAAGGTGATGTCGGCCGCTGGCTTCTTTGTAAGATAGAGCAATGATCCAATAAGTGCTCTATATCTTGTTTGATCTACTGAGCTTGCCATCCGCATCCATGTCCATTTTGGTGATGTATTCATTGGTATTTTCACGAAGACTTCTCCTCCATACCAAACTTCTTCATTAAATCTCTCGGTGTATTTTGTTTGACTCATGAAGGTTCCATCCTTCGGTTGTTTCACTTGGAGTCCAAGGAAAAATGTCGCTCTCCCATCATGCTCATTTCAAATTTACTTTGCAAGAGGTTTGAAAATTTTTCACACAACTCTTTGTTTGTGGATCCAAAAATGATGTCATCCACATATATTTGAACAAGTAATATACTCTTTTTGTCTTGAATTGAAAAGTGTTCTATCTACTTTTCCTTTTGTGAATCCATTTTCGGTTAAGAATTGTGACAACGTATCATACCATGCTCGGGAGCCTGTTTCAATCCATATAGAGCTTTCTTGAGTTTGTATACCTTATCTCCAAGAGTCTTTCGCTCAAATCCTCGGAGGTTGTTCAACATACACTTCTTCTTCCAATAAACCATTTAGGAATGCACTTTTTACATCCATTTGATATACAATGAAATTCTTGTGAGTCGTGCATAGGCAAGAAACATCCTTATAGCTTCCAATCTTGCTACGAGGGGCAAACGTTTCATCAAAATCTATCCTTCTTCTTGGCAAGTATCCTTTGGCTACTAGTCTTGCCTTGTTTCTTACCACAGAACCTTCCTCGTTCATCTTGTTTCGAACACCCATTTGGTACCAATAACATTTTGATGTGTGGGTCTTTGAACCAATTCCCATACTTTATTTCTTTCAAACTGATTGATTCTTCTTGCATGGCTTGAATCCAATGTGTGTCATCTAATGCTTGTGACACATCTTTGGGCTCTATTTGCGAGATAAAGCATGTGAACATAGCTTCTTGTTGAGTTACGGATCTTGTTTTGACACCTTCTCTTATATCTCCAATGACAAGTTCGGTGGATGGTCTCTCAACCATCTTACATCAGGTTGGAGTAAGTTAGCCGGATTGATCGTCTTGCGGTGTGTTCTTTGTGTTGACTCTCTCGTAATCACTTAGCCGCAAATTTTCCATTTGTTTTTGAGATTGACTATCTCATCTTCTTCTTCGAGTTTATAGTTCTAGCTTTAGCTTCAAAGATAGGGACTCTTTACGTATGGTTGGATGATTCAACTTATCGGTGACTCTTCAATGTCTTCTCCATTTACATTTGGCTCATCGAATACCACATGAATGGATTCTTCAGTAACCATAGTCCTTTTGTTGAGTACTCTGTAGGCTTTGCTTTTTTGAGTATCTAAGAAGATACCTTCATCGCCTTTAGCATCAAAAGCCTTTAGATTGTCTTTGCCATTGTTGTGGATGAAGCATTTACATCCAAATATTCTGAAATATGCAACATTTGGTTTTCTTCCAGTCCAAATCTCATAGGAGTCTTTGTCACCGTCATTTATCATACATCTGTTTTGAGTGCAAGCAAGTGTGTTGATTGCTTGACCCAAAATTTTTTGGTAACCCCCGTGACTAACATGGTCCTTCCGCTTCTTTGAGAGTTCATTCCTTCTTTCTCGCAACTCCATTCTCTTTGTGGGGTCCTTGCTGGCGATAGTTCATGACCAATACCATTCTCAATACAATCTTGAGTTATTATTCCATTGACAAACTCGGTTCCTGCATACGATCTTATTTTGATAATGGTTTGACTCTTCTCGTTTTGAATCCTCTTCATCAATTGTGGTAGTTTTTGTAGAGTTTCTTTCTTCTTACACATGAATATTGTCCATGTGTATCTTGAGTAGTCATCTACTACCACCAAGGTGTATTTCTTTCCACTTATCTTTGTTTGGTTCCCTTTGGGCCAAATAGATCCATGTGTAGCAGATGCAATATTCTTGTTGAAGATGAACATGTCTTTTCTTTGAATGAAGATTTGATTTGTTTTCCTTTTGACATGCATCACATATATTCTCCTTCTTGTATATCGAGTCCTGGAAGTCCTTCCACAAGACTACTACCGGCAAGCTTCTTAATCGTTTAGAAATTGGTGACTCGGCTTTTTGTGCCACAACCAACTTGATTGATTTGTGCTCTTTGCTAATAGACAGTCTTGTGTGTAGCGGTTGACCAATCTACTACATACATGTTTTTTGTCGCATCCTTGCAACACAACTTCATTTGATTCAATATCCTTGATTTGGCATACACCCATGTTGAATCCAACATTGTAGCCCTTGTCACGAGTTGGTGATGCTCGATAAGTTGAAGTTGAGTCCTTCAACATATGCAACATCTCGTGATTTCTAATCCATTCCTCTTGATGGATCCAATGCCTCTTATTTCACCAGGAGCTTCATTTCCTCCAAATATGACTTTTGCTCCTTTAACTTCCTTGAATTTTGATGATTTTTCTTATTTCTGTCATATGTCCGGAGCGACCACTATCCATGTACCAGGTTCCTTGGCACTCGTTGTTCCTGAACGCAATCAAGGAAATTAAGTTTTAGGTCCCATACTTGTCAGGTCTGAGGGGTTAGAATTGTAAGATGATCCAACCAACTTATAGCCAAATGATTTGACTCTAAGGGGTTGCCATCTATCAGTGCCATAATCATAATTAATCCTGGCAAATTGATTGGGGATTCTAGGTTCATACAAGCTGTCTCTTTTGTCGTATGCTGTGTATAAGTTTTAGCAATCGCCTTCTTTGGGTAATTGTGGTGTCTACGAGTGTAGTGCCTAGGTGCATATGTGTCTTTGATGAAAGCTCTTATCCTTTTGGAATGGCCTTTCTTGAGTTCTAGGCCTTTGCCATTTGGGCTTATATTCCATAAGTCTATCTTGCGATAGTTTACATTATTCCAATCGGCTTGGCTTGGATATTTTCTACCATTCCCATCATATGTATTTCTTTTATGGATTTTCTGGGGTTTTGGTAGCTCTGCTTCTTCTTTCTGAGTATTTTTGTTTGGAGTTTCTTTGAGGAACTCGGCCGAATCTCTTCTCACTTGTCCTTTCGGCGCACTCAACTGGTTGTTTTCCTTTTCCTTTATAACCAAGGCCAGTTTGCTTGTTATTGTGTTTTGGAGTGAATGTGTGTGCAACATTTAGAGTTTTGGATTTTTCGGACTCTTCATGGCTTGAAGATCCTTTTTCCAAAATTACTTTTGAGGTTTGACATAGCACAGAGGAATTAAATCCTAAGCCTGTCTTGTCTCCACATTCTCTTTGACTCATAATAAGATCATCCAATGATTTAGATGCCTTAGTGAATGAGGTAATAACATTTTTGAGGTCATTCTCCTCTTCTCTATAGCAGCAATTTCGCTATTAATTTAGCATTTTCGGCCTTTAAACTTTCATTCTCATCGACTATTTGACTTAGAGTACTCGGCTCCTTAGTCGACTTTGAGTTTTGACTCTTGAGTAGGCTTTTCCTCATTTAATAGTGTGTGTGAGGATTTAATGTGTTCAAAATCTTTCATCATTTTTCCTAATGAATCATAAAGATCGAGTGGGTGATGAAGTGTGTGTGTCACATCACTATCACTAGAGTCCGAGTTTGATGAGTTAGAGTGTACCTCATCTTCTTGGTCGAGTTGATCTTGTTCCTTGGCCATCAAGCGATCGGGGCTTCTTCTTCGTGAGTCACTTGAGTAGTCGGCTTCTTCACCGCTCTCGAATCATTTGTCTCTCTTGACTTGGGTCATTTATTTGATCTCTGCGACCATCATTGCCTTTTTCTTTTCTTGTCTTCTTTCTCGAAGACCTTTCTTTCTTCTTCATTATTGTATTTGTTAACTACAGGATATGAGCGATCAATGGCATAGTGACCTGGTTGTCTGATTCAAAGCATAGATATTCAACCTTTTGATCAGCTCTTTCCATTCTTGGATTGTCGACCCTTTGATATTGACTTTTTGATGATCATTCTCTTGGTGGCCTATCTTCCCTTGATTTGGAGGGAGTGAGTGTCTTACGGAAGATTCGCCCTTTCCTCTCTTGTAGTTCTTATTGAAGAACTTGTTGAATCTTTTAACCATCGGGCTATTTCTTACGGATCAATGACTTCTTTGACCTCGGCTCTCTTCCCATCTTTAACAATTAAGCAATTTGTTTTGGGTACAAGTTGTCTCTTCTGGTCTTTTCTTCTCGGCTCAAACTCGTAGGCTTTGAGGTCCGAGAATAATTCATGGTTGGATGTCTTTGATAGGCCCATGGAATGTCTTAGTGCCATGACCTTCATTTCCCATTCAGTGGAAGACTTTTAGGATCTTCATACACATTTCCTTCGTGTATATTCCTTTCCAAGTGCGAGATAGCTCATTGGTGATTTACGTGAACCGAGCATCCAGTTGATCCAGGTTTTCTCCGAGATCATTTTGAAGTTCTCAAATTTACGTACCCGACCACCGATAATTTGTTTTCTTTGATTTGCTCACGAGCCTTCACAAATCGGTGTTAGCTTGTCCAGATTTCTTTAGCCGTTTTGCATGATTTGACTTTATTGAACATGGCTTTGTCCAAGGTTTTGTAAAGGATGTCCTTGGCTACATTGTCCAGGTTGTATCTTTTTGTCATCATTTGTCCACTCGGTTCTTGGTTTTCAACCATGACGGCCTGGAAGCAACATCCTCTTCTCCTTCAACTGCGGCTCATCTTACATTTGTGTTCACCTTTAAGATTTGCGGTGGCCCATCTTCTATCACTATCCACATCTCATCATGTAATCTTTGATAGATGAGCTCGCATATGAATTTTCCAATCATCAAATTCTTCAATTGTGAACATAGGGATGTGTGTCAAATTTGCTTCCATGATAATAACTTTTAATGATAGAAAGAGTTTTGAGAGTTTAAGTACTAAAGAAGACTTTGAAAAGTTTAGAGATCTAGTTCAAGAACAACGGTAGCGGAGGGTTCAATGAACCAACCGCTCGATACCACTTGTAGGTCCCAAGGGGTGTAAGTGTAAGGTTTAGAAGGGGGTTGAATAAACCTTACCAAATTTTCGATTTAGTCCTTTTAAATATTCGAGTTAATACTACTGTTTGTGTCCTTGATGGACAACCAATTTAGTTAATCAAGAGAGTTAGTCTCTCAAATGGACTCAACGAATTTTGTTGATGGAATAACTTTCGGTTTTGTTGGGTCTAAATTAACTCAAGCGTGGTTTTGTTTTTCAGGAAGACTTAACACCCTTAAGTTTGATTAAGCAAGGATTTAGTGCTTGGTTTAGTACTTATGAATTATCAAGTGGATAGCAAATTTATCGTGATTTAAACAATTAAGATGCAGGAATTAAAGTCTTTGAAATGTAAATGACACAATGAAATTTTTATAGAGGTTCGAAGATGGGGTAATTCTTCTACTCCTCTCTTCTCCAACTCTGGAGGAATCCACTAGGTATTGATCAAGTATACAAAGTGGAAACAATCCGGATACAAGTCTTGATCACACTGGTGACTTGATCCTTTGGGACTCGATCTGGAGACGCCTTGATCACTCGGTGGCTTCTCGCACGACTCGGCTTCTTCATAGGCGCTCCTTGCTACGACTCACTTGCTCAAGCTCTTTGGATTTGATCACGAAGCCCTCCAAAAGCTTAAGACTTGGTTCGACCTTGAACCTTCCTACAATCCTTCGTGGAATGTAGACCCCTTGATTTTTCAAGTATTTTCCTCTTCAACCGATTGAAGTTATCTTTCCTTCACGGGTGAGTGTTGGATTGATGTTCTTCGTAGTGTAGGCTTGCGGATTGAGAATGTTTGATTTTCTAATAATTGCTTGAACGTTTTTGGTTTAGGTCAGAACTTGTGTCACTTATTCTCAAATAAACTCCTCGGCCTTTTATATTGATCTTTCAAAAATTTGCCCGTTGAAGAGGTAGACTTATTTTTGAAAGTCACTTGCGATCGTTGGCTTGTCTTGTTGCGATCCTTGGAATTGCCATTTTTCGTATGAATTGTTCTTTCACCTTTTCGAGTTACGACATGGTGTAGTGCTTCCCATTGGTTCATTCCTTTTGCACGCTTCGGGACTGAGCACTCGAGAAAGGTGATATGGAGATATTACTTGTTTAAGTAATTCTCTTGATTTGTGCAACGGATCTTTTACATTATCTCGACTTATTTCGCATTTCTTTGCTCTCCCCGGTGACTTAAGTCGACTTCTAATCATTGGATGACTCTTACTGTCACTTCAACTTGAGACTTGGCTCTTCTTGAGTTGACTTGGATCGATACTTCACTCATTTGCATCTCATTTGCTTTTGATAGAGTTCCGTCTACTCTTCTTTGCCATACTCATTTGTCTCGCGGTGAGTCTTCCTTCTAGTCTCCGGTTGTCTTTTTTGCATGTTAGGCGTAGTGACTTAACTCGGCAGCGACCCCTATTTATTACAATGCATTTTACAACAAAAAAATGGGGTGCCAACTTCCTATTCTAAGTTTTACATGGCATTCATCAAAATCTAAACAATAAATTTCCTAACATGAAGATATTGAATTCAAATAACCTTCTAGCTATAAACATGAGAAGAAAAATGCCTCAGGAATATGCCGAGTTTCTTGTTGAATTTCTATACCTTTTTTAGCAAGATTGAAATCAATAATATATACAAAAAAGCAGAATAAGGTTAATTTACGAAGAAAAGAGAAAATGTGAGGGTAGAAACATCAGGCACAATGATATAACAAATGTCATTACCTCGATTTGCTTTTTGACAAAGAACCATGAGGAAGTTAATGGTTTATATCCCGCTACAAAAGTACTTATAGAAAAAGAAACAGGAAACTAACAGGCTTGAATTAAATTTCTCGACAAACTCACCACCTTTAATCCACTCCAGAATCTCATTGGAACTCTTGTGCTCTCATTCCCTCAGCCACTCAACCCCTCAGCCACCTCTGCAACAACCATGTTTTTATTGTAGATAATGTCACGCCCCAAACGCGACGCGACGGCGATAAATCACTTAAACATAAATAAACCCAACATTCTAGAAAACGATGCAACAATCCCAAGTGAAACAAGGTCTAAAGCAGCGGAAATAAAATAAGTACATCACGATTACAAATACATCCCAACAACCAATAGCTTACAGTCCAGAACTAGGAAATAAAGTACACATCATATCACCAACTTAAGTGTCAAAGGGTCCCACGCCCTTAAATTACGATCCGGAATGGCAAAAGAAAAAAAAAAATCCAAAAGAGAAAAACAAAAAAAGCGGTCCCAAGAACATAGATATCAATAGGAAGTAAGACCAACAGGCGGAGCACGAGAATTCAATCAAGGCGGGTTGACTTCTTCGACAAAGTCATCTTCTAAGGTTAGAAAACGGGGAGGGGTGAGAGAAATCTCGGTGGATGGGGTGATCGTGTGCAAGTGTGGCGATATATATAGTTAATGCGAGAAATTTAGTTGTATGAAAACGCGTGAGATGATGCATGATTTTACACACGATCCACAAGCGTCGTGATAAATATATTTTAGTAATATACTTATACTGATTAAGAAAGATTCGTGGTCAAGGCAGACACTATGGTCAGCAGGACATGAAGATTGCGTATGGATTTATAACGCCAATCCTATGCAAGACAAGTAAGCGGTTGCGTACGGTTTGTAGCGCCAACCTATGTAATACAAGTAGCGGTTGCGTCACGGTTTGTAGCGCCAACCAAATGGGTCCAATTAACTCGAGAATCGTGTGGATCGGGACAGCGATTCCTTCGTTCTTCCTTGTAACTCCCGAACAAGATGGTCTAAGACTGTCATATTATCGCTCCATAGGCAAAGACAAAATCCACGGTGGAGCTAGCAAGGCTCGAATTTGTCATAATCATGATTATACCTCAAGTACTACGACCCGCTTCCCTTGGACAAACTCTTTGTCCCTCGGTTGCGAGATTAGGACGATGGGGCGGGAGAGTGGAATAGCGGTGAGCCGCCCGTTCCATCCCCGACGTATCCACTCCAAGCGTGAGCTCGACACACCAAGTTGACTCAGACGAAGAAATTAAATACACGTTCGGGTAGTCAACTAGGCGATCGAGTATATTGATTCGGGAAGCGATTCATGAAAAGTTTTAGAAAATTTGCGTAAGGTAATTATGGCGTTAGCGGAGTTATTTGGATGAAAATGATTATCGGGGGATAAGCAATCTTCAATATCTTGAAAAATTAGGTGGAACATAAGTCCGTTATAGATTCGAAATCGCAAGGAGGAAGTCGCCCCACGATCGCGTATTAATCGGTCAAGCGATCCGATAAATCAAGGGATTTTTGAGAAAATAAAATATTTTAATCAATAAGTAAAGTCAGAGGGTCCAGGGCTGTTTCTTTAAAATAAAAATAATTCGAGTTAGGTCCTTGTAAAAAAGAAAATTTTCAACTAGCCCCGTTTTGTAAAAACCAATTCTTTTGCGGTTAAAAATTGAATAAATAAATGTCCCGACCTTGAAATATTATGAGGTCAGTTCCTAAATTCTCTAAATTGTTCCGAGATTTAGGTTTTTAATGTCTTGAGGTCGATTTTTATAAAAATCTCACATTGGCCCCAAATTTGTTAAAATCGCCATTTCGGGCTCTAAGTTTAAAATAATTGGAACTCATAAACCGGAAGGGATTTTAATGTGATTCTAGTTGTAAAATGTCACTAAGGTCAGTGGGATATTGGGGCAAAAGATGTTTTAAAAAGAAGTAAGTATAGGTCCCTTAACGTTTGAAAATCTCATTTTGTCCCATTTTGAATTAATTGCCCTTAATGCTTTTAGGGGTCCAATTGTTATGAAATTTGAACCTTGGGTCCTAGATATAATTATTTTATAGTTAAATTAGTATTTCCAGGTGCATGGACTGCATAAGTCCTAGAAATTGTATTTTGGTCCTCAAGTTTAATCTTTTACAATTTGGTCCCTCAATTTTTATAAAATTACTTTCCAAGCTCTAAACACTTGGATTTTTGGAATACACTTAAAATATGTTATTTCCAGTCCCTTAAGAGTTAAAATTTCAAATTTTAAAATTAGGGTCTGGTACAGTTTCGAAAATTGCAAAATAGCCCTTAAATTTCTAAAATTTTACAATCTAGTCCTTGGGCTTTTAAGGGTTGATTTTATTTATCTAAAAACTCTTAAATCTTTATTAAAATGTCAAAACATAATTTTTGAACCTGAGTTCAGTCCCAAAAATCTAAAATTACAGAGGGGTCCCTTAAGTTTTATTTTCTTGCAATTAAGTCCACCAACTTTCCATTTTTTCATTTTAAGTGCAAAAATCGAAATTTAATCAATTATGCTCGACTTGTCCAGGTTATAAGTCATACAAAACATGGATTTCGAGAGTCATAAACATACATGTCCATTTCATGCATGCATTCATCAAGTACAATAATAAAGTGTACGTGTATGTCCTATTTTTTCGATAAATCGCATTTTTGAGCAACACTTGAGGATTTTTCCAACTTGATACAAGATAATAGCATGCAATACATAATATATATCTCAAGTGCTCAAAATCAAAATACTACATGCATTTTTTTAAATAAAACACCTAGAAGTTGAAAGAATTTTTCCACCCACCTTAAAGATCGGTTTGTTGGTGAAAATGGGACAAATCTCTCTCGATGAAGGAGTGACTTAGGTCAGCCCCTAAGTCAAGGAATATCAAAAAAATATAGGAGTTAGAAGAATGTGGTTAAAATTTTAGGGAAAAGAAGAAGATGGTGAGAAAATTGGAAATACTACACTTATCTTGTGTAGTAAGTAAAATGTGACTAGTAATGGCTTCCAAGTGTAAGGTTTTGGTCACCCTTAATGTCAACCACCAAAGTCAGCCCCTAAAACTCCAAAAATGAAAATGGAGTGTCAAAATTTGGAAAATAGAAAGAGAAGAAGAAAAGGTACTAAAAATTCCATTTCTTACCTTATAGTCCAATTTCTTCACAATTTTTCTTCAAGATGACAAGTCTCTTAATATCTTCAAAGGTCTTCTAGGTATACCTCAAAATCACAAAATCAAACTTAAATTAGAAGGTGGAAGAGGTGAGCTAGAAGGTATAAGAATAGATTGAAGAAGAAAATTTTTCTTACCTTGTGTAGTATATGATTCGAATTTTTGTGAAGTTTAAGAGCGGAATTTCTTGTATTTTTGGTTAAGTGTTAAGAAGAAAGAAGAAAGTGTTTGAAGATATGAAGAAAGTATTCTTGAAGATATGAAGAAAGTGTGTTTGAAGACATGAAAAAGTGTTGGAAGATATGAAGAAATGTTTGAAGATATGAAGAAGGTGTGTTTGAAGATATGAGGAAATGTTTGAAGATATGAAGATTGTTTGAAGATATGAAGAATGTGTGTTTTGAAGATATGAATATTTTTGAAGATTTGAAGATGTGTGTTTTGAAGATATGAAGATTGTTTGAAGATTTGAAGAAGAAGATGAATTTATGCTTAGAGAAAATGTTGGAGGATTTTTGGAGAGAAGTTGAAGAGAAGATTTGTGTTTTTTGTTTTGGTTAAATGATGAGTTAAGATAATAATTGGGGAAGTTAGGACATAAATTAATAGCCAGGTTACTTTCTTAGGGACAATTGGCCAAAAGCTAGGTTTTAGGGAGAAATTTAAAATTTGTTGAGTTGACTAATGGGGTAGTGGGATTTGTAGAGAAAATTTTTAATTGTAGGCTTGCAAGACATAAAATAAAATAGAAATAAAATTATCAAAATTTTATTTATTATTTTTTTGTCCCATAATAATCTAGTTGGGAGATACAAAAAAAAATAGTAATGAAAGAAAAATGAGTTATTTTCCCATTTTAGGTGATAAATTCGAAAATTAGGGAAAAAAATATTTGGTTTTTTTTTTCTTTATAAAATTAAGGAAAAATAAAATGTATAAATATCCATAATTAAATATTTAGAAACTTAAAATAAAGATGTGAAATAAGAAATGTGTACTCCAAAAATAAATTGGAAGTTGGTTGGGATGAATTATAAAATAAGATGAAATATTCGGATAAGGGTCGGAATATACTCCTAAATTATCGAGGATCCAAAAATTCTAAAGTCGTAGTCAACCGACCAAGTATTAGTACTAGAGGAGAATATAAAATAATTATGCTCGAAAATAAGGGAGACGTAATTGACATTGGAAGAAATAAATAAAAGTCGTGTCGCGTTTCATTAATAATAGGTTTGTGATACATAGCCGAATAAATAATTACTACATAACACCGTATCTCACGTTGTTAAAATTCGGGGCCTCACATTCACCCCTCCTTAAAAGAATTTGGTCCCCAAATTCTCTTGAATAACAACTCTGGATATTGATTCCTCATGTCTTCTTCCATCTCCCACGTTGCGTCTTCGTCTCGGTTGTGGTTTCGCCGTGCCACTTTAACCATCGGAATCTCTCTATTACGAATCGATCGATTTGGTCAATGATCCAGATTGGTTTTCGATGTCGGATAAATTTTCCATACGAGGAGGAGTATCATGGGTGATGATATGCCTCGGGATCGGTTGATACTTCTTTAACCTCTAAACGTGGAATACATCGTGCATTCCCACATCTTGTCTTTGTAACTCGAGTCATGAGGCTAACTTCCCGATCCTCTGCAAAATCTTGTAAGGTTCAACATATCTCGGGCTCAACTTGCCTCATTTCTTTGTATTGATCAATCTTTTCCGTGGCGAGAGTCCGAGAAATACTTCGTCTCCGGCTTCAAATTCCAAATCCTTTCTCCTCTTGTTCGCGTAACTCTTTTTGGCGGCTACGAGCCGTGTCTTTGATCTATTCCTTGATCAGCTTGACCTTCTCTATGGCCTCCGAACTAAGTCGGTCTTTGGAATCGAGGGCAACTTTTTCGTTTCTCCTTTGGAGTCCATTGGTCATCAATCTCCCAGTGTAGTGGAGATCTACACTTTCGCCCATACATGGCTTCGTAGGGTGCCATCCCAATTGTGGCCTGATAGTTGTTATTATAGGCGAACTCGGCTAATGGTAAATGTGAATCCCAACTTCCTTGGAAATCCAACGTCAAGGTTTAAATTGTTCGCTCGGATGGCCATCAATTTGTGGATGTCTTTGTTGTCTTTGAAACTTAGCGAGGTACCCAATTCCTCGTGCAAGCACTTCCAGAATCTGGAGACAAACCTCGGGTCTCTGTCTGACACAATGTCGAGTGGCACTCCATGCAGTCGAATGATCTCTCGGATATAAATCATGCGAGTTTTACAAGCTGTCAGTTTTCTTCATGGGTAAGAAGTGTGCAGATTTCGTGAGTCGGTCTACGACTATCCATATAACATCATGGTCTCCTCTGGTCCTTGGTAGATCCGTCACGAAGTCCATCGTTATGTGTTCCCATTTCCACTCAGGAATTCTCAACGGTTATAATAAACCAGATGGTCGTTGGTGTTCTTCTTTCACTCGTTGACAAGTCAAACATCTCGCAACGAACTCCGCTACCTGGTTCTTCATGTTTACCCACCAATAATTCCGTTTCAAGTCCTTATGCATCTTGTTTCCTCCAGGATGTATAGTGTATTTCGAACGGTGTGCCTCTGCGAGGATTCTATTCCTAATCTGCTCGTCACTCAGTACACTAACTCTTTTTTTTTTGGAATCTAATAATTCCATCTTCATGTACCGAGAATTCTGAACTCCTTCCCTTAAGTATCTTCTCTTTAAGTTTTTGAGGATGCACATCTGTTCCCTGTGCTTCCTTGACCTCGTTCAGCAGATCGGGTTTAACCAAAATATTAGCACATGAAATATGAGTATTGGTTCTCGTCGGATTCCAAGTGTTCAACTCTTCTAATGATTTCCACTCTCGAATCATTAGTCTGGCTAAACTCGCCTTTCTGGTCAATGCGTCGGCTACTACGTTAGCTTTCTCGGGATGGTATTGAATATCAAAGTGATAGTCCTCAATTAACTCCATCCATCTCTATTGCCTCAGATTGAGGTCTTTCTGAGAGAATAGATACTTCAAGGTCTTGTGATCTGTGAAAATCGTGAGTGTTGCTCCGTAGAGATAGTGCCTCCATTTCTTTAACGCGAATATTGTCGCTGCCAATTTCAAGTCATGTGTTGGGTAATTGACATCATACGGCTTGAGCTTTCGTGATGCATAAGCGATGACCTTTCCTTCCTGCATGAGCACTGCTCCTGGTCCTTCCTTTGATACATCATCTGTAGGCGACAAAGTTTTATGTTCCTTTGGAAGAGCTAAGACTGGAGCTTGATAGGCGTGAGTTTTGCATGTATTTTGAGGCGTATTTCGAGCTATAATGATAAGTAAACATGCATATACTCGCGTTAAATGTTACATATTCACTCCTTGTGGAAAAGATATTACACTTTGCTTATTTTGTAGGAATTTCATGATATTTGAATCTAATTGAATAAGAATATGAGGAAAGCAAAGTAGAAACGCGGAGAATTGAGTGGATATACGAAAAGTGAAGCCTAAAAGAGCGAAAGTTGAGCGTTCACGGAAGAGACAGGGGGCACACGGGTTGGGCGTGCCTCAAGACACCACCCGTGCACCCCGTATAAGGATGATTGAAGCCGCAACATGGCGCACGGGTAGCCCATGCATGGGCGCACCACTCGTGCGCCCTACGATGAGTCGAGTAGCTCACCGGAGTGGCGCACGGGTAGGCCGTTCTCCGACGCACCACCCGTGCGCCCTACAGAGAGAGTTGGGGAATTCGAAAGCGGGGGTGGCGCACGGGTAACCGTGCGTGGGCGCACCACCCGTCTCTGCGCTGAATCCCATAATCTGCAAACATTAAGCCCTAAACATGATGGGAGGTATAAAAAGGCTTTTGGGGGCGCACACAAGGACATTCGGCATTTTTGGGATCTACAACACAAGGCAAGAGTCAACTCTTGGAAGGAGACATCAAGGAGATAATCGGGTTGCATCGGAGCTTGAAGAACGGAGATATATCGAGAGATTGTCGGCGTTCCTAAGTTTTCTTGCTTCTCTTTTAGTTTCTATCTTTTAGTTTCATTTGTAATGACTTTGAACACTTTGTGTATAAGTTGTTTAATCATGTGTAGCTAAACTCTTGTGATTTGGGTTTTGGAAGTAGATTAATGAACTCTTGTTGGATGTTTTAATCTTGGTTGAAGTTATTATCTTGAAGCCTATTTGAGTACTTTGAGCTTATTCTTGTTTTATCACTTGGCCAATGGTTTAACATGTTTGATATATTGATTCATAATTCGAGAGATGAGTTTCAATATTAGATCTTGAGTACTTGACACGAATATTTGCATGAATCGAGAGATTTGTGAATGTTGTGAGGACATTTGATCTTTTGAGCATTTGGGAGTTGTATATCTTATGTTGTGTAGAGATGCTAGCATAGATATTTCAATCTACATTTTATATGCATCTCGAGAGGGAGGATAAAATAGCTTTGTGATCGTCTTATAGGAGTATTGATAATAACGTGGCTTGATTAAATCGACAACAAGAGGATTATTAATCGAAACCTTAACTCGAAATCCATTTCATCATCTTGATACTTCTTTCATTTGTTATCTTATTCTTGTGTTTTAGTGAGTAAAATTGTCTTAATCTCAAAACAACAACCATCAAATATTGATCGTCTAAATAAAAGTAAAACTATCTTGGTTCAATACTTAGCCTATTGATTTATTAGTCTCGTGGATACGACCTTGCTACCCTATTCGATAACGAACACCGTACACTTGCGGTGAAGCTAAAAATAAGGCGAACAGAGTTTGTAGTGAGTCGTTTCTTGACTCTTGGAAACTAGTTTCACACTTGTCATTCCACACAAACTTGACTTGCTTATGGGTTAGTCGAGTGAGTAGTCCGGCTATCTTGGAGGAATCCTGGATAAATCTTCGATAATATCCCGCTAGTCCTAAAAAACTTTTGATCTCCGTTCTGGACTGGGGATTCAACTACTATCCGTACCTTGAAGGGTCTACGGCGATCCCGGTGTCGGATACTATGTGTCCAAAGAATGCGGCTTCACTAAGCAAAATTGCACCTGACTTGAATTTGGCATACGACTTGTGCTCTTGTAGTATCTCCAAAACAATCTTGATGACGTTCATGCTCTTTTCTAGACTTAGAGAATACGAGTATGTCATCAATGAATATCACTACGAATTGATCCAAATAAGGTTGAAAGACTCGATGCATCAGATCATGCGGCTTTGGTGCGTTCGTCGGACAAAGGCATCACTACAAACTCGTAGTGTCCATATTTTGTTTGAAATGTCGTTTTGGAAACGCTTCTTCACGGGTCTTGATTGATAATATCCTTGTTGTAAATCAAACTTGAGTACACCGTCGCTCCTTGAAGTTGATCAAATAGTTAAATCTATCCTCGGGAGGGGATATTTAATGGTAACATCTAGTCGAGATCGTATAATAGTCACATCCTTAATGTATCTTATCCGTGATACCTAAACCACAAGTCAAATTCCCTTACTTAAGCTTGTGGTACTTGAGAATGAATAACACAAGGGTATTATCATTGATCAATATACTTAGTGATTCCCCTACTATCATTTTCCCAAAGTAATATCATTAGGTGTCTAGATCCCATGATATATCACATCCAAATCATATACTTATCAAGAGATATCCTCATTTTCTTCGAGTCTCACCATATCAAGCATTATAATCTCTAAATCACGGATTTTCTAGATCACCTAATGTCCAAATAGAGGAATATCACGGATATCTTAACACTATAATGACCCAAAAGAGTTCAAATATTCATCTAATATTCAACTTAGG
This sequence comes from Rehmannia glutinosa, assembly GCA_016081115.2. Classification (NCBI taxonomy): domain Eukaryota; kingdom Viridiplantae; phylum Streptophyta; class Magnoliopsida; order Lamiales; family Orobanchaceae; genus Rehmannia; species Rehmannia glutinosa. Next base: position 62,281 of record JABTTQ020002884.1, read on the forward strand.
TCAACTAGTAGTGGTACCTAATCCAAGGTTAGAGGAACCTATCCTGGGTCAGCTCGGTGTAAGTTTCCTCCTTACAAACCGAGCTCTGATACCATAACTGTCACGCCCCAAACGCGACGCGACGGCGATCAATCACTTAAACAGAAATAAACCCAACATTCTAGAAAATGATGCAACAATCCCAAGTGAAACAAGGTCTAAAGCAGAGAAATAAAATAAGTACATCACGATTACAAATACATCCCAAAACCAATAGCTTACGGTCGAACTAGGAAATAAAGTACACATCATATCACCAACTTAAGTGTCAAAGGGTCCCACGCCCTTAAATTACGATCCGGAATGGCAAAAGAAAATAAAAGAGTCCAACAAGAGAAAAAAAAAAAGCGGTCAAAGAATATAGATATCAATAGGAAGTAAGACCACGGAGCACGAGAATTCAATCAAGCGAGGTTCAAACTTCTTCGACAAAGTCATCTTCTAAGGTTAGAAAACGGGAGGGGTGAGGCAGAAATCTCGAGTGGATGGGGTGATCGTGTGCAAGTGTGGTGATATATATAGTTAATGCGAGAAATTTAGTTGTATGAAAATGCGTGAGAGATGATGCATGATTTCACACACATCCACAAGCGTCATGATAAATATAGTTAAGTAATATACTTATACGATTAAGCATTTGTGGTCAAGGTGCACTATGGTCCAGCGATGACAAGAGGATTGCGTGCTGATTTGTAACGCCAATCCTATGCAAGACAAGTAGCGGATTTGCGTCTGGTTTGTAGCGCCAACCTATGCAATACAAGTAGCGATTTGCATCACGGATTTGTAGCGCCAACCAAACGGGTCGATTAACTCAGAATCGTGTGGATCAAACAAGCGATTCCTTCATTCTTCCTTGTAACTCCCCGAGCAAGATGGTCAAGACCATCGTCACCTTATCGCTCCATATGCAAAGACAAAATCCACAGCTGAGCTAGCAAGGCTCAGATTTGTCATAATCATGATTATACCTCAAGTACTATGACCCCGCTTCCCTTGGACAAACTCCGTCCCTCGATTACGGGATTAGGACAATGGGGACGGAGAGTGGAATAGCAGCCGAGCTGCCCGGTTCCATCCCCAATGTATCCACTCCAACTGTGAGCTTGACACACCAAGTTGACTCAGGCAGTAAATTAAATACACGTTCAGGTAGTCAACCAGACAATCCCAGTATATTGATTGAAGCGATTCATGAAAAGTTTTAGAAAATTTGCGTAAGGTAATTATGGCGTTGGCGGAGTTATTTGGATGAAGATTATTATCGGGAGGATAAGCAATCTTCGATATCTTGAAAAATTAGGTGGAACATAAGTCCGTTATCGGAGGAAGTCGCTCACGATCGCGTATTAATCGGTCAAGACGATCCGATAAATCAAGGGATTTTTGAGAAAATAAAATATTTTAATAAATAAGTAAAGTCAGAGGGTCCAGGACTGTTTCTTTAAAATAAAAATAATTCGAATTAGGTCCTTGTAAAAAGAAAATTTTCAATTAACCCTGTTTTGTAAAAACCAATTTTTTTGGGGTTAAAAATTGAATAAACAAATGTCCCGACCTTGAAATATTATGAGGTCAGTTCCTAAATTCTCTAAATTGTTCAGAGATTTAGGTTTTAATGTATTGAGGTCGATTGTTTATAAAAATCTCACATTGGCCCCAAATTTGTTAAAATCGCCATTTCGGGCTCTAAGTTTAAAATAATTGGAACTCACAAACCGGAAGGGATTTTAATGTGATTCTAGTTGTAAAATGTCACTAAGGTCAGTGGGATATTGGGGCAAAAGAAGTTTTAAAAAGAAGTAAGTATAGGTCCCTTAACTTTTGAAAATCTCATTTTGTCCCATTTTGAATTAATTGCCCTTAATGCTTTTGGGGTCCAATTGTTATGAAATTTGAACCTTGGGTCCGAGATATAATTATGTTATAGTTAAATTAGTATTTCCAGGTGCATGGATTGCATAAGTCCTAGAAATTGTATTTTGGTCCTCAACTTTAATCTTTTACAATTTGGTCCCTCAATTTTTATAAAATTACTTTCCAAGCTCTAAATACTTGAATTTTGGAATACACTTAAAATATGTTATTTCCAATCCCTTAAGAGTTAAAATTTCAAATTTTAAAATTAGGGTCTGGTACAGTTTCAAAATTGCAAAATAGCCCTTAAATTTCTAAAATTTTACAATCTAGTCCTTGGGCTTTTAAGGGTTGATTTTATTTATCTAAAAACTTTTAAATCTTT
>JABTTQ020000303.1:0-147515 GCA_016081115.2 Rehmannia glutinosa
TGGGAATCTGGAATTTGATGCTCGCCAATCTGATCTTGAACGTCTTTTCAGAAGATATGGGAGGGTTGACAGGGTGGATATGAAATCTGGTAAGGTTACATTTTATTTCCTTAGTTTTTTGGGATATTGACTATGACGCCAAGAACAAATCATCCATTACTATTTAATGTCCCCTGTAGCTTTTACTTGCTCTTGACCTCTTGAACGGGGAAAAAATATTTCGCCTGTTATGTGTGAGCTGATTGTAATGGAAGCACCAGTTCATGATTTAAAAGAAATTGTTCTGGCATAGCTTTTCAATGTCTTTAATGATGGACCTTTTGGCTCTAACACTGAGTTTGTGTGGTCTAATGGATGATTACTAGAATGAAATATTTTGGGGCTTATTTTGACTCTCTACAAACATTTTAGTTCCCTGCAGCGAAGGTCCATACAAGAGGATGAAAGTTGAGAAAGTGGTGGGTATCCATTGCCTAAAAAGTATAATGACTGGCGCAGATTAATTATATAACTGATTGTTTGTGAATAAATTTGTCATTGGCTTTTAAGGAAGCCCTTGATTGTATTAGAGGGATAAATATCAACTAATTGTTAACAAAATGTTTGCACATGTTATTTCCCTAAAAAATCGCGTTTTGCTGTAGTGAAACCCCCAAGCTCAATAGTTTCTTTGGCGCAGGATTACTTGGATATTCCATGATCTTCCTCAATGGATGGTTCTCTGCGTTTATTTTCTGGCTTGTGCCCAAGATACATGTTCTTGTGTTTGTTCGAAAGAACCAATATGATCTGCCATGGTCCTACCATCCTACACTTTCCTGAGACCATTGCCTTTTGCATTCCTCATGACTTTGCCCAGTCTTCAATTTCCGACATGTTTCAACATAGATATCATGTTCATTCCGGATCCAGTGGCAGGTGTTGTGTTTTCTTTATACAGATTTTTCCCTTCTCTCTCCCTTTGATTTGCAGGGGTTTGGGTGGTTGCAATGATTTAGTCAACAGTGTGGTAATAAATGTCTTCACTGGAGGCATCTTAACATAATATGCATTATGTTGCCAACTGAAGCCTTCTGGAGTGGTTTCTTTAACGTTTTTTACTTTGTAGGCTTTGCTTTCGTCTATATGGAAGATGAGCGTGATGCAGAGGATGCCATCAGGAAACTCGACAGGATAGAATTTGGTAGAAAAGGACGCCGACTACGTGTTGAGTGGACTAAGGTATTTAGTTAGCTTGTTCTTAATTTGAATGTTTTGTGATACATAGAGTGCATACCCGTGCTACTCTTTCTGTTTTTGAATGCTTTGTGGCATATAGATATCAGTTTTGTGTTCTTTTTCACTGGATGTTGATTTGTTCTATTTCATTACAAAATTAACCTAATTTGAATTTGATCCGTAGCAAGAACGTGGTGGCAGAAGGCCTGATAGCTCCAGAAGATCCTCGGCCACCTCAAAACCTTCAAAAACTTTGTTCGTTATTAACTTTGACCCTGTCAATACAAGGACCAGAGACATTGAAAGGCATTTTGAACAGTACGGAAAAATATCAAATGTCAGGATTAGAAGGAATTTTGCATTTGTGCAATATGAGTTGCAGGAAGATGCCACCCGAGCTTTAGAGGAGACTCACATGAGGTTTGTCTCTCTGCAAGGAATTTGTTAATTATCGTATCATATGTTCTTACATGCCATGGTCTATTCACATGCCTCTGCAGCTTAAAGATTTGAAATATATGTATCATCTTCTTTAGAAAGCAGTTTTAACTTGCATGAGAAAGAAAAATGAAAATGTTATTGCGAATTGCAGTCTTGGTGTGTCTAGAAATATTCTTTCTGAAAGGACTTTCAATTTATATGAGATTATCTACCTTGCATATTAAGCCGCAAAATATCATTCATATCTCTGTTATACATCATAGAAGCCATAAAAGTAAACTATCCTCGAGAGTACACTCACTTGGTATCATGTAAATTATAACACAGTAAGTTCATGGATCGAGTTATTTCGGTGGAGTATGCAATTCGTGATGATGATGACAAAAGAAATGGGTATAGCCCTGATAGAAGAGGCCGTGATGCGTCTCGATCGAAGAGACTACGGCCGAGGCGTTCCCCAAGTCCATATCGAAGGGATAGGGGTAGCCCTGATTATGGACAAGGATCTCTACCAAATTCTAGATCCGAGCGAAGGGACAGTCGTGATTATGTCAGACCAGAAAGCCCTGCCAATGACAGATATCACAGGTTAATATCTGCCCTTTATATATATATATATATATATATATATATATATCACATTGCGTTTACTATTGTCATGATTTTTGTGGTTAAAATTGATATTTATATAACATCTATGCATCATTTACTGCACAGCCGTTCACCTCCGCAACATGAAAGACCTCGATCTTGAGAAAGAAAACACTGTTGGAGACATTTGGTAGCATCTGTAGTAGCAATTATCCGTATTGTTCCTCCCCCTTTTCTGCATTTGTTTTCTGCGTGCTATTGTAGTGCTTAGCTTGAAGTGTTAATCAACTAGCAATTAGCATATTTCTGGTAGAATGTAGAACTGTCTCCGGAATTTCGAAGAAAAACATTAGTAGTGTATTTTTGAACTGGATGTTCATTGTTTTCTATGTTTGAACTTTTGATTTTGATGGTAAATTTTTTGTGTCTATTGCAGAATGATTGTAAATGCTTTCCTTGATATGCTGTTTTATGTGTTTTTTTTTTTTTTAAAATAAATAACTGGGAACCGCAACCACTATCCTTTGGGTACGCACTTAGTAAACCATAGGGCATGATGCAATAGAATGCAAATCAGACATGCCATGCTGTTTTATATTCTTTTTGTTTTGGTTTTGGAGAGAGAATAAGACGAGAACGAGGTAACGCCGATGTTAGAAATGAGAATAGGGTAGTTTCTCAAGTCAAAGCAGATTCTTAATTTGTTGTAATTCTATTTAAGAAGACATAATATGGACTTGATCATGTTTTTCTTCACTGTCCCTTCTCAACCAGACTATTCCACGAGTATTAAGGGATATGGGCTTTCAGTTGACGTTGCCAAATGCAGCTGCAGATTATATTCTTGTGTAATATGATTGTTCACGTTATGTTCTGGTCGTTATGGATATGTTCTGGTCATTATGAATAAAAATAAATGAAAGAAATTTTGAAGATAAAGAGGAATCTTTAGAGGAAGTGTGGTATAAGTAAGTTTAGGATTGCTTGGTTCTCAAATCAGAAAGACTTTTATGCTCCATTTGGATGGAAGGATTTGAACTATGGATTTCAAATCCATAATAACAAATCCATTGAGGTTGTTTGGATATCACTATAATGGATTTCAAATTGGAAGTTATTTTGAGTCATTTTGAATGATTTCAAATCCTTCCTGTTGGAGTCATTTGAAATCCTTCCCAAATCCTCTCTCCAAATCCAAATCCTCTCATCCAAATGCAACCTTAAAGGTTTTTTCGTATCTGATATCACTAGATATTGGAGTTGTGTCTTTAGCCTTAGGTTTTATTTTGCTTTTTGGCACTTCTCGTCCCTTTGTAATTTGTCTCTTAACATATTAAGTTTTCTGATTACCGCGGAAAACATGCACCTTTTTAAAGTATGTTTTCAACATAGTGAGTTTTAGATAAGTATTTTTAAGGCTTAAATAAATGCATAATTAAATAGCAACGAAAGTAAAGTGCATAATGTAAAAGATACAATATTTATATTGGTTCGAGCGAGGGTAGAATAATCCCTCAAATCTACTCTTCCCTTTATCACTTGGAAGAATTTACTTAGTATGTGTTTCTTCAAAACTCTCCCAATATCATGTCTGCACAACGTTTTCAGCAGCTTTACACAACAACCTACTACCTAGACTCAAATTCTTCAGAAGAGTTGATTACATAGCTCCCTTGCTACTAGCTTGTTGAATTCTGCAAGATTTGATCACACAACCATCTTACTTTGTTCTAGTTCAAAGGTCCCTTTGTAATCCGTTCTCTGATTCTCTCTTTCATTTTATAAAATATCTTTGTTTCTTATTAAAAAAAAATATATACATATGCCACTTCAATACGGTACCGTCCTAAAATTTGACCCAATTTAAAAAATTAAATTTCATTACTCGTTTCAAAATTCATTTCGATGGAGATGAGTCATTATGAGTTTGGATTTGTGTTCATCCCATTATCAATTTATAATCAAAAGTAATTAAGTTGACTGTAATATGCAATGTTTGGAAATTATATGATTTTCGGATCTTAAACAAAAATCTCTGCTCGCAAAAGCAATAGAATTAGAATATAAATTATGACGTGGATTCCAATAAATAATAATTAGGAAGTGTCCTAAGTCAAATCATTCATCAGATCCAGATCTACAGATCTTCAAATAGTTTACTGTTATATCCGAGTAAAATTAAGATTTACCTTTGGAGACCAAAAGTTGATTCAATTTTTTCGCCTTTTCACAGAGTCAAATAAACCATTACAAAGCAAAATCACCTCAAGAAAGATAGGAAAAGGTGGTAATAATGAGTTTACTTCTCGTAAATTACTATTTGTCATAAAAAGCTACTTTTAAGTTTTATTTCCACCTCCTAATAGAATACCACATAACTAAAAGAACCACACAAAAAAATGCGTAAAAATGTGAGTGGAAAAATGATAATCTAATCAAAGCACATTTTTTCAAAAATTTGAAAATTTTCGAAGTTTGAAAAAAAAAATTACAGTACTTGTTTCATGTTTGTAGTGTATGCTTCTGCATATGCATGGGACAAAGAAATCTAGGCGCACACAAAAAGAAAAAGGTATTTCCGTATCGAGAAACGACGGCGTCTCGTGTCCTGTCTCTATTCCCGAAGCTAAAAAAGATTGCACGCCGTCTCGTCTCGACTGACCCCCTCTGCGAAGGTCTACTTCATCTTTTTAACTTCTCTCACTACTCCTACACCTAATATTTCTCTCTTTTTTCAAATTTCAGAAATCACTCGTCAAATTTCAATTTATTTAAAAAATAAATACACTTACCCATCCGAACTATATTGATTTTTACACTTTACCCTCCAAACTTTAATTCGTAACACTTTGCCCCTGAACTATGAAAATCTTTACACTTTACCCTATATGGACAATTTTGCCCCTATGTTTTATCCTTTTAAAACAATAGTTCAAGTTATCCTTTTAAACTCTATTTTGTGGCAATCTACTACATAATAATAAATTTATTGTATTAATCATTAAACATGAAAATTTTACTCCATAATCAATTTGTTTTTCGGATTTTTCGAGAAACGAGAATTCTTATTTTCTGTCACTTGTTTTGTTCGTGGCATTGTTACACCTACTTAGATCCAGTCTCTATTCAGAGGTTTTAAATGGATCATGTCAGGTTTCCAGCCTATAAACTCAACAAGACATACTTCAATCAAAATTCTCATTTCAAGTATAAATCCGTATACAAATTAGGTCTATAGACTGAAAATGAACATAGTCCATTACGACCATATCAGGCCCAACATGCTTCCGTAAGATTAATAAATCCCTTAAAATTCATACTTTTTTGGCCAAACAAAGACAGGTGAAATGGTTCGCAACACCACCAAATCGGAAAATTATTGCCCTCGATCGTTTGACAAACAACTCCTCACTGCTCAACCTCACCCTTCGAGGAAGATGATCCGCAAGTTATCCGACTCCTTCAAGAATCGCTCAAAGACAACCTTGGTTCGTTTCCTACTACCGGGCGTATAAGTAATTCTTAAACAAGATGAATTAATAGAACATTATGAACACATGTTGAAAGAAAAGCTCTTTTTTATTAAGAACTTATAGAAATATTTATTACATTAGTAATCTCCTTTTGGGAGGAGAATACCGGTTTAGCCTCTCATAGAGGAGGCTTGCACTCGAAAACACATAAAAACTTGAAAACTAAAACACTCAAAATATTACAAATTTCTCTCAGACTTTATTATAAGAAAACTAAGGAAAATGTTCGATGTCCCCAACTTCCTTCAAATCCCCGCAAATTTATAGGCAAGTCCAGGATTTGAAAGGCGGACTTCAAATCTTGTTGAAACTTATGGACGTCACTACTTACATCATATCTGCATTATTGCCTCGCTTGGTATGTCTTCCTTTTCTTTCTGCGTGACTCGGCCCGTGATGATGGTTGTCGGGGAATCTTTTAAAAAGTTGGTGCGTGGTCCCCGAGGAAAACGCAGCGTCTTGTGAGTCGGGCCCTTATCCTTTCCAACTGTATGGTCTTGTCGGTCGGGTTTGGGTCGGAAACCTTTCCCAAACTCAGGTTCCTTCTATTCGGGGCATGCTTGACAGATCCGGTCGATCCAACGGCCAACATGCGCCATGTTACAGAATTTATGGTAAGTTTCTTTACTTGTCGTAATCTTATTCTCCCAGAGAATTCTTCTTTTGGTCTCGAAGAGTTCCTCTGCGAATCCTGTGGTTGATCCGTCATCGAATTCAAAAGGAAAGATCCATTTGTTGAATTCTGAAAAAACTTGAATGGATATTTGACTTTGTCCATTTCGGTTAGACAAACCCAAAGACCCCATGCTCGTCTGGTAGAAGCTTCATCTTCAGAAAATGCTCCTACTAATACTGGTCCTTCTTCCGGTGAAGATACTTTTATATATTTTAAAGCATTTCCATCCGGTCTTCTTAGCTTGATGAAATGAAAAGCTTCATTAAAGCCTTTCTTTCTTTGGTTGGGAGCCGCACTTAGAAAATATAGTTCCAAAATGTCTCCTCTAGCCAAGTGTGGATTGTTGGCCCAAATCTCGTAGACTGCTTCCCCAATCCATTTCGGTAATTTCGAAATTTCTGGGAATCCTGGTGATACAGTATAGATTGAAGCTAGAGCTCCAAACGTATACCATTCCTGTACTTCATTTGGATGACTTCCTGGCTTCATCCAAACCCTGAGATACTTGCCTGAGATATCAACTATAGTTTTTTCTGGGTTAATATCTCTCCTTGTAACTAGTTTCTCCCATTGTCGTTGATATACCTGCATAGGAGAAATCTTAATCTTGTCGATTTGAACCTTAGATTTGCCGTCTCAGTGGCCCAAGATTCAACTCTCCCTCTTTTACCCGAGAGGTGTTGGGTTTACTTGAAGACTCGGGTTGTGACACCGGAGCTTCAACATTCATTACAATTTGTACACCCTCAGGGGATGCATCACCTGCAACACTTGTGATTATGGTACTTGAATCCATAACCTCCGGGTTAGAGCCCCATTCTCTATTCGCCCTTTGTTGCACCGTAGGAGATGCGGCCTGGAAGAGAGGCCCTTGCAGTGCTAAGAACAATTGTCCTTGAGCAAACTGGCATGCTCGTATTTCTGGTACTCCATCAGGAATCATTATTCTGATGGGAATTCTCATGAACTGATTCTTGGCGATTCATCAGATCTACATATAAGGTCTGGTTTACTGTCCAGAAACTCATATGATATGCCGCTCGCATTTCGCATTGCCTCAAGGCTTCCCTATCGGCTCCTGCGCGTTCTTGAATCTCATATTGGTGGTTCCAATATGCGATCTTATCCTGGTGTTCTTGTGCATACATCGTCAAAATTTGACGATATGTCTGTAAAGTGTACATCTTGGACAATTGTCAGATCCATATTCTCGGAGATAATTCTCCTCACCAATTGTTAATTACATAAATATAATAAATATAACTAAAAGTTCTTAATAAACCTGAAGGCTACGATACCATTTTCGAGGATCGCAAGACCATGAGGAGTAAAATAGAAATTGCAATAAAATTTATAGTCTAGGTGGTAAAGTGCAACAACTTCAAAGTTTAGAGGGTAAAGCGAAAACCAACTATCATGAAACTAGGGTAAATTCGAATTTTAGGCAAAGTGTAAAATTTCGCAAAGTTGGGGGTTAAGTGTAACGTTTTAAAGTTCGTATGGCAAAGTGTAAAAGTTCGAATAGTTTGGGGGGTTAAAGGTATTTATCCCTTTATTTAATTTATTTGTAAGTATATTCAAAATTATAAATACTCCGACAAGATTTATCCATGTTTTACAAACGAGAATTTCATGAGATGACCCAAATTTAAGAAAATAAATTATTTTAAGGTCCAAAATTTTAACTTCCTCAAACCGGGAACAATTATTGTTTTTTTATCCAATCGGGTCCTCTCCCAAATTTTGGATTCTCACTACAAGTTTTGTAACTTAACAGAAAGAAAAATGTTGTATAATCTGTCACGTCAGCCACAAAAATCTTTTTTTTTTCTCTTTTTTGTTTTTTCACCCATTTATTTTCGTAATCCATACTTGTTGTCAATCTTGGTTACATCATCAATATAGATACTAAGATATATAAACTTAAGATATAAAAACTTAAATTGAAGAAAAATAGTAAAATATTTCTTGTTTACTAAAAAAACAAGATATCCAAACTATGACTGAATTTTACAGTTTCATAAACGAAATTCTCCCAGGATCAACACTCAATCTTTATTGTGATGGACGTGGAGATTACCTAATATTTTATCTACTATTTTCCCTTTTTGTTAACGTCTAAACCTGAAGTGAGAACCTAAAATTTGGATGAGGCCCCAGTTTGGGGAAAAAAATAAAATTTGGATCCTAGTTTGAGAAAAAAATAAAATTTAAGTCACAATTTGAGAAAGTTGAAATTTTAAACGTTAAAGAGATAGATTTTCTCAAATGCGGGTCTCATTATGGAGTACAAAATCATTCAAATAAATGTTAAGTATACAAAGCTCGAGAATCTAATGATATGTAATGAATTGTGTTATGATAATCATAGACATTTTAATGTGTGAAAGTTGTAACAGGCCCTAACAGGGTGTTCATTTTTCGAATTAATTTGAAATTCGATCTGACTCGAATGCGAATCTTAATTTGAATTAAGATTTTTGAATTTCGAATCAACTCGAATTTCGAATATGAATATTTGAATCGAATAACGAATTGGGATTTTTTTTCGAGTTCTAATCGAAAATCCTATTTCGAAGTGAAATTCGATACAAATATTGATTCGTATTCTTATTCCAATTCGAATTCTTGTACTGATTCGAATTCAATTATAATCAAAAATTAATTTATATATTATCTATTCTGAACATTATATAAATATAAATTGCATGCAAATAGAAACTTAACGATAAATTTGGATTTTTGGATTGACTCATTTTCGATTCGAAACTTGACAAATCCAATTCGATTAATTAGGATCGAATTTCAAATTGAGGATTTAAAATGTTAATTCGTTTAATTAGATTCGAGGAAATCGAAGAATTTGGAATTCGATTCGATGAACACCGCTACCTAACATCATCATTATAATGCACTGATAATATGAGAGTGTTGAGAAATTTATATAATAGATTTTGATGATATCATGTAAAACTTATTAGGAAGTTGGCACCCCAATTCAACTGTTAGTCAACTTATAATAGATAGAACTATGTAACCTGGGTAGAAGCAGCTAAGTTGAAGATTGCATGATTCGATCAAGATCGAAAGAAGACCGGTATGTGTGTGAGTGAGTGAAGTGAAGGAAGGTTGATCAAGTGAGAAAAAGTTGTCTCGGTCGGTGGTGACCGACATCAAAGTCATTCCAAAATCATTGCAATCGAATGTCAAAGGGGTATGCGGCGTGGACATGATCAAAAAAAGATGAAAGAGGTCCATTGTCAAGCAAAGTCGGGGTTTTCTTTGAAATAGGCATGTGTCGATCGCTTTAAAAAATAAAGGCATGTTTCTTTGAAAAGAGTGCAAAAAAACAAGAGCCAATGGGATGTACGAAATCTGCAGAGTTTAAGGAAGGCCGCAGAGCATTAAATTCAAGCAGTCCACATCAATGTTGCAAGACAAGATAAACCAACAACTTTATGAAGTGTAGTTTGAAAAATATGTCTATCTCTTCAACAGAGATATTTTCAAACGTGCACGATAAAAGGTTGAGGATTCATTTGAGAGAACGGAATGAACCAAGATTACAAGCAAGCAAGCATTCAAGCAAATAACTTGCAATGCAATATCACTCAAGTATTCAAAAAATATCGTCAAGTCTAAACTCGAAGGAAATTAATCCAACACACTCAGTGAAGGAAAGACGACTTTATTTGTTGAAGTGAAAAAAATCTTATTTCAAGAACAAGAGGTCTACTCTCCAAGGTTGAAGGAGGTGTAGTAAGGTTCCAGATCGAACCAGTGCTTTGAACCTGTTGGAGGGCTAAGTGATCAAGTCCAAAGGTTTGAAGGAAGCTGAAGTAGCAGACAACCGTCTTGTGAAGAAGCTGAGTCCCAAGAGCAGCTAGCTGTGTGATCAAAGCTGACTCGGACTGTTATCATTTTGTAACCAAGTCAAGTTACATTAGTGGATTCCTCTAGGGGTTGGAGAAGAGTGGATCAGAGGAATTACACCATCTTCGAACCACTATAATTTCTTGTGTATTTTTACTTTCAGCATACTTACTTTCTTGCATATCTTTATATCTGCTGATTGTTAAATTGCTAAGTCTACTGATAGTAACCTAGCTCAAACAAGTGTTGAAAACATATTCAAAACTAAGGGTGAAAGTCTTCCGCTGTTAAAAACCAAGTCAACTGTTATTTAAAGTGTTGGCTGAAACAACTAACTTATACTATCAACAGCTCAGTCGAGTATGTTGAGTGGGTAACTTTGTTGTGTAAGCCAACATAGTTGTCCCTCAAGGACTTAGCTGACTTGAATCAACTCTGAAATTCTTAAAGGACTAAAAACAAAAAGTTGGTAAATTTTATTCAACCCCCCTTCTAAACTTTACTTATCACTCCTTGAGACCTATAAGTGGTATCAGAGTGGTTGGTTCATTGAGCCTTCCGCACTGGTTACTGAACTAGATCTCATTTTTTTTTCAAAAGAACAACACTTGTAATTTTTAAAACTTTATTTTAAAGCAAAGTTATTATCATGGAAGCAAGTCTAACTCGCATTCCAATGTTTACTGTTGAATAATTTGATGATTGAAAAATACGTATGCATGCTCATCTTTCAGCCCTGCACGATGAGATGTGGTTCATCATTGAGGATGGGCCACTACAAATTCTAAAAGTCAATACAGTTGTAAGAAGGGCTGCTCCTGCTGAAGGAGAAGATGATACACCTGCAGAACCTAGATCTGCTATGGTGGAGAAGCCACGCTGCGAGTGGACAAATGAAGACAAAAAGAGATACAACTTGGATAATATTGCCAAGGATATTTTATATAAAACTCTTGATAAGGCCATGTTTAATAAAGTCAAATCTTGCAAAACGACCAAAGAAATATGGGAAAAACTAACTTTAATTTGTGAAGGGTCTCACCAAATTAAAGAAAATAAATTGACTGTTGATGTTCAAAAATTTGAAAATTTCAAAATGCTTTCAGGTGAGAGTCTGATCAGTTGGATGCCAGCTTCACAGAGATAACCAATGAGCTCTCAGCTCTAGGAAAAGAATATACACAGAAGGAAATGTATATGAAGATTCTAAGGTCTCTCCATTTGAGTGGGAAATGAAGGTTATGGCTTTGAGACATTCAATGGACGTTACAAGAACATCCAACCATGAGTTGTTCTTAGACCTTAAAGCCTATGAATTTGAGCTCAGAAGAAAAGAGCAAGAAGAGACAATTGCACTCCTGGCTGGTGAATCCAAGAGAGTTGAATCCAAAAAATCCATTGACGAGGAGGAGATTTCCCTAATGGTAAAGAGGTTCAACAAGTTCTTCAATAAGAATTACAAAAGGAACAAGGGTGAATTATCCAGGAGACACTCAGCATCTTCCAAAGCAAGGGAGGACAGACCACTAAAGAGAGCTGATCATCAAAGGACTGAGTATCAAAGAGCTGAAAGAGCAGACTCCCAGAGAGCTGAAAACCTGTGTTGGAATTGCAGACAACCAAGACATTTTGCTGTTGATTGTCCCTATCCACAAGTCACCAAATACAGGAATGATGAAGAAAGAAAAGTCTTCAGAGAAAGAAGATAAGAAAAAAAAAAAGCCATGTTGGCTGCTGAAACTGCTGACACAGCTAAGTGTAAAGAGACAGCTGAGTCAGACAGCAGTGAAGCGCTGACTACTCCTCAGACACAGAGGAAGAGGCTTTGAAATTCTTCATGATCAAAGATCAAGACTCCAGAGATCAAGAAGATGAGGTACACTCTAACTCATCTCATTCTAATTCTGATGATAGTGATAGTGACACAAACACTTCATCACCCACTGATCTTTATGATACATTAGGCAAAATGATGAAAGATTTTGAGCATGTAAGAACCTCACACACACTTTTAAATGAGGAAAATAACCATCTCAAAAGCCAAAACTCACAGCTAACTAAGGAGCTGAGTACTCTAAGTCACATAGCTATTGAGAATACAGAGCTGAAGGATGAGATAACTAAGATTCAAGCAGACTTAGCTGCAACGGAAAAGAGGAAAAAAGATTTGAAAAAGTGATTGCATCATTCACTAAGGCATCTAACTCATTGGATGAACTTATAATGATTCAAAAAGAAAGTGGGGAGAAGACAGGCATTGGATTCAATTCTTTTGTGCATGCCCAAGTCCCAAGAGTGGTATTGGAAAAAGGGTCCTCAAGTAATGAGACAGTCCAAAAATCCAAAGCACCATATGTTGCACCTACACCACTCAAAAACACAATCACAACTATGTTGGCATTGGATACAAATGAAAAGGCAAAAAAAGCAGAGAGTATGCTAAGAGGACAAGCTGAAACAAAATTCAGAAAAGTTCATCAGCAAACTCCAAACAGAAAATACTTTGTAAAATCTAAACAGAGCTACCAAAAGCCCCAGAGGTTTCAACAAAAAAAATCATATGATGAAAATGATAGAAATTATCCAGTCAGACTGATTGGAACAATCAAATGAGACATCAGCCAAGTCCAAAGGGATACAAGCCTAAGTGGCAATGACCTCAGACTAAAAAATGGTCGTTCCCAAGGCAAATAAGCCATAATCAACACACATATGCACCCAAGCACAAAGCGTAATTTACACAAAAGTTTCATTATCATCCCAAGAAAGCAAATGCACAAGCTAACACACAGGCATACAGACAAAAGAGACAGATGTATGAGCCTAAAGCCCCTAAACAATTTGCAAATGTTCATTATGATTATGAAACTGATAGGTGACAACCTCTTAGAGTCAGACCATTTGGCTATAGGTTGGTTGGATCACCTTATAGTGCTAACTCCTCAGGACCCAGGCAAGTATGGGTTCCTAAAAATTAATTTCCTTGATTGCAGGTTCAAGAAACAGCTGACTGCCAAGGAACCTAGTACATAGATAGTGGTTGTTCCAGACATATGACAGGCAATAAGAAAAATCTTTTAGAGTTCAAGGAAATAAAAGGTGCTAAAGTCATATTTGAAGGAAATGAATCTCCAGGGGAGATCAAAGGCAAAAGATCCATAAAGAAGAATGGACTAGAGATCACAGATGTAGCCTATGTTGAAGGGCTAAACTTCAATCTGTTGAGCATCAACCAACTTTGTGACAAGGGCTATAATATTAGATTCAACATGGGTGTTTGCCAAATCAAGGATGCTGAATCAAATGAAATTGTGCTATAAGGTTTAAGGCAGAAAAACATGTATGTAGTGGATTGGTCAACTGCTACACCAAGCACATGTCTGCTAGCAAAGAGTACAACTGAATCAAGTTATTGTGGCACAAGAAGCTGAGTCACCTGAATTTCAAGACAATCAACAAGCTTGCAAGGAGTCATCTTGTAGAAGGATTGCCTAACTCAGTGTACAAGAAGTAAAGCATTTGTGATGCATGCCAGATGGGAAAGAAAAATAAAATCTTCTTTCAAGGACAAGCCAAGTCCTTCTTCAACAAGGATATTGCACTTATTGCATATGGATTTATTTGGTCCTGTTGAACCAGCCATCATCAGTAGAAAGAAATACACCTTAGTGGTAGTGGATGATTATTCAAGATACATATGGACTATTTTTATGTGTAAAAAAAAGAAACCTTGCAGAAGCTCCCTCAACTGATGAGAAAAGTTCAAAATGAGAAGGATCAAACCATTATAAAGATAAGATCTAATAGAGGAACTGAGTTTGTCAATGGGATTATAACTTGATGTGCATAGAAAATGGTATTGCTCATGAGTTATCAGCTGCAAGAACTCCACATCAGAATGGAGTGGCTGAAAGAAGGAACAAAAGCCTTAAAGAAGCTGCGAGGACCATATTAGCTGAAGCTGGATTACCCAAGAGATTCTGGGCTGAAGCCATTAATACTGCTTGCTACACTCAGAATAGGTGTATGATCAATAGGCAGCTGTCCAAAACCCCTTATGAAATTTGGACAGGGAGGAAGTCAAATGTTAGATATTTTCATATATTTGGATGTAAATGCTTCATTCACAATAATGGTAAGGACAACTTGAAAGCTTTTGATGCTAAAGCTGACGAAGGTATCTTTTGGGGATACTCAGCTGAGAGTAAAGCTTTTAGAGTGTTGGACAAGAGAACTATGGTCACATAAGAGTCTAATGTCAATGGAAAAGACCTAGACGAGTTAACTGACAAGATGAATCAACCAACTGTTCTGAAGAGTCCCTATGTTAAGGCGAGATATCGAAGACTCAACCAAGATGAAGATGAGATATTTGAATTAAAGACAACCGGAAAATCTGTGACTAAATGATGATGAGGAAGCCTGGTATGATACATTGTCCCAGTTTCTTATTGACAATGGATTCATCAAAGGCAAAGTTGACATAACACTCTTCATAATTCAATATGGGGAGAGTATACTGCTTGTTCAAATATATGTGGATGACATCATTTTTGGATCCACAAACAAAGAGCTATGTGACAAATTCTCAAATCTCATTCAAGGGAAATTTGAGATGAGCATGATAGGAGAGCTGACTTTCTTCCTAGGTCTTCAAGTCATACAAATGAAGGATGGAACCTTCATAAGTCAAACCAAATATACCAAAGATTTAATGAAGAAGTTTGGTATGGAAGATAAGTCATCTGTGAAGATTCCCATGAATACTTCAGTCAAAATGGACATGGATGAAGATGGCAAAGCTATTGATCAAACCAGATATAAAGCCCTCATTGGATCTTTGCTCTATTTAATAGAAAGTAGGCCAGACATTACCTTTGTTGTAGGTGTATGTGCCAGATTTCAATCTGCTCCAAAGGAAGTCAAATGACTGCAGCCAATAGAATCCTAAGGTATCTGAAAGGATGCCAGAAGTTGGCTTATGGTATTCAAAGGATGGAGGATTCAATCTAGTTGGCTACTCAGACTCAGACTATGCTAGATGTAGAGTGGACAGGAAGAGTACATCAGGTACCTGTCAAATGCTTGGAAATAGGTTGGTTTCTTGGTTCAGCAAGAAACAAAATTCAATAGCTATATCCACAGCTGAAGCCTGCAGTTATGCCCAAGTCTTATGGATGAGGCAACATCTGAGAGACTATGATATAGAAGAAAAAGAGATTTCAATTATGTGTGATAACACAAGTGCTATTGCAATTACTCAAAATCCAGTATTGCATTCAAGATCAAGCACATTGATGTCATATATCATTTTATAAGAGACCATGTTGAAAGAAAGACATCAATTTGGAATACATATCAACTGTTAAGCAGTTAGCTGATATATTCACTGAGCTATTATGTGAATCAAGATTTGAAGAGCTTAAAAATGAACTTGGATTGATTGAGCTAAGTTAGAAGGCTCAAAAGAGTCAATCAGCAGAGTCAAAGAAGAGAGAAATGGAAATCAGCAAAGTAAAACAGTCTGCTGTATCGAGTTAGCTGAACAACCGAGTGTTTATTAAAGTGAAGAGAGAAGCAGAGTCAAGTCACTTATGAAGATAACTGAGTTATTTGTGAGCTATGTGACAAAACCCAGTCGTTTTCTGCGAGCGGGAATGTTTTAGGCTTGACGTCAGAAGTAATTATGGTGTCATAAAAAGCATGTACCCGTTTTACCCATGATTGGATATAAATGCTAATGCATTCAATGCGGGGAAATTAATGCAGTTTACAAGACACGATCTCAACTGTTGATCAAATTTAAACTTTTTGAATTCCGAAAACTGTCCCTTCATATCCTATATATAGAGAAATTACTTTTCTCTCTCCTCACACAACTCTCACACTATCAAGCAAGAAGACAACCTTTCTCTCTGCAACTAAGAAAACCCTAGTTCGTCGTTCGATTCGCAATCTCTGTTCAAATCTTAAAATGGCACCGACTTATGACTACGTGAAGATGGCTGAGAAAATCCATATCGGAGCTATCATGGATTTTGAGGGCTTGGTCAAGCAAGGAGTGGACAAAGCCCTTGCTAGGAAGATAGCTGAAAAACTTGAGAAGTCTGGTCTCAAGAAGTTTCTCTCGATGGAGTTTTTGCACACCTACTTGGAAGAGGTGGCAATGTTCTACGTGAACGTGCAGGTTCACGATGATGAGATTCACAATAGTGATATCAAGTTGACTATTGCGGACTTAGCTGCAATTTGTTATCTGTCTTCGTCTGGTTTGAAGGAGATAATTGAGAAAGACATTAAGCTGGCTGCTGCATGGAAAGAGATAGCAAAGCCAGAGGCTGTTGTGAAGCCAGTCTACATAGCAAAGAAATCTTTGATAAAAGAGGACTACCACTGGTGATGGACGTGGTGGCAAAATGTGTGGACATGAAGTTCGAAGCTTCAATCATCCTGCTCAGGATTGCCGACCATGATGGTTTTGCTATCATAGAAGAGAAGAAAGTGAACTAGACTGAGTTTATTTTTGGCAAGTTGTGCCAGAATGTGATGAACAAAACCATAAATGAAGCCGGAGTGTTTGAAAGTTCACTTGGATATGTCCTGGCGATCGGTCATTTGTTGGAGGTGAAGGGCATTCCTCTTAGGAATGAAAAACCCTTCCATGTGAACAAGAAGATGTTTAGGGCTAATCTTTCAGCTGTCCAACGTTAAGCTCATGCGGGAAAGGTCGATACGAGTGTGGGGAATCGGTGACCTCGTCCTGAGGACACAATGCTACAACAAATGCCTCCCCACAGCCAAGGAAGATCCTGCTCCTGCAGCCGAGAAGGAATCCCCAGCTCCTTCTCCTATCGTTAAGAGAAAGCGCCCAGGTGCACCTCGCAAGAGAAAGCCCACCGCCAAGAAGTCAAGATATGTGAGTCAAATTTCACAGCGGAGGAGCCTGAGAATGTGGAACCTGAGGTCCCATTGGTCAAGACGAAGAGAAGACGACTGGTAAGACAGTTTGAATTGGCTAAACCAGTGAGTGCACACACATTTATTGAAAAGAAGAAAATTTCTTTGAAGAAGACTAGCAAACATCAAAAGAGAAGAGTGGTGTAGAAACAACTATGGACGAAGAGACTGTTGTTGATGCACATCAGAGTTTGGATGAGACAATTGTTAGGGAGACAGCTGAAGAAACTGAAGCAACCACAACTGACCAAGGTTATGAGGAGTTAGTTGTATGATCTCCTCAAACCGATGCGATTGTAGCTGAGGAAGAAAGTGCTCCTCTTGAGCCCGTGCATGAAGATGATGATCTTGTCATGCTATCTACTGTGTATCCGGATGTACAGGGGAGGCTAATTATATGGAGGAATTGGAAGTTAAGTTATGCCATAGCTCAATTCCAAAGTCCAGAATCCATTGAAGAAGAAGAAAAGCTTCTAAGCTTTCTAGGGAACATTGCTATCAGTTCTGTACTCGATACTTTTGCACGACCATTCTATATCAGAAAAAGGATGAGGAGAAAGCAAAAGAGAAAGCTAAGGCAAAGGCTATTAAGGAATCTCACAAGCCTCACAGCTGCTTCTTCACAGACGCCCCTGAACATGCCTTACGTACCGACTTCAAAGATGATAGTGACGTAGAAGAACTTAACCCTGCTGATGAGGCAGAGAGAGCTGAGATGAGGCAAGCAATCAAAGAGTCCAAAGAGCTGCACGAGTAGACTTTGCTGAAGGGTTCATGAGAGTCATCTACTATTCTAATCTCTCCTAGCCCTGATATTATGGAGATGGTGAGGACCATCGATGCTACTACCTCACCAGTGCACCATGAGGAACAAAATACCAGGAAAAATGGCGATGAAGCTAAGGATGGAGATCAAGAGGGCACCTTAGCCAACCCTACCCCTGAAGAAGGTATTGAGACACCTGCCCTATCGGCTGAACACTCAACGGGAATAGCGATGAGTCTCAAGTTTCCAATGACCCCGCTATTCAAGACTCGGTGGTGCGCCCGGTGAGGAAAATAATAAACACCACAGTAGGGTCGAGGAGAGGTGTGGGAGACGTTACAAAATTGAAGTTTGGAGGAAAAGGTGAGAACATCAATGTACAACAGAGTAGGGTTGACGACGCTTTCAGGCAGTTGTTGTCTGTTGAAATCCCAAAGCTGCCGTGCAGTGATGAAGTTCTTGATGCACGGCCAAGGCAAAGGATGGAAATGAAGCCATGTGATTGAGGATCGGCTCACGAAAGTGCAATTCTAGAGGTTGAAACCTCAAAGGATGCCATGAAGACACTAAAGCGACTAGTCCGCTCAAGGGATTCTTGAAGACCTGCTGCGATTAATCGCACAAGGGATTGTAGAAGGCCCATCACGGTTGAGACTGCGAGGGTACCGAAGGCCCGCCCAAGAGAGAGGTTGAGACTTCCTTAGGTAAGAAAGGTGAAGAAGAAGTGTATACGCCCCTCAAGAAGAGTCGTTGAAAACGAAGAAATAGGAGCATTGCATGACTCTCGGGAACATGTCTCGTGGAGTTTTTGGACTGATGGATGACGGCCGAGTGCATCCCAAAAAGATAAACTGAAGAAGACCAATGTTAAGTAGGCATTGACACGAGAGAATGAAGGCAAGTGACAAAGCCGCCTTTTCAAAATTTACAATGGTTGATGGTCCACCCTATGGTTCCATCACCATCCCATATTCTTGATGAACCAGTAGGACAAGACAACTCAAAAGGAAGAAACCACCGATACCTAGAGCTGTCAATTCCGGCCTAGCCCAACGGGCTGGCCCCAACCAACCCAATTTTCTAATGAGCTGGGCTCTATTTTTCAAGACCCAAAAAAGTCAGGCCTCAAAACCCAGCCCGATCGGCCAGCCCAGCGGGCTAGCCCAGAAAGCCCAACTTTTTCAGTGCAATTCTCATTTTTAGGTTAGGCTGGGTTCCCCATTTTTGTGGCTCGGAGGTACTATTTGGGCCGGTCCGACCCAATTTTTTGAGGCCCGGCCCGACTCGCTCTTTTGACAGCTCTACTGATACCAACGATGCTGTTAAGACATCTAAGGATCAGTTAGCTCAGCAGGCTAACACAGTTGCAGAAGATGCCAAGGAGGTTAAAACAGCTGAGGCACACAGAGCTAAAACACGTGTCAAGGGGAAAGGACCTGCTCTTGATGACAAAAGGGGAGAGACTCTTTTGTTCCCTGATGACCTTTTTGCTGAGTACTTTCTGTTCATGGCGGAAGTACTTTTGGAGACCGAATCTGGTGTGAGTGTGAGGTACATCTGTCAACATCCCTTTGAAGAATTGAAACTCCAGGATGATCAAAGCATAGTGCAATTGGGTTCGACTTTGCGTTGTATGGAAGAAGAGCAAAAGAAGCCGACTTACGAAAAGCATTCAAGGCCATTTGTGTTGAGATTGAAAATATGGAGAAATGATTTGCAGCATTAAAACAACGAATGGACAATAGAGATGCAACTATCATACGAGACATTCGAGGCACCGTACTGAGAATAAGGGAATGGACAACACATACGAAAGCACTCAGGCGTGAGCAAGTCACCTACTTTAAGTCTTTATTTGTTAAGATGGTGAAATGGAGTGCAGAAAATGCCAAATTTCAGCAGAGATAGAGGGATCACATCTTCAGGATAAACCAGTCACAGAAAACTGATATGGAGTTGCTGAAAGCACAACATAAGGCAGACCTTCTAAAGACAGAAGCCAACATACGTACATAAATGATGGTGATGCAGACATAAATGAAGTTAATGGCGGTGAGATGAAGGCTCTCAATGATTAGAATTTAGAGTGCCCACTCCTCAAGTCATGAGAAGATGGACTTGACAAACGCAAAGCTGGATCTTATCCTGGGAGTTCCCTCTCAGCCAACTCTCTCTTGGTGATGATGCCAAAAATGGGAAAGATAGTAGTATGGGGGAAGGTAGTGATGTAAAGAAACCACCCCTGAAGATCATGCTTGCAAAAAAACCCCAACTCGGCTCGATCCACCCCTCATTCCTAAGCCAACTTTGCCCAAAAGGTCTATCGGTGAAGACAAAGGCGATTTAGCTTTCAAGAAGACAAGAGCAGAGATAGAAGCTGATTTTGCCAAGGTGGATGAGAGGCAGCATGGCAGGATTGAAAGTCTAAAGGCAAGATTCGATGGTCCCCCAGCTGGATCACTCAAGGACTCTCCAGTAGTGAAGCCCTCTCGTGAGTTAGATGTCCCTGATGCAGGATCTGAGCCAAGATCCTTAGAGAAATTCCAAACGCTTGCATCAGAAGGATTTTGCAAAGGGAAGACTCTACCAGAGGCATGGGAGTTGTACTAGGAAAAGGGTTTGGAGATTTGTCAAACTGCCGAGAAGCAACAAACTTCAAGTAGTAGTTAGCAGACTTCAAGGGCACAACCCATGCAGTACATTCCCAGAGGAGGAGCAGACTATGGATGAGGAAGGGAAATGATTGGTGACGGTGGAAGAGGCAGAGGAACTCTACCGCCAAGGCCTAAAGATGTTCGATATGTCGATCCCCAGAAAAAAGGGCTGATATACTGAGCTGGGTTGGACGCATTGTCAAACAGAGAGGTGAATATGAAGAATGAGGTGGCAATGAGAAGGCAAGAAGAAGAAAATATTAGGCTTGATCGTGAATGAAGAGAAAGGCAACAGAGAGAAGACCTAGCTGCAAAGAAAGCCTACGTGAAGAAGAAGAGAGAAGAGGAGGATAGGAAAAGGAAGAGAGCTGAAGAAGATAGAAGGAGAGCTGAGGAGGATGCTGATCGAAGAAGGAAGCAGCTGAGGCGTTGAAGACGGCTGAACCCCTTCATATTGTATTTTTAACTTAATTGTAAATACACATACACTTGAAAGTACTCTGTATATATGCTCTGATATAATTGATGCTCTGATACCTTGTATTGTTTTATACATTGTAAAAAGCTCTGTAAAGTGCAAAGAATGATATGTTCAATAAAATGACATATCCAATACAATCATTCTTTATTTTTGCACTATTTACTTTGCTATTTTTATTTAAGTTTTGGCATCATCAAAAAGGGGGAAATTGTTGGGAAATTTATGTAATAGATTTTGACGATACCATTTAAAACTTAGATTAGGAAGTTGGCACCCCAATTCAACTGTAAATCAACTTGTAATAGATAGGGCTATGTAAGCTGAGTAGAAGCAGCCAAGTTGAAGATTGCAGGACTCGACTGAAGATGGAAGAGAAGACCCAGCTATGTGACAGTTGAGTGAAGTGAAGTGAAGGTTCAGTCAAGTGACAGAAAAGCTGTCTCAGTCAGCTAACTGACAGCAAAGTCATTCCAAAATCATTTAAATCGAATGCCAAAGAGGTATGTAGCAGACAAGATCAGATAAAGCTGAAAGAGATCCGTTGTCAAGCAAAGTCAAGGTTTTGCTGGAAATAGACATGTGTCAGACTGCCTAAAATAAAGCTGTTTTGCTGAAAGAGTGCAAAAAATCAAGGAGCCAATAGGATGTACCTGAAATCCTGCAGAGTTTAAGGAAAGGCTGCAGAGCATTAAATTCAAGGTACAGTCCACATCAATGTTCCAAGACAAGATAATCCAACAACCTATGAAGTGTAGTTTGAAAAATATGTCTATCTCTTCATCAGACATATTTTCAAATGTGCGCTATAAAAGGCTGAGGATTCATTTGAGAGAACGACACGAACCAAGATTACAAGCACACAAGCATTCAAGCAAATAACCTACAAAGCAAAATATCACTCAAGTATTCAAAGAATATCCTCAAGCCTAAACTTGAAGGAAATCGATCCAACACACTCAGTGAAGGAAAAACAACTTCATTTGTTGAAGAGGAAAAATCTTGTTTCATGAACAAGGGGTCTACTCTCCAAAGTTGAAGAAGGTGTAGTAAGGTTCCAGATCGAAACAGTTCTTTCAACCTGTTGGAGGGCTAAGTGATCAAGTCCAAAGGTTTGAAGGAAGCTGAAGTAGCAGGGCAACCGTCTTGTGAAGCTGAGTTCTAGGAACAACTAGCTGTGTGATCAAAGCTGACTCGGACTGTTACTATTTTGTAACCAAATCAAGTTACATTAGTGGATTCCTCCAGGGGTTAGAGAAGAGTGGATTAGAGGAATTATCCTATCCTCAAACCACTATAATTGCTTGTGTCTTTTTACTTTCAACACACTTACTTTTTTTGCATATCTTTATATTTGCTGGTTGTTAAATTGCTAAGTCTACTGATAATAACCTAGCTCAAACAAGTGTTGAAAAATGTATTCAAAAATAAGGGTGAAAGTCTTCCGCTGTTAAAAACCAAGTCAACTGTTATTTTAAAGTGTTAGCTGAAACAACTAAGTTATACTATCAACAACTCAGTTGAGTCTGTTGAGTGGGTAACTTTGTTGTGTAAGCCAATTTAGCTGTTCCCGAAAGACTTAGCCGACTTGAGTCAACTCTGAAATTCTTAAAGGACTAAAAACGAAAAGTTGGTAAAGTTTATTCAACTCCCCCCCTTCTAAACTTTACTTATCACCTCTTGGGACCTGCAGAGAGGATGCACTTTGAGAGTAGTCGGATTGGATGGACAAAACTCTATCCATACGTATGGAACTTGGATGCTATCCACTTGAGTCTTACCTAACTTCACCCATAAATTGACATGTGTGGAAATTGTTTTATTAGAAAATAGATTTTGACCCATTTTTAACCTTATTTAAGTAGGATCTTTTATTAGTTATAAGAACAAATGTTATAACCGTAACGTACACCACGGGTAAATGAATTTAGCATTTTGAATTTCTCTAAATTTCGAGTGAATAAGAAATTATGCATAAAATAAAAGACTTAAATGTACTTTTATATGAAAATATGAAAGAGTGGGAATGTGGAGTCACATCCCACATGAAAAGCATTTCAAATGCTTGACTTGTTTATATAAATTTTACCAATAATAAGTAGTAATTATGTGAGGCTCCTTATGGTGCACCCTAGTGTACCAAGTTAATTTTGACTAACTTTGAGCTAGCTCAAAGAGCACCGAGCATTAGGCGCTTTAGAGCCATATTTTGCACTTCACACGCACGCATCCTCGTAAGGAGCTTTGAGGGTATCGATTTGGTCCAATGGCTCGGTGATATGGCAATATAGTTCATGTATCGATGGCATGGGGAATTGATCCGAGCGGTGCCACATGGCAAGTGGGTGATCTTTGGAATGTTGTGGGTGCGATGATTGGACACGTCTTTCCAGGAGTGCATGGTAAAAGGTGTGTTCCTTCACCAAGATGCAATCTAAACCAATAGATTTGCGATCGTTGACTAGGACACACGATCTGACCCAATAATTGTTGATTAGGAGGCATGATCCGATAGTCAGTTGATCTAGACCAAGGGTTGCACTTAGTCCGAAGGATTCTCGAAATTCTATAAATAAGGCCCGTAGATGTTCATTTTTTCATTAGTTCAATACCGCATTTCAACATATTATCTAATCCTCTTCCTTTTGTAATTCAAAAGTTATGAAATCTTGATTTGTTCGTTGTAAGTTTGACTTTTGCAAATATTGCTAAGTTGAACTAGAAAGTCATTTTATCATAGAGACGATTGCCTAAGACGTTTAACACTTTGTACGAGGCAATTTCGCTTCTCCA
Organism: Rehmannia glutinosa; assembly: GCA_016081115.2. Taxonomy (NCBI): domain Eukaryota; kingdom Viridiplantae; phylum Streptophyta; class Magnoliopsida; order Lamiales; family Orobanchaceae; genus Rehmannia; species Rehmannia glutinosa. Next base: position 23,981 of record JABTTQ020000303.1, read on the forward strand.
TGAGAGAAAGAATCTAATTCTCACCTCGACTTAAATATATGTCCATTATTCTGCTCGATTTTCAAAAAAACCTAATCACCACAAACAATAATCGTAAGACAAAATTCTATTTCCTTAAAAATGGCAAGTATCAGTTTTACTCCAATGGTTGTTGCTCCCGCACATGGCAAAAAAATCAGCGAAGTTTACCGATGTTGATTTCAAAAGGTGGTAACAATATGATGAGAATCCGATCCACGAAGGATCGAGCAATACCAAATGCAAGCTATCTCGAGTTCTTGAAAACTATGTAACTGAGTTTTTGTATTTGTTTATCATAGATTAGGTGTTTATTTTTGTTGTTTTGAGCCGTTCTGATGTTTTGGATTCCAAATAAATCTTCGTGTTTTAAGTTAATATTTCAAGTTTGGGACGAGCAGGGGTCAATTCCGGCTTGGCGCACGGGCAGCCCGTGCATATACGCACGGCCCATGCACCCATGCGAATGGAAAATAGGATCTTCGACTTGACGCACAGGCAAACGCACAACCCGTGTGTCTACTCTCGGGCAGGCGGACCGCCCGTGTGTCTCTGCGGGTTTCAACAGATTTGGTTTTTTTTTCTTCTGTTTTTGTTTCCTTTTTTGATTTTTAAGTTGTTTCCTAGTTGGTTTAGGGTTTGTTTTGAGTCTCCTATATAAGGCAAACACATTTTTTATTTTAAAATAACTTTGATATTGAATATTGATTAGAGATTTTTCTCTTCAACCCTTTGGGTTTTTCCAAAAGCTTCAAGATTGTTCATCTTGTTGCGATTACCAACTTATCAAGCGAACTTACGCATTCGTTTGTGGCGTCTACGCATACCAATGTTCTTGCTTTTCTTAGCAACCGATCGAGGTTTCCACCATCTTTAACCGAACTAGTGAAGATCTTGGGTTAACAACATATTGTTGTTTGGGTCGTATGCACGTTTTTGCTACGGTTCACATGAGTTGGTATCAGAGCTATCTAGGAAGGTTAAATCTATCCTTGTTTCTTTAATTCTTGTTATTTTCCAGATTTTCTTATAAACCCTAGTTCTTCAAGAATACAAAAAAACAACTCGAAAATTGCACAAAAAAAACCAGCGGGTAAAGAATCGTAATCCGCATGCATAAAAAAAAGAAATTCGAAAATTTTGGAAAATCAGAATTACAAACCCTAGTCTTCAAATTTCATCTTATCGAGATTCGTTGTTTGCTTGGTGATTGTCTTGGTTTGTTGAGACGTGCTTGCAATTGACTGATTGATTTATAATCGTAACAAGTGTGGGTACTTGGAAATTGTGAGTTGAGTGATACACGAGCGTATACACATGAGGGAGTGAATCAACCATGTCTGAGGAAAATCGACAACCGTTGGATTTGGGTAATAAGTTATATAGAGAGGCACTTGTAAGCCTCATGAAGAAAGTTATGATCGAGACGTGCAGGGATCCCAGGGAGGCACCGTAAATAGAGGAGCCTATTACTAGGGCACGGAGGCCTAGGAGGTTCAAACTGGAGGAATGGGCGGATGAGATGGATGATTTTGATTCCAAAAGGGAGCAAAATTACAATCCGGGCAGAGGTTGGCGTGGAAATAGAGGTGATAGGGGACTGGAGGATGGTAATTTGAGTAACATCGAAATGCAAATTCCATCGTTCTAGGGAAAGAGTGATCCGAACACCTATCTAGATTGGGAGGGGAAAATTGAGAACGTGTTTGAGTGTTAGAATTATTCCGAACTGAAAAAGGTGAAATTGGCATCAACTGAGTTCTCGGACTACACGAGTGTTTGGTGGGATCAATTAATGGTGTCGAGGAAGAGAAGCGGTGAGCGACCCATTTCCACATGGGAGAAGATGAGAAGTTTGATGCAACGTTGTTTTGTACCAAATTATTATTACCGAGGTGTCTATCAAAGGTTGCAGAGGTTGACACAATGGTCTAAAAGCGTGGATGATTACCATAAAAAGATGGAGATGCTTATGGAGAGGGCTAATATAGAGGAGGATCAGGAGGTTACGATGGTGAGGTTTATCGCGGGATTGAATACTCCTATACCAGATGCCGTCGACTTACATCATTGTGTCGATCTTGAGGAGGTGGTGCACATGGCGGTCAAAATTGAGACGGCTCAAGAAGAGGGGTTTTATATGGCAAAATCCCAACACTAGCACCAGTACTTGGGGTTCGAATACTCCTATGATGGATGATGCGTGTTTTTCACAATAGCCCAAAGTTGTGGAGAACAAGACAGACTCGGACAAGGCAAAACCATCAGGTAAATTTGATCCTTCTACTTCACGCACTAGAGATATTGAGTGTTTTAAATGTCATGGGATGGGTCATAGAGCTAGTGAATGTCTGAATAGAAGAGTGATGGTGATTCGGGCTAATGGTGATGTAGAGTCCGAAGGTGAGGATGAGCCGGATTATAGTGATATGCCGGAGTTGGAAGAGGTTTCGGGGGTAGTTAAGCCGGTGAAGGGCAATGTGTTATCACTAGTGTCACGTAGAATTTTGAATATTGAGCCAAAGTTAGTTGATCATGAGCAGCGAGAAAATATATTTCACACTAGATGCTCAGCTAAGGATAAAGTGTGTAGTGTGATCAATGATGGAGGTAGTTGTACAAACATGGCTAGTGCAAAATTGGTGGAGAAGTTGGAGATTCCTACACTTGAACATCCAGAGTCGTATACCATACAATGGTTCAATAATTGTGGCGAGGTGCGAGTTAATAAAAGAGAGTAATGTCTTTTCAGATTGGGGGTTATAAGGATGATATATTGTGTGGTGTAGTGCCAATGCCGTCTTGTCATATTTTGTTGGGTAGACCATGGCAATTTGATAGGCGAGTGGTGCATGATGGATACACTAATTGCTATACTGTTGAGCATGAGCGGAGAAAGTTCATACTTTCATCTCTTACACCTGCAGAAATCTATAATGATCATGCCAGGATGAGAGTTTGTGAGTCAAAAGAAAAAGAGTGTTCGACAAGTGAGCAAAAGAATGAAATAAAAGCCGAGAAAAATGAGAGCTTTAGTGAAAATAAAAATAGAGAGATTGAGAGTTTGGTCAAGGATAGTTGTGAGATTCGAGAGATGGCCAAGAAAAAGGAGAGTACAAATTTCGAGTGGGCCAAAAATATGGGGCAAAAGACCAGTGAGGTAAAACAAGAGAGAACATTTGTGTTTATGATTAAAATGAGATATATTAGTCATGAGTGTTTGAATGCTAACATATCTAATAATATTTTGTCTAGTTCTATTGTTTCTCATGTGCAAGGATTTGGGCAATCGGATGAGTGTGTGTGCCGTTTAACATTTGATCCGGGTGGATTGATATAACTGTTCAACCTTTCGGGTCCAACGTGTGGATTCGAGGATGAATCCCTTTCAAGAGGAGAGGAATGATGAGAATCTAGTCACGAAGGATCCGAGCAACACCAAATGCAAGCTATCTCGAGTTCTTGAAGACCATGTAATTGAGTTCTTAAGTTCTTGTATTTGTTTATCATAGATTAGGTGTTTATTTTCATTATTTTGAGTCATTTTGATGCTTTGAGGCCAAATAAAACCTTTAAGGCGCGTCTTAAGTTGATATTTCAAGTTTGGGATGAGCAGGGTCAATTTGGCTTGATGCACGGGCGGCCCGTGCATCCATGCAAACGAAAAACAAGATCTTCAACTTGCGCATGGGAAGGCGCACAACACGTGTGTCACGCATGCGGCAAGCGCACAACCCGTGTGTCTCTATGGGTTTCAGCAGATTTGGATTTTTTTCTATTTTTGTTTCCTTTTTCGATTTTAAGTTGTTTCCTAGTTGGTTTAGGGTTTGTTTGAGTCGCCTATATAAGGCAAACACTTTGTTTATTTAAAATAACTTTGATATTGAATATCAATTAGAGATTTTTCTCTTCAACCCTTTAGGTTGTTCCAAGAGCTTCAAGATTGTTCATCTTGTTCCGATTACCGACTTATCAAGCGAACTTACACATTCTTTTGTGGCGTCTATGCATACCAAGGTTCTTGCTTTTCTAAGCAACGGGTCGAGGTTTCCACCATCTTTAATCGAACTAGTGAAGATCTTAAAGTTAACAATATATTCTTTGTTTGGGTCGTATGCACGTTGTTGCTACGGTTCACATCAAAGATGTTGTTTTATTTGACAACCTCGAGTCTCTCTTGATTTACGAAGAAGGATCCCCCAACTATTGTAGAGGAGAAGACCAACAACCAAAGGTGGACTGCTGTGGATGCCTGGCACCATAGTTACATTCTATACAGGAATTATATCTTGAACGGATTGGACTACACATTGCACAACGTGTACAGTTCAATTAAGACGTCCAAGGAACTCTAGAATTCTTTGGAGAAGGAGCACATGAGATGCCGACACATAATTTTATTGTCGGCAAATTTCTGGAATTCAAGATGCATGGTTGACACCAAAACGGTGATCAACCAAGTGTACGGAATTCAAATCATACTTCAAGTGGCTACAATTATTGAAAATCTACCACCGTTCTGGAATGATTTCAAGAACTACCTCAAGCATAAGTGCAAATAAATGAGGCTTGAGGATATAATTGTGAGACTCCAAATTGAGAAAGACAACTGCATATCCAAAGTCAAGTCCAACAAGATTGGAATGGAGGCTAAAGCCAACCTTGTTGAGTCAAACACTAGCAAGAAAAGAAAGCGCCCAGGAAATGATAAGAAACTGAATAATACCAAGAAGTTCAAATGGAATTGCTACAACTGTGGCAAATTGAACTACATGGATAAGGATTGTCGTCTTCCAAAGAAAGACAATCGAAAGGGCAAGCAAAACGGACTAATGTAAGCGAGGACAAGTATCTTCCAATATATTTGTCTCGGCTTGATCTCTCCGTTGTGGTATTTGAAGCCAATATGGTGGATAATCCAAGGAATGGTGGATGAGAATCACAGGTCTACTTTTCATATTTGTGCGAAAGGAAATATTTTCTCCTACACTCCGATCAATGGAAGGAAGTTGTTCATTGGTAACTCTTCGACATCCAACATTGTATGGCTTGGAAAGGTGGTCTTGAAGATAACTTCAAGAAAGAGTCGATGCTTGTGATGTCTTTGCATGTTCGGACATTTTTAAGAACTTAGTTTCCGATTCTCTATTAAGCAAAGCCGAAGTTAAACTAGTGTCTGAGTTGACAAGTTTGTAATGACTAAACAGGGCCAGTTTTTACGTAAAGAGTACCTATAAAGGGCTCTTTAAAATGAATGTAATGTTAATTTTCCGCCAAGAGATGAAGAATAAAAATATTAATTTTGTTTTCTTGTTGGATTGTTCTAATTTATGGCATGATAGATTAGGACATGTAAACTTCAACACAATTAAAAAGTTAGTGAATCTTGATTTATTACCAATGTTTAAAATCGATTCAAAAGATAAGTGCATAATTTGTATTAAAACTAAAATGGCTAAAGCACTATTCCATTCGGTGACAAGAAGTACACCTCTTGAATTAATTCACAAAGTCATATGTGATTTAAAATTTGTGCAAACTCGAGGTGAGAAAAAGTACTTTATAACTTTTATTGATGATTGCACAAATATTGTTATGTATATATTTTGAAAAGCATAGATGAAATTTCAGAAGCTTTTAAAACTTATAAAAATGAGGTTGAGAATCAACTTAGCTGAAAAGTTAAAATGAATCGAAGTGATAGAGGTGAAGAGTATGTTGCTCCATTTGATGAATTTTGCTCGAAAACATGTAAAATTCATCAAACAACAGCCCCATACTCTCTTTGATCAAATGGTGTTGCTGAACGCAAAAATTGTACTCTTACGGATATGATGAATGCTATGTCAATAAGCTCTGGCTTACTCGGAAACATATGGGGGAAAGCTATACTTTTAGCTAACCACATTCTTAATAAGATATCACACAAAGATAAACATGAAACTCCATAGAGCTACGAAAATATCATAAACCATCTTACAAATACCTTAAATTGTGGGTGTGTTTGGTTAAAGTAGAAGTATCCAAGCCAAAACAAGTCAGAATCGTTCCTAAAACGATTGTTTGCATTTTAATTGGATATGCAAACAATAACAGTGCATATTGTTTTTTAATGGACAAGTCAACAATTCATGATATTAAATGATGGTATGGTCATAGAACCAATGAATGTTATATTCTTTGAAAATGTATTTCCTTGCAAAGAAAGTAAAGAAGAAAGTTCTAATAAAAAAACTTATGAAACTGCAGGTTTACTTCAAAGTGATGAAGATTAACCAAGACACATTAAAAGGACAAAAGTAGCTATGGCTTTTGATCCTAATTTTCTAATTTATATGTTAGAAAAGGAACCAAAAACTATTCAAGAAGCTTTTTCTAGTCCAGAAGCTCCTCTCTGGAAAGAAGCTATCAACGATGAAATAGATTACATCATGCACAATAATACTTGGGAGTTTGTTGATCTTCTTTTGGAATGCATATCTTTAGGATACAAGTGGGTCCTTAAAAGGAAGTATAAACCAGATGGATCTATAATAAGTACAAAGCTCGATTGGTAGCTAAAAAGTTTTAGCAAAAGGAGGGATATGACTTCCTCGATACATATTCTCCTGTTACACATGATCATTCTCAATTGTGTTCTCATTGCTATTGCAACTTTGCATAACATTGAGATACATCAAATTGATGTGAAAACTACTTTTTAATGGTGATCTTTAAGAGTAGATTTATATGGAACAACCCGAGGGGTTCGTTGCATCCAGACAGGAGAAAAATGTGTGTAAACTTGTTAAGTCACTCTATGGACTAAGACAAACACGTAAGCAATGGCATGAAAAATTTGACACAACAATGTTGTCAAATAGTTTCAAAATCAATGAATGTGACAAGCGTGTCTACAATAAAGGTACAACTGATGCTTACATCATTGTCTTCCTTTATGTAGATGATATGTTGATTATGGGAAATAATTATGATTTAATCATAATACTATGAAAATATTAAAGAAACACTTTGAGATAAAAATATGGAATTATATGATGTTATATTAGGGATTAAAATCTCTAGAACTTCAGATGGAATTGTATTGTCACAATCCAATTATATCGAAAACATGCTTAGAAAATTTAATGCTTTTGATAGCCCTCCGGCTAAGACACTGTAAGAGGAGAGTCAATTTCTCATCTAGAATATGCAAGGATAATTAGCAGTCTGATATACTTAACTAATTGTACACGTCCAGATATTGCGTACTCGATAGGTAAACTAAGCAGGTTCACAAGTAACCCTAGTAAGGATCACTGAAAATCCTTGACAATAATGCTTAAATACTTAAAGTATACCATGAGCAACAAAATACTTTATGCGAGATATCCAATAGTATTATAAGGATACTGTGATGCCAATTGGATATCAAAGACACAAAGACTTTAAATCCACAAGTGATTATGTGTTCACAATATGTGGATGGCGGTGTCATGGAAATCCTCTAAGCAAATATGTATATCTTGATCCACTATAAAATTCAAATTTATTGATTTAGATAAAACTTGAGAAGAAGCTGAATGGCTTAGAAATTTCTTAGAAGATATTCCTTATTGGAATAAACCAGTGCCACCTGTATTGATACATTGCGAGAGTTAATTAACAATTGAAATGATACAAATTAGTATGTATAATGGTAAGTCTAAACAATATTCGTCGAAGACATAATACAATTAGAAAATTGATCTCAAATGAGATTACTTCGGTTGACTATATGAAATCAAAGGAAAACCTAGTGGATCCGCTAACAAAAGGCATAAATCGAAATCTAATGTACAAGTTGTTAAGGGGAATGAGTTTAAAATCCACAAAATAAGAATGTTCAAAATGGTAACCCAACTTTGTGAATTGGATATCCCGAGATCTTGGTTCAATGGGACAACTAAGTTATGAATGTTCAGTTGAACACTTGGAAATTATTTCAGCTCATTTCAAGAACATCCAAGTGAAAAACCCTGAAGAGTGTGGTGAGGTTATGTTTAACTTTTAATGATTCATATACCTAAAATATGGAATATGACAAAATAATCTTGATAGTAGATCACCTAGTAAATGAGAAGCATTGACCGCTTCTACTTGTAACACTTATGAAACTAAAATATTGTCCAGGGCAGAAATGCACACAATGTGAGAACAAAAAATGTTAGGATTGTTATTTGTGTAAAAACTGTTGTCTTGGTTTACACAAATGACTGAATATTTCAAGACATCGCGTCACTAAGCATCTAATAAATCCGACAATATTTTACTAGGGGAGATTCAAAGCCATAAGCTGCATATCCTGATGCAATAATGGTTCGCGTAACTCTTGAATGAAGTCAGTATCTGAGCATGTATTTTATTCATGTGGTTGATTGTTGGAAACTAGTTCATTAGATTATGGGTTTTAATCTAATTTTGACCAATTATTTAAGTGTGATCATTTATTAGTTATGAAAAATAAATGATATAACCGTAATCTACACTGGGGTGGGATGAATTAAAGATTTTGAATTTCTCAAAATCAATTTCGCGTGAATGAGAAATTAATGCATAAAATAAGCCACTTAAATGCACTTTTATATGAAAATGTGAAAGGGTGGAAATATGGAGTCACATCCCACATGGAAAACATTTCAAATGCTTGACTTGTTTATATAAAATTTCACCAATAATAAGTAGTAATCATGAAGAGCTCCTTATGGTGCATTCTAGTGGACCAAGTTAATTTTGACTAACTTTGAGCTAGCTCAAAAAGCATCAAGGGACGGTGTGCAGCACCATCCTAGCTGGAGCCGAAGCCCGCATACGTCGCACTTAGTCGCATTAGATGCTTTAGAGGCGGACAAGGTGTGATGACTTGACACATCTGTCGAGTGTGTAGAGGTGCATGCCAAGAGGTGTGGTCCTTCACCAAGATACAACAACTCGAACCATCGATCGGCGTGATTGATCGGAGGCATGATCTAACAGTTCAGATCGATCTGGATTAAGGGCTGCACCTATTTTGAAGGTGCAACCAAAATTCTATAAATAAAACCCAAGGATGTTCATTTTTCATCCTCTTCAATACTGCATTTCAGCATATTGTCTAATCCTCTTCCTTCTGTAATTCCAAAATTTTGGAACACTGATTTGTTCGCTGTAAGTTCGACTTTTGTAAGTGTGCTAAGTCGAATTAGAAAGCTGGCATATTTTAGAAACGATTGCCTAGAACTATTAGCAATTTGTATGAGGCAATTTCATCTTGCGGAAAGAAAATCTAATTCTCGTCTCGACTTAAATATCTATCCTGCTATTCTGCTTGATTTTGAATAAAATCAAATACTGAAAACAACATGTGTATTGTTCAACCGCAAAGTCTTTTATCCAACGATGCAAATTTAACATAAATTTAGTTTTTAGAAAAAGAAGAAGTAGACATGTTAATTAATAGATGGAGTTGAGTATAATTTAAGTGGATAACATCGAATTCCCCATACTAGTAATTGTATTATCCTTATAATAAATGTGTGAGTATGTAGATGTATGATTAAATAATAAATGTCCATTATTAAAATAGAATACTTAAATGATAGAATTTTACTAATATTAAAATTTGAGGTACAAAATTTGAATAACCAAACTTTACTTGAGGTGTAACATCTATGCACTCGACCTGTGTGTTTGATTTGTCAGCAGAAACTAAACTTATTATAATTTTTTGAGTTGAAACAAGTCAAAAGGCAATTCACATATACACACTCATGATTTTGCAGAATGGATTGCCTTAAAATTTTATTCTATTTTTTACAATTATTATTATTGTTATTATTATTATTATTATTATTATTATTATTTTTACCCAATTAAATGAGTCAAAATTCAATATATTCAGCTCATATTCAAATCAAAGTATTTTAAATTTACAGAAAAATCTAATTAATTTTTTTTATCTACAATAAATTTGAAAATAAAACAAAATGACCTCCTAAATACCCAATAAATTCACATAATTTGTCACCCCCATCACCCTATGAAATAAGTCATGGCTGTGTTTTAAGTTGTCAGGGCAGTAAAGTCAGTTACAATATGCATGCCACTAAGACAATCCCACCTCGCAACACGTGCGGAAGGAAAAGTCCACCGCATAAACAACCAAACTGTTTGAAAACTCCGACCCCACCGCACACGTGGAGCCACCGTGTCAGCCCCTCCACCTCGGCATCCTCGAAGCACTTTCAAATTTCAACCAATCTCAACGGCCGGATCCACTGTTCTACCCCTTCATCCTAGCCGTCGGATTCCTTAATGTGCTCGACATTTATCGACCCTTGTCCAAAACCCCACCTTGTCCACTCACACTGTCACACACAGTTCACGCACTGACTTTTACCATATTTTACGTACGTTTCGTTTTACTGCCAATATAATACAGTATATTCTAGAGAGAGAGAGAGAGAGAGAGAGAGAGAGAGAGAGAATTTCTGACAATTTCTTCTTCTGTTAGAGAGAGAAAGATGAGTTTTTGATTTTGAATTTGTTTGGAATTTTTGAACTCTGAGTGGTTGCTCTCTTCATCTCGGGCATTTTTTGTCAGGTTGCGTTAAAGCCCCAATATTTTTTAAAATTTCAAAATGGTAAGCTCTTCTCAAACTGAATGCATTGGTTGACAACCTTCTCAATTTCGAGATTCTTTGGATTCTATTATATTTCTCTTCTTACCAAGAAGAAACAATTGTATTCTACCGTTTCGACTTTTTATTATAATTTTATGCCCTCTGATCCTGTGTGCTTAGACAGCTGTCTCACTTTCCTTTCTTTTTCTTGATTTCTTTTCTTAGTCATCTCTCTATGTGTGTGTGTGGGTGAACATTTTGATTTTCAAGGTCAGATTTTTGTGGGATTATCTCATTTTCAAGAATCCAGCTTCGGTAGAAATATCTGAAGTTCAATTCTCAAGGGAAAATAATTTCTCGGTAAAATTTGAGAGTTTTTCTTGAAAGATTTTGAAAATTTATAGGATCAAACCACTTGATTTTTTTTCCTTTTTTTTTGACAACTTTTTTTGTTTTTTAAGTCTAAGTGTATCAAGATTTTATTTGTCCCCCTTTTCTTTCTCTAGCAAAATCTGTAGGTTTCTCTGAAAATGGGGTTGGGTGAGAGACATTGCGATACAAGTTATACAAGGGTTGCTTTCTAGTGAAAAAGGGGATTTCGCTACTGCTATCTGTCTCTTAAAGGTTGGTCCTTTACATTGTCTTTTATTGAGAAATTGTTTTTTTTTTCTTTATTTTTTTGATTTATTAATTCAGACCCCAAAATGTTGCGGAGTGGTTCTAATTTGAGATCAGGATATATACTGATTTATTTATCAGTATTTGAATTAATTGCTGAGTTTGATTTTTGCTTACAGAAAAAGTAGAGAAGCTCTGTTTTGGTGGCTGAAAAAAGGTGTTTGGCGCCTTGAATGTTAGGCAAAAGACAAAAGCAATTTGAGGTAGAATTTGTAATTTAATCATTTGTCTATTTATTGCATCAATTTTCTTTGATTTATTCTTTCTGGGTGTTGGCCATATCAGAAATATAAATATACTCCATACAAATATATATGTACAACTGGAGATGGAGACTTTTTATCTTCTCTTCAAAGCAAAGTCTTTTTCCTTATCAAATGTCCATATACATTATTTATGAAGATTAAATTTCAGAATATTTCAAAGTTAATAAATTGTGGGCCTAACCATACAATCTTGGCCTCACAATTGTACTCCAAATCTTGTAGAAAAATGCAGTAATTATCTTCAGGAAGGATGCAACTCACAAGTTGAAAAGTAAAGCTACCTTCTTTATTGGTTTTGATTTAATGTACCATTTTACCCCGAATGTTTTGCATATTTGCTTCTCTATTGTATTGAGTTTCTCATACCTAAACTCATGTGCCAAGGGCATACTGGTCATACCAATAACAAAGTACATCAGCTTTTATTGGACGGTAGTGATGGCTGTTGGAAAGTTCCTTCTTTCACTTTCATCTTCTGTCATTCTACAGCCTTCATCATTTTGTATTTTTATTTTTTTTACCTGATATTTATATTAGTAATTTTTATGACCAATTTGTATAAATGATGATCTTGTGATAATCAAAGTTTTTTTTTTTTTTTTTTTTTTTGAGTAGACTCGTGGGGGGCTTCATTAGGTACTTTTGTTATTAACCTGTCGGCTCTCATTTTCAATAAACGAGCATTTTGTGATCATGCAAGATTCTCGAAGCCCCTAATCTAGACCCACTTTCTGTATTTATTTATTGCAATTTTTTTAATGACTAATGTATAGTATAATCTTTGATAACTGCAACTACTCCACAGCTTTAATTTTTTTATGACAAAAATTGTGTGCCTTTTTTAACATTTTGCTCATCTGAGAAGCTACCCAGAAAGAAGGTTTGGTTTCTGTTCCAAAACTTCACAAAGTTCTTCAATTTTTACATCCATTTAGCTTCGCATTTTATAAAGAGTAAAATTCCCTGCATCTGTAAGGTAATCTAATATGCCTTGGCCTTTTTTATTATCTGGGACATTTTAATTAAGGTTTGATTTTCTTTATTTCAGTTATTTTCAGCTGTGGTGATAGTTTGACTGGGAGCATGGTTGAAGGCGGTGGGCAGAATTCTGTGGTTGATAATAGCCTATCAACTGAAGAATGGCTATCTTGCGCACAGGGGCTTGTTCCAAAGGCTCTTGAAAAGGCCAGAGAGGTTAAGGGTTTCCCTGGAAGATGGAAGATGATAATTTCAAAATTGGAGCAAATTCCATCACGATTATCCGACTTATCTAGCCACCCGTGTTTCTCCAGAAACGCGCTTTGCAAGGAGCAACTTCAGTCTGTTTCAAAGACATTGAATGAAGCAATTGATTTGGCAGAGTTTTGTGTGAAAGAGAAATACGAGGGGAAACTTCGAATGCAAAGTGATCTGGATTCACTTGCCGGAAAACTAGATTTAAATTTACGTGATTGTGGGCTTTTGATCAAAACAGGAGTTCTTGGCGAGGTATCATTTCCATCATCTGCTGTAGCAAGTACTTCGGCCGAACCCGAGGCTGCTTCAATTCACGGAAATTTACGAGAATTGCTCGCCCGGCTTCAAATCGGCCACTTGGAGGCTAAACATAAAGCCCTTGATAGCCTAGTTGAAGTAATGAAAGAGGACGAAAAGAATGTGTTGGCAGTTATCGGAAGAAGCAATATTTCATCTTTAGTCCAATTACTCACAGCTACATCCCCTCGGATCAGAGAAAAAACCGTCACTGTCATCTGCTCGCTGGCGGAATCCGGAAGTTGCGAGAATTGGCTAGTCTCGGAAGGTGTCCTTCCGCCCCTCATAAGGCTTGTCGAATCTGGAAGTGCTATCGGTAAAGAAAAAGCTACAATCGCTCTGCAAAGGCTATCGATGTTATCCGAAACGGCTCGTTCGATAGTGGGCCACGGCGGGTCCGCCATTGATTGAGATCTGTCGAGGCGCGATTCGGTTTCGCAAGCCGCTGCCGCTTGTGCGTTGAAAAATATATCGGCCCGTGCGGAGGCGCGGCAAGCGCTTGCCGAAGAAGGGATTGTGAAAGTGATGATTAATCTTCTTGATTGTGGGATTCTGTTGGGATCTAAAGAGTATGCGGCTGAATGTTTGCAAAATCTCACGTCGAGCAATGACGATTTGAAAAGATCGGTTATTTCGGAAGGTGGAGTGAGGAGCCTTTTGGCATATTTAGACGGCCCGTTGCCTCAAGAATCTGCGGTCGGGGCGTTGAGAAATTTGGTCGGTTTAGTCCCGATGGAAGTTTTAATTTCGGGTCGGTCTTCTCCCAAGATTAGCGCATGTCCTAAAATCAGGTTCTCTCGGCGCACAGCAAGCGGCGGCATCAGCAATCTGTCGAATTTGTAGTTCGACCGAAATGAAAAGATCGGTTGGCGAAGCGGGATGTATTCAATTTCTCGTAGCAATGCTTGAGGCGAAATCTAATGGCGCTAGAGAAGTTGCAGCGCAAGCGATCGCAAGTTTGATGACCCTTTCGCATAATTGTCGAGAAGTGAAAAAGGACGACAAGAGTGTGCGAACTTGGTGGCGTTGCTCGATCCGAGTCCTCATAACACGGCCAAGAAATACGCGATCTCTTGCCTTGGGCTGCTATCGTCGAGTAAAAAATGTAAGAAGCTGATGATTTCGTATGGGGCGATTGGTTATCTCAAGAAGTTGACTGAAATGGATATTCCAGGGGCTAAAAAGCTACTTGAGAGGTTAGAAAGAGGAAAATTGAAAAGTTTGTTCAGCAGGAAATAAGGAAGATGGAGAAGTTGTTCTTATTGTGTTGTATAATGGAAGTATAGTTTTGATTGATCTTTTGATGATGGTTTCATTATCTGAATGAAACAAACAATATGTTCTCAAGACTCTCTTTATCTATTTTAATCAAGTGTCTATCTGTATAAAGGAATAATCCTTGTATTCTACTAGTCTATGAGAATTTCTTACATTTTAATGTAACCGAAACAAAGTTCAAAAAATCCATTCATGGGCACCTCTTTCTTGTCAAGGAACAATTACCCACTTTTTGTTATTGTCCATTGTTTCTACATTTTCCTCATAATAACCAGAAAACCTAGTCATCCAATAGTGGTTTTTTTTCATACGACAGCTAGAAATTGGACCCAATTGAAGGCGGATGGTTTTATGGTTGAGATAAATACAGCTTGATTGCCTAACAAAGAAAAATACTATCTTGAATCTTTCTGCTGGAATTCTGTATAGAAAAGTTTACAGTGGCTAACTAATTGTCTGTGGTTGTGTTGCCCAAATTGGAAAAGCATGGCATGTGAATTACATCAGAGAGGATATGGACCATATGGTTGGTTATAAACAGTCACCAGCAACTGGGCATGGTTTTAATTTTTCTTATTCCATTTTTATATTTTAGTTTGTATTTCTATTTTAGAACATATGACATTCATGAGATAAATATGTGTGTTGATTATTTGTGTGTGCGACTCATAAATTCAAAGAATGGAAGTCTTAGGATCCTAGTGGTCCTGAATTGAAATCTCTCGAGGCACATCTCAACTGGTAAATCAATTAATAATATTGTCTTAATTCCCGTGGCTAGATGAGGGTTCAAATCTTACTAGTGAGAAGCTAGAAGAGGATAGAGCGACATTGAACCCATTGTGCATAGAGATGTACAAGCCTTATGTATCTGATGATTTACATCCTTGAACTGTATGGACGGGGTTCTAGGATCCTGGATTAGTTCGGCGAAGGTAGAAGCCTTACATATCAAAATTAAAAAAAAACAAAGAAAACAAAAGGATGGAATATAAATATATAATTGTGAAGTGCGTAAGTTTAACTAATTTATTTTTAGGGACAATGACAGAAATACCCACCTATTTTAGACCAGTTCCTGCAAAATACTAGAATTATAACAAAATTACCTAACAATACGCTGCCGCATTCTACTTACCAACAAATACGCTCAAACCCAGCAGATTACCAAACTATACGCTGACAACCACCAAAAACAGACTTGCAGATCCACAACGTAGCAGCCGCAACCAAGTGCGCAGACACTTTCCGAAGAAGAAGAACAAACAATACGACTGAACAAGCAAAGGAAGAAGAATCAAAGTCCAAATTAGTAAAATAAAGAAGAAAGCAGAACAAAAAACAAGGTACAAAACACCAATCTCGAAAAAACATTAATTAATTACTCTAAAAACCTATTGTTCACATCACTGCGCATCTATTTCCACATGCAAAATTATAATTGAACATATATATATGCATCAGATCAAATTGAGATTGTACATCGAATTTGCGAATACAAAATTTGATCAAAATGACTGATTCGATATTATAAAATGCTTATTTTGTTCGAAATTGATACAAAATCCTAAAAAGTTTGATTGTCATGAAAATCTACACCATCAAAATGTCTGGATCTCAAAAAACTACATACAATTAGTTAGATAATTGTTTCAAAGTTGTTTCGTTATTGTTTCATTATTGTTTCATTATTGTTTCAAAAGAGTATATATTCTGCATGGGAAGCACATTGCTTCCCCTGTGCATGGGGATTATTTCATCTTTGTTTCAACTATGTTTCATTCATGTTTCAAATAGTATAAAATTATACAGTACCATGGATAAAGTGCCAGCAGTAGTATACCACAAGGGGGAATGGACAGACAACGCCGATTATATCAACTTCGAGATAACGGGGATTCTGATTCCAATGGATTGCACTTTCAGCACGCTGCATGAAATTTTAGAACAACAATTACAGGTCAGCAGAGATGAGGAAAGAATACAGATTAAGTACAAATTGAGAGAATCTCTGCCACCATTAAAGATTGAAAATGACTTCAACCTGAAGTTCTATTTGGAAGTAAAAAGCAAAGAAGAAGATTGGATGAAGTTTCCCCTGTGCATAGACCTACTAGTTAATTCAGAAAACCAACTACTCTTGAAATCAAAAGATACAAGCTTGCAAGAAACATCGCATCAAAATGCAATGGAGGGGACCAGCAGCATATCAGAAGAGAGCTCAACAATGGTGTTGGGAAATTTATTGCTTAGATTTTGATGAATGCCATGTAAAACTTAGAATAGAAAGTTGGCACCCCATTTTTCTTGTAATTTACATTGTAATAGATAGAGTGCATTTGCATTTAGCCGAGTCAAGTCACTATGCCTGGATATGGAAGAAGTTAATCAAGACTAAAATGAAGACCCCAGAAAAGCAAAGCGGTGAGTATGGCAAGAAGGAGAAGTCAAGAACTCGATCAAGAAGTATCGGTGGGATACAATCGTGAGAAGTGCGGTCAAGTCAACTCAAGAAGCCAAGTCGAGTTGAAGTGACATACAGATGAGTCTTTCAATCATTGGAGCACTCAAGTCACCTGGGAAAAGCAAATGCAAAGAAGAGTCAATCGAAAAGAATCCGATTTGCACTGTAAGTCAAGAATATTACCTAAACAAGTAATACTTCCATGCCGCCATGTCTTAAAGTGCTCGATCCCAGAAGCGTGCAAAAGGAATAAACCAATGGGAAGCACTGCACCTTGTGTCAGACTCTGAAAAGTTGAGTGTTCATTTAATACGAGGAAATGTCAACATCAAGGACTGTAACAAGACAAGCCAACGAACACAAGTGACTTTTAAAAGATCAGCCTATCTCTTCAACGGGCAGATTTTTAAAAGCTCACTATAAAAGGCCGAGGAATCACTTTGAGAAAAGGTTACCTTGACAACCTGAACCACGAACATTCAAGCTATTATTCGAACTGTAACCTGCAAAATATTCTCAAGTTATTCAAGCAAATCCTCAAGCCTAAACTTCAAGGAAATCGATCCAACACTAAGCTGTGAAGGAAAGACGACTTCAAACTGTTGAAGAGGAAACTTTTGAAGAATCAAAAGGGGTCTACATTCCAAGGAGGATTTAGAAAGGTTCAAGGTCGAACCAGTCTCAAGTTATTGGAGGGCTTCGTGATCAAATCCAAGAAGCTTGAGCAAGTGAGTCAAGTAGCAAGGCGGCCGCCCGTGAAGAAAGCCGAGTCGGACAAGAAGCCACGTTTGTGTGACCAAGGCATCTCCGATCGAGTCCCAAAGGATCAAGTCATTTGTGTGATCAAGACTTGTATCTGGATCGGTTAACCACTTTGTACTGATCAATACTTAGTGGATTCCTCCAGGAGTTGGAGAAGAGAGGAGTAGAAGAATTACCCCATCTTCGAACTGATAATTCAAAGGTGTTAAGTCTTCATTTGAAAATTTCAAAGATTTAATTCTCGCATATCATTTTATATCTGCCGATAATTTGTCATTCAACCGATAATTAACAAAGTGTTAAAACCAAGTGTTAAAACAAACTTAAACCAAATTCAAGGGTGTTAAGTCTTCCCTGAAAATTTCAACACAACCAAGTTAAGGTTTAGACCAAACAAATTGAGTTATTCTATCAACAACTCAATCGAGTCGTTGAGTGGCTAACTCACGATTGACTAACTTAGTTGTCCCTCAAGGACTTATTTGTGTATTTAACTCGTGATATTTTAAAGGACTAAAATCGAAAAGTTGGTAAGGTTTATTCAACCCCCTTCTAAACCTTACTCACACCCCTTGGGACCTACAAGTGGTATCGAGCGGTTGGTTCATTGAGCCTTAGCCTTCCGGTTCTTGACTAGATCTCCAATCTTTCAAAGAAGCTTTTAACACTTGTTGCAAGGAGAGTGCTTTGCGGTGAAGGAGAGGAGGTCGCTCCTTCCTAGACCCAGTATGGACTATGGTTGAAAAACCAAGAGTCGAATGGGCAAATGATATGAGAAAAAGATACAACCTGACAATGTGGCCAAGGATATACTTTACAAGACTTTGGACAAAGTCATGTTCAACAAAGTCAAATCTTGCAAGACAACCAAAGATATCCGGGATAAACTAACTTTAATTTGTGAAGGATCTCGAGCAAATTAAGGAAAACAAATTATCCGTTGTTGTTCAAAAATTTGAAAACTTTAAAATGCTTGGGTGAGACAATGGATCAGTGGATGCTAGATTCACTGAAATCACAAATGAGCTCTCAGCACTTGGAAAGGAATACACACAAAAGGAAATGTGCATGAAGATACTAAGGAGTCTCCCAGCTGAGTGGGAAATGAAGACCATGGCTCTAAGGCACTCAATGGACCCATCAAAAACATCCAATCATGAACTATTCTCAGACCTCAAAGCCTATGAATTTGAGCTGAGAAGAAAAGATCAAGAGGAGACAGATGTACCCAAAACAACTGCACTTATAGTCAAGGATGAGAAGAGAGCTGAGGTCAAGGAAGCTATTGACCAGGAGGAAATTACCTTGATGGTCAAAAGATTCAACAAGTTCTTTAACAAGAACTATAAAAGAAACAAAGGTGAATCCTCCAGAAGACATTCAGCTCCCTCCAAGTCAAGGGAGGATAGGCCACCAAAGAGAGATGAATATCAAAAGGTCGAATATCAAAGACCTGACAACCCAAGAAATGAGAGAGCTGATCAAAAAGTTGAAAACCTGTGTTGGAATTGCAGACAACCAGGACACTTTGCTATTGACTGTCCATATCCTGTAGTCAATAAATACAGGAATGAAGAAGAAAGAAGAGTCTTCAAAGAAAGAAGACAAGAAAAGAAAAGGGCAATGTTGGTCACGAGATCATTGAAACAAGCTAAGTCAAAAGATATAGACTCGAGAAAGTAGTGAAGTCGACTACTCAAGTGATTCTGAAGAAGAAGCTATGATCTGTCTAATGGCTAAAGAACAAGATCAACCTGACCAAGAAGATGAGGTACACTCTAACTCATCTCACTCAGATTCTAGTGATAGTGATTGTGACACACACACTTCATCACCCACTGATCTTTATGATTCATTAGGCAAAATGATGAAAGATTTTGAGCACATTAAATCCTCACACACACTTTAAAATGAGAAAAATAGCCAGCTCAAAAGCCAAAACTCACAACTGACTAAGGAGCCGAGTTCTCTGCAGTCACATAGCCGATGAGAACAAAGAGTCAAGGGTGAAAAGCTAAACTAATAAGCAGAGATAGTGCTATAGAAAAGAGAGAAAATGATCTCAAAAATGTGATTGCTTCATTCACAAAGGCATCTAAATCATTGGATGACCTTATCATGAGCCAAAAAGAATGTGGAGACAAGACAGCATATGATTCAATTCCTTTGTGCATAGTCAAACTCAAGAGTAATCTTGGAAAAAGGATCTTCAAGTAATGAAGCATCTCAAAAACCCAAGACACCAAATGTTGCACCCATATTTACTCCAAAGCACAATCACAAACAAACTGGCCTTGGATATAAAGGAAAAGAAAAACAGCCAGTTGAGTATGCTGAGAGGACAGCTGAGAAGAAATTCAAAGCAGAGTTCCTCAAAGCAAACTCCAAACAGGAAGTACTGTGAAGAGGAAACAGAGCTACGAGAATCCCCGAGAAGTTCTCTCAAAGGAACACAAATGATGGGAATGGTAGAAACTACCCAAGTCAAGTCGATTGGAATAATGTGAAATATCAAGACAAAGACCTATGGAATACATGCCAAAATGGCAAAGGCCTAGATCTCGGCAAAGGTCATTCCAAAGGCAAAAGAGCTATCATCAAAGACACATATGCACCCAAGCACTACACTCGAAATATCACAACTACCCAAAGAAGGAAATTGCTAAAACACACACACAGCATACGACAAAAGAGACAAATTTGTATGAACCTAAAACCCCAAGCAATTTGCCAAAGTGAATTATGATTATGGCACAGATAGATGGCAACCTCTTAGAGTCAGATCATTTGGCTATAGGTTGGTTCATCTTACATCACTAACCCCTCAGGACCCAGACAAGTATGCGTACCTAAAAACTAATTTCCTTGATTGCAGGTTCAAGGAATAGTTGAGTGCTAAGGAACCTGGTACATGGATAGTGGCTGTTCCAGACACATGACAGGAAACAAGAGAAATCTGTCAAAATTCAAGGAGATTAGAGGTGCAAAAGTTATTTTGGAGGAAATGAAGCTCCAGGGGAAATAAGAGGCACTGGATCCATGAAGAAAAATGGATTAGAAATCATAGATATTGCATATGTTGAAGGCCTCAATTTCAATTTGTTAAGCATCAGTCAACTCTGTGACAAGGGCTATAATGTTGGATTCAATATGGGAGTGTGCCAAATCAAGGACACTGAATCAAATGAAGTAGTGTTGCAAGGATCTAGACAAAAGAACATGTATGTGGTAGATTGGTCGACTGCCACACCAAACACTTGTCTGCTAGCAAAGAGTACAGCCGAATCAAGTTGGCTGTGGCACAAGAAGCTGAGTCACCTGAATTTCAAGACAATCAACAAGCTTGCAAGGAGTAATCTTGTGGAATGTACAAGAAGGAAAGTGTTTGTGATGCATGCCAGATGGGAAATCAAATCAAATCATCATTCAAAGAGAAGTCAAGTCCATCTTCAACAAGGATATTGCATCTGTTACATATGGATCTATTTGGTCCAGTTGAGCCAGCTAGCATAAGTGGAAAGAAGTACACTCTAGTAGTGGTGGATGATTATTCAAGATATACATGGACAATTTTCATGTGCAAAAAGAAAGAAACCTTGCAGAAGTTACCTCAGCTGGTGAGAAGAGTTCAAAATGAGAAGAGTCAAACCATTATAAAGATAAGATCTGATAGAGGAACTGAGTTTGTCAATGGAATAATAACTCAGTATTGTGTTGAAAATGGTATTGCTCATGAACTATATGCAGCAAGGACTCCATAGCAGAATGGAGTAGCAGAAAGAAGAAACATAACTCTCAAGGAAGCTGCAAGGACCATGTTAGCTGAAGCTGAATTGCCAAAAAGATTTTTGGCTGAAGCCATCAATACTGCATGTTATACTCAAAATAGATGCATGATAAATAGACAGCTGACAAAGACTCTCTATGAGATTTGGACAGGGAGAAAGCCAATGTTGCATATTTTAGAATGTTTGGATGTAAATGCTTCATCCACAACAATGGCAAGGATAATCTAAAGGCTTTTGATGCTAAAGCTGATGAAGGTATCTTTTTGGGATACTCAGCTGAAAGCAAAGCCTATAGAGTGCTGAACAAGAGGACTATGGTCACATAAGAGTCTATCCATGTGGTTTTCGATGAACCTAATGTAAATGGAGAAGGCATTGAAGAGTTAGCTGATAAGCTAAATCAGCCAACTATGCAGAAGAGTCCCTATGTTGAAGCTGAAGCTGGAGTAATAAATCAAGATGAAAATGAGATAGCTGAATCTCAAAGACTGCTGGAAAATCTGCAACTAAGCGATGATGAGAGAGCTGCTCAAGACAACAAATCTGCAAGACGACTGAACCCAGCTGACTTACTCCAACCTGATGTGAGATGGCTGAGAGACCATCCACCAGAGCTAGTCATTGGAGATGTAAGAGATGGTGTAAGAACCAGATCTAGAGCTCAACAAGAAGCCATGTTTACTTGTTTTATTTCCCAAATAGAACCAAAAGATGTGTCCCAAGCATTGGATGACACACATTGGATTCAAGCCATGCAAGAAGATCTGAATCAGTTTGAAAGAAACAAAGTATGGGAATTGGTACAAAGACCAACCCATCAAAATGTTATTGGCACAAAATGTGTTTTCAGAAACAAGATGAATGAGGAAGGTTCTGTGGTAAGAAACAAAGCACGATTGGTAGCCAAAGGGTATTGCCAAGAAGAAGGAATAGATTTTGATGGAACCTTTGCTCCTGTTGCAAGATTAGAAGCTATAAGGATGTTTCTTGCCTATGCTGCTCACAAGAACTTTATTGTATATCAAATGGATGTGAAAAGTGCATTCTTAAATGGATTGTTGGAAGAAGAAGTCTATGTTGAACAACCTCCAGGATTTGAGCAGAAGACTCTTGGAGATAAGGTGTACAAGCTCAATAAAGGCCCATATGGATTGAAACAGGCACCTAGAGCATGGTATGATACATTATCTCAATTTCTGACAGATAATGGATTCACCAAAGGCAAAGTGGATAGAACACTCTTCAGAATTCAAGATGGGGAGAGTATACTGCTTGTTCAAATATATGTGGATGACATTATTTTTGGATCCACAAACAAAGAGCTGTGTGATAAGTTCTCAAACCTCATGCAAGGCAAATTTGAAATGAGCATGATGGGAGAGCTGACATTCTTTCTAGGACTTCAAGTTAAACAGCTGAAGGATGGAACCTTCATAAGTCAAACAAAGTATACCGGAGATTTAATGAAGAAATTTGGTATGGAAGAGAAGTCTTCGTGAAAATACCAATGAATACATCAATCAAGATGGATATGGATGCGGATGGTAAGCCTGTGGATCAAACAAGATCTGAGCACTTATTTGATCTGCTCTATTTAATGTAAAGCGGGCCGGACATCACCTTTGCGAGAGGTGTATGTGCAAGATTTCAATCTGCACCAAAAGAAAGCCATATGATCAGTTGACTAAGAGAATTCTAAGATATTTGAAGGGATGCCGGGAAGTCGGCTTATGGTATCCAAAGGAAGGAGGATTCAAACCTATTGGTTACTCGGACTCGACTATCTTTGGATGTAGAGTTGATGGAAGAGTACTTCGTGTACATGTCAAATGCTTGAAACAGATTGGTTTCTGGTTTAGCAAGATGCAAAACTCAATAGCCACATATACGGTGGCCGAGTACATAGCTGCGGAAGGAAAATTGTTGTGCCCAAGTCTTATGGATGAGACAACAACTGAGAGATTATGATGTTGAAGAAAAAGAGATTCCAATTATGTGTGATAACACAAGTGCAATTGCAATCACTCAAAATCTGTGTTGCACTCAAGAACAAAACATATAGATGTCGATATCATTTCATAAGAGATCATGTTGAAAAGAAGGACATTATCTTGGAATATATCTCAACTGATAAACAGTTAGCTGACATATTCACAAAGCCCTTATGTGAATCAAGATTCGAAGAGCTTAAGCATGAGCTAGGGTTAATTGAGCTGAGTTGATACTCAGAAGACTCAATGAGAAGAGATGGAACGTGAGAAGATGAAAAATGAACAAGTCTAATAAATCAGCCAAGTGAATCAACCATATAGGAAAGTCAGCTGTATCGAGTTAGCTGATAGCGGAGTTACTATACGAAAGGAGAGAAGAAGAGTTAAGTCATTTATGCAGTAAGCTGAGTCATTTATGAGCTAAGTGACAAAAGCGCAGTCGTTTTTAATGAGTGGGAATGTTTTTTAGGATGATGTCAGTGCAATAATGATGGGTACAGTCAAAAGCTGCACGACAAAGCATATGATTAAATATAAATGCTGCCGCATTAAATGCGAGCAATTAAATGCAAATGAGATGTGCTAAATCTGAGCCGTTGATCTTGATCAAATTTCAAAAATCGAAAACATGTCCTTTCAGAACCCATATATACCATTTTGTTCAGCTTCTCACTCACACTACTCTAAAATCGTTCATCTCTCCAGAGCAAAGAAGGCATTTTTCTCTCAAACCCTACCAAATCTTCAAAGCAAGTTCATCAAGTTTGTTCGGTAAAAATCACTGAAATGGCATCAACCTACGATTTTACCAAACTAGGGAAGCAAATCCACACTGGTTCTACCGTGGATTTTGAAGGAATGGTCAAACAGGGTTCCGATGAAACCCTTGTGAAGAAGATAGCTGACAAAATCGAGAAGTCTGGACTGAAACCCTTTCTCACAATGGAGTTTCAGATGACCTATGTTGAAGAAGTCGCCCAATTCTATGTGAACGCTGAAGTTCATGACGAAGGCATCAAGTCGTTTGTTCACGGCAAGGAGTTTACCATCACTGCCGAAGATCTAGCGGAGCACTGTTTGCTGCCGTCGGAAGGTGTGTCTGAGATATTTGAAGCTCATGTAAACTTGGCTGCTGCATGGAAGGAAGTGGCCAAACCTGAATGTGCTGTGAAGGTTGTCTACACAGCTGATAAGAAGCTGCTGAAGGACGATTACCATAAGCTGATGGACATCGTCGCGAAATGTGTAGATATGAAGTTTGGAAGCTTGAACCAGCTATCCAAAACCAAGCTGATCGTCATGGCTGCGATCATGGAGGAGAAGAAAGTCAACTGGGCAGGACTCGTCTACAGCAGACTCTGCCAGAATGTTGGAAATAAGTCCTTCAAGGACGATGGGTCATTCGGAGGATCTTGGGATATGGCCTTGTGGTTGGCCGGCTGAGGGAGGTGAAGGGCGTTCCTCTCAGACATGGAAAGGCATTCCATGTCAACAAGAAGATGTTTCGGGCAAACCTTTCAGGAGCCCAGAAGAGAGCATACGCCAAGAGGGCGGATACCAGCGAGGGGGAATCAGCTGACCCTGAGGAAACAACTGTTGCCTCCCCTCCGAAGAAGAAAGCTGCCCATGCAGCTGGAAAGAAGACTGTTGCCCCTGCAGCGAAGAAGAAGAAAGATGCACCTGCCCCTGTAGCCGAGTCACCTGCTCCCACAGCCGTGTCTTCTGCCCCTGCAGCCGCAGTGGAGAAGGAATCATTAATACCTTCTCCAGGAATGAAGAAGAAGAGGACTGCCAAGGCGAGAAAGGCAGCTGCCTCTAAGGCAACCCCAAAGGCCTTTACCGTCGAGGAACCAGAGGAAGTAGAACAAGACCTTCCTCTGGTGAAAACTAAGAGAAGGAGAAGACTTACCAGGTGTTCAGAGCTTGAGAAGACAATCGAGTCTCCGCTACTCGGCCTAGAAAAAGACCTCGAGAGGCTGGCCTGAAGAAGTGCGGTCTCGTAAATTATTGATGAAACAAAGCCAAGTCTGTTGAGGCTGATCAGCAGAGGCAAATTGAAGACCCAGCTGTGGATAGAACAGTTATGGAACAAGAAGCAGCTGAGAGAGATGAATCTCCTGTCGAGAGGACTGCATCTCCACCTGCGACAGACGCCGAGGTGAAGAGCGAAAGCTCTCGCTACCCTCCATTCCCGAGAAAGAAGGAGCAAAAAGAAGATGATGACGATGATGTGATCATGCTATCTCCACCATACCCATACATCCAAAATCGTCTGCGCAAATGGAGAAAGTGGAAGCTCAGTCGCTCGAGGGAACAGTTCGAAAGACCTGAATTCATTGAAGAAGAGGAAGAACTGATAAATTTCCTCGGGTTGACCACAGTGGTCCAAGCACTTGATGAAGAGAACTGCTTAGATATCTTGAATATCTTCAAAGAAAAGGAGAAGGAGAGGTTGACAGAAGAAGCTGAAGCTCGTGAGAAGGCCAACATCTGTCCTTTCACTGGAACCACTGATCACTCCCACCCTCACTTTGATGCCTTTTCAGGAAGTGATGAAGATTTGGACCCTGCTGCTGCGACAGAAGAATTGGAAATGCAGCAAGCCATGCGGGAATCCAGGATGATGTGTGAGCAACAACTGACAGAAGGACCTGGAGAGTCTTCCAAATCACAGCTGGAGATTGATCCATTGGGAGTGGTACAGCAGATTGCCACTGTTATTGCTGCCACCACTTCCCCAACTCACTTAGAGGATGGATCTAGGGGACCTGGCGATGAAACTGGGAACTTGGGGACCCAAGTCGAGCCAACCCCTATTGAAGGTGTCTTACCACCGCCCCACATTGAACACTCAAAGGACACGGAGTCCGGAGAAGAGTGACCCCATCACAAGTCACTCGGTGGTGTGCCGGTGAGGGGAAACTCCTCCACTGCAGCTAGGTCGGAGGATGCTGCAGATGACTCCACCATGAATCTAGGAGGAGAAGTGGAGAAGGAACAAGAAAAAGAAACACAGTAGGTTGTCACTGACGAAGCTCGGGCAGATGAGTCTGTCTCAGCTGAAGTGCCAACTGCTCTGCAGGCTGAGGACGCTGCTGATGCAATCGAGGCATAGGATGGTTCTGCCCAAGGAGTTAACATTCTGGGCACCGAAAGTGCAATCCACGGAGTTGAGACTCTGCTGGATGCCACCGTAGAAGACCCTAAGACAGCTGAGCCTGTCGAAGAGAATGTCCAAGGCCTTGCTGCAGTTGAGACTGCAGGAGGTAATGAAGGCCTACGGGAGGTTGAGACTTCCCGAGGTAAAGAGGCATAAACACAGAACATCCCTCCTGTTATCATTGATGCATCTGAGAAGGAAATAAGTGCCCTTCATGATTCCCAAGACAACCCTGACATAACCTTTCTGGGATCTGAAGGAGAAGATGGCCGAGTCCTCCCCATTGCTAATCCAAAAGACTCAGCTGAGGATGTTCTTCCAAGTACGAGTAAGTCGGACCTCAAGGCTACTCGTCAAACGTTCAATTTGGATGATGAGCCACCCCTTCAAGTCTCATCATCTTCCGATGACGCCACTGATACGGCCGAGGAACAAATAACTCAAAAGGAAAAACCAGCTGAGACCCAAGAAGCTGTTAAGACAGCTGAGGCTGAGCTAGCTGGGTCAATACCACAAACGGCCCCAGCTGAATCACAGTCAACTACGCAGGCTCCCAACGCTGCAGCAGATTCGACTCAACCGGGCTCATCATGAGCACGAGTAACCGTGGAACATATCCCATATGTCCGTGATGATGCATTTGAAGAAACTTTCCTTTTCTCACTGGAGCTGCCTAATCTTGATGAAGAAACATCTAGAGAGCAGAGACGCTACAACATCAGACCTGATCCAGTTATTCCCACAGATACCATCATCCCTGTGAATTTTGATTTCGATGCTGCTTGGCCGCCAGCTGAGACAGAGGTGACATCTGAGGTTCGAGAAGTCTTCAAGGCAATCTTTGCAGTGATTGAGAAGATGGAAAGGCACCAGGACTCATTGGATATGCGGCTGGATAACAGAGATGCAAATCTTACATCCGATCTGCGTGGAATAGTTGTCAGAATCAGGGAATGGTGGCAATAGCAGCAGACAATGCGTGTGGAACAAGTCCGATATTTCAAAGCATTGTACAATAAACTGTTGATCTGGAGCGCTGATAATGCTAACATGAAGAGGAGGATGCAAGAAAATATTGACAGAATGCATGACTCCCACAACACTGAAATGCAACTGCTGCATGAATTTCACAAGAAAGAGCTTATACGCATCGAGGAGAATATGGAAAATAAATTCAGCCTTCTCATGGCTGAAATGAAGCTGGTGGTAGCTAAATCCAAAGCCACCCGCTTAGAGTTCCGTGCAGCATACTCCGTAGCAGACTCGAAGCACAACTCGCCTATCGGCCCGCCGGACTTCATCTTTGGGTGGTCTATTCCCGGGGGTTCTCTCTCATTTGATGATGCCAAAAAGGGGAAGAGGAATACCTAAAGAACGTTGAAAAAATCGGCAGTTGAGAAGAAGGACGCAACTGTTGAGAAGCAGAAGAAAACAGCTGAAGAGCAGAAGAAAGATAAGGGAAAAGTAGTTGAGAGGGAAGGTTCAAAGGATATGACTTTAATGGTTGCTAGAACCCCTCAACAAGGACTCACATCTGGTGACATAATCAAAGCAAACTTCCAAAGTGACTCTCACGCTCCAACACTCTTTGTGCCTATGTCTAAGAAGAGAAAAATCGTAGAAGCGAGATATGAAGGAGGTTGAAGGAAAAATGGATGC
The DNA here is from genome assembly GCA_016081115.2 of Rehmannia glutinosa. Taxonomy (NCBI): domain Eukaryota; kingdom Viridiplantae; phylum Streptophyta; class Magnoliopsida; order Lamiales; family Orobanchaceae; genus Rehmannia; species Rehmannia glutinosa. The sequence continues at coordinate 52,197 of JABTTQ020000303.1, forward strand.
CCGTGTAATGGACATATTGAAACAATTCGGAGGCATTCAGCAAGAAGAAGAGACACTGATGCCATTTCAGACGTCGGAAATGACCCTAGATCAGTTGATGAATTCAAAACGCTCGAATCCGAAGGATACTTTGAAGGCATGTCCATGGCTCAAGCACGGGACTTGTATTGGGAAAAAGGCCTCAAGCGTGCGAAGAAGGCGACAGCACAGACTACTAGCGATCACTCGCTTGTCACTCTATTTGGAAAAGAAGAAGGCCCCAAAGACAAGACACGCCCATAGAAAGAGGAAAAGCGATGGAGGAAGAGGTTTCAGACCTAGACCTCTACCCAAAAACATTGAATACATAGATCCAGGAAAGAAATGAGGGATCTATTGGGCTGGATTTGATGCCATAGCAAATCTAGAAGTGGCGAGGAATAATGCTGACTATGTCAAAAGGATTGAAGAAGGAAAGACGAAGTTGCCAGAAGAGCTTACGAGAAAAAGAAAGCAGCTGAAGAAGAAAAGAAGAGAAAGAGACCAGAGGACGACAAAGCTGAAGAAGAAAGAAGGAGGCAACGAAGGAGATGAAGTGTTGCTATCCACCATTTCATGTATTTAACTATTGTAAATGCATATGTATGTAAGTCTTCTGTACGTTGAATAAGAATCTGGAATTTCTATATTTTTGCGTAGATATAGAATGCTATGTCTGCTCTGATACACTCTGTAAACAGCTGTGTAAAGGACAAGAATATTATGATCAATAAAAAGATCGATTCTACACATACATTCTATGTTTCTACATTGTCTGTATGTATCTTTGCTATTTACATTTTGTATGTATGTTTTAAGTTTTGACATCATCAAAAAGGGGGAAATTGTTGGGAAATTTATTGCTTAGATTTTGATGAATGCCATGTAAAACTTAGACTAGAAAGTTGGCACCACATTTTTCTTGTAATTTACATTGTAATAGATAAAAAATTGAGCCGAGTCAAGTAAGCTATGCCTGGATATGCAAGAAGTCAATCAAGACTAAAATGAAGACTATTTGTAAAAGCGGTGAGTATGGCAAGAAGGAGAAGTCAAGAACTCAACTAAAGGAGTATCGGTGGGATACAGTTGTGAGAAGTGTCATCAAGTCAACTCAAGAAGCCAAGTCAAGTTGAAGTGACATATGAGTCTTTCAATCATTGGAGCAGACTCAAGTCACCTGGGGAAAAGGCACTGCAAAGAGGAGTCAATCAAAAGAATCCGTTAATCAAGTCAAGAATATTACCTAAACAAGTAATACTTCCATGCCGCCATGTCTTAAAGTGCTCATCCCGAGAAGCGTGCAAAAGGAATAAACCAATGGGAAGCACTCGCACCTTGTGTCGACTCGAAAAAGTGAATGTTCATTTAATACGAGGAAATGTCAACATCAAGGATCAGAACAAGACAAGCGGCCGAACACAAGTGACTTTTAAAAGATCGCCTATCTCTTCAACGGGCGTGATTTTTAAAAGCTCACTATAAAAGGCCGAGGAATCACTTTGAGAAAAGGTTACCTTGCATACCTGAGCATTCAAGCAATTATTAAGAACTGTAACCTGCAATACATTCTCAAGTTATTCAAGCAAAATCCTCAAGCCTAAATCTCGAAGAAAATCGATCCAACACCAAGCTGTGAAGGAAAGACAACTTCAAACTGTTGAAGAGGAAACTTTTGAAGAATCAAAAGGGGTCTACATTCCAAGGAGGATTTAGAAAGGTTCAAGGTCGAACCAGTCTCAAGTTATTGGAGGGCTTCGTGATCAAATCCAAGAAGCTTGAGCAAGTGAGCTGAAGTAGCAAGATAGCCGCCCTGTGAAGAAGCTGAGTCGGACGAGAAGCCAGCTGTGTGACCAAGGTATCTCCAGACTGAGTCCCAAAGGATCAAGTTAGCTGTGTGATCAAGACTTGTATGTGGACTGATAACCACTTTGTACTCTGATCAATACTTAGTGGATTCCTCCAGGAGTTGGAGAAAAGAGGAGTAGAAGAATTACCCCATCTTCGAACCACTATAAAAATTATTGTGTCATTTACATTTCAAAGATTTTATTTTCGCATATCTCTTTATATCTCACGATAATTTGCTATCCAACCGATAATTAACAAAGTGCTAAAATCAAGTGTTTAAAACAAAGTTAAACCAAATTCAAGGGTGTTAAGTCTTCCAATGAAAATCTCATCACGGTCAAGTTAAGGTTTAGACTAAACAGCTGAGTTATTCTATCAACATCTCTATCGAGTCTGTTGAGTGGCTTACTCTGCTGGTTAACTAACCTAGCTGTCCCCCAAGGACTTAGCTGTGCATTTAGCTCTGTTATATTTTAAAAGGACTAAAATCGAAAAATTGGTAAGGTTTATTCAACCCCCCCTTCTAAACCTTACTCACACGCCTTGGGACCTACAAGTGGTATCAGAGCGGTTGGTTCATTAAGCCTTCCGCACTGGTTACTGAACTAGATCTCTAATCTTTCAAAGAAGTTTTTAACACTTGCTCTTTCAAAAGCTATTTTTATTCAGAAAGTTATTATCATGGAAGCAAATTTGACACGCATTCCTATGTTCACTATTGAGGAATTTGATGACTGGAAAATTCGTATGCAGGCTCATCTACCATCTTTACATTATGAAATGTGGATAGTGATAGAGGATGGGCCACTGCAAATACTAAAAGTGAACACAGCTGTTCGGAGAGCAGCTGCAGCTGAAGGAGAAGAAGCTCCTGCTGAAGAAAGACCAGCCCTGGTTGAGAAACCAAGGACTGAATGGACAAATGAGGACATAAAAAGATACAACTTGGACAATGTGGCCAAGGACATACTTTACAAAACTTTGGACAAAACAATGTTCAACAAAGTCAAATCTTGTCAAACTGCAAAGCAATTCTGGGATAAATTAACTTTAATTTGTGAAGGATCTGAGCAAATTAAAGAAAACAAATTGTCCGTTGCTGTACAAAAATTTGAAAATTTTAAAATGCTTTCAGGTGAAAATTTGGATCAGCTGGATGCTCGATTCACTGAAATCACAAATGAATTATCAGCACTTGGAATGAATATACACAGAAGGAGATGTGTATGAAGATTCTGAGAAGCCTCCCAGCTGAATGGGAAATGAAGGTCATGGCCCTGAGACATTCAATGAACCTCACAACAACATCCAATCATGAGCTATTCTCAGACCTCAAAGCCTACGAGTTTGAGCTGAGAAGAAAAGATCAAGAGGAGACTGCTGTACCCAAAACAGCTGCACTTATTGTTAAGGATGGGAAGAGAGCTGAGGTCAAGGAAGTCATTGACCATGAGGATATTTCCTTGATGGTTAAAAGATTCAACAAGTTCTTCAACAAGAACTACAAGAGAAACAAAGGTGAATCCTCTAGGAGACATTCAGCTCCCTCCAAGTTAAGGGAAGATAGGCCACCCAAGAGAGATGAGCATCAAAGAGTTGAATATCTGAGAGTTGATAATCCAAGAATGGAAAGAGCTGATCAAAGAGCTGAAAACCTGTGTTAGAACTGTAGACAACCAGGACACTTTGCTATAGACTGTCCATATCCTGTAGTCAATAAATACATGAATGAAGAAGAAAGAAGAGTTTTCAGAGAAAGAAGACAAGAAAAGAAAAGGGCTATGTTGGCTGCAGAGACTGCTGAGACAGCTAAGTCAAAAGAAGCAGCAGATTCAGAGAGTAGTGAAGCTGACTACTCAAGTGATTCTGAAGAAGAAGCAATGATCTGTCTAATGGCTAAGGAACAAGATCAACCTGATCAAGAAGATAAGGTACACGCTAACTCATCTCTCTCAGATTCTAGTGATAGTGATTGTGACACACACACTTCATCACCCACTGATCTTTATGATTCATTAGGCAAAATGATGAAAGATTTTGAGCACATTAAATCCTCACACACACTATTAAATGAGAAAAACAGCCAGCTCAAAAGCCAAAACTTACAGCTGACTAAGGAGCTGAGTACTCTAAGTCACATAGCTGATGAGAACAAAGAGTTGAAGGCTGAGAATGCTAAACTAATAGCTGAGATAACTGCTATAGAAAAGAGATAAAATGATCTCAAAAATGTGATTGCTTCATTCACAAACGCATCTAAATCATTGGATGACCTTATCATGAGCCAAAAAGAGTGTGGAGACAAGACATGCATATGATTCAATTCCTTTGTGCATAGTCAAACTCCCAGAGTGATCTTGGAAAAGGATCTTCAAGTAATGAAGCATCTCAAAAATCCAAGACACCAAATGTTGCACACACATTCATTCCAAAGCACAATCAAAAACAAACTGGTGTTGGATATAAAGGAAAAGGAAAACAGCCAGTTGATAAGCTGAGAGGAGAACTGAGAAGAAATCCAGCAGAGTTCCTCAGCAAACTCCAAACAGGAAGTACTCTGTGAAGAAGAAACAGAGCTACCAAAAACCCCAGAAGTTTTATCAAAGAAACATATATGATGGGAATGGTAGAAACTATCCAAGCCAAGCTGATTGGAATAATGTGAAATATCAGCAAAGATCTATGGAATACAAGCCTAAATGGCAAAGACCTAGAACTCAGCAAAGAGCATTCCAAAGGCAAAAGAGCTATCATCAGCACACATATGCACCCAAGCACTACACTCAGAAATATCACAACTACCCAAAGAAGGCAATTGCTAAAACACACACACAGCATACGAAAAAGAGAATTTGTATGAACCTAAAGCTCCTAAGCAATTTGCCAAAGTGAATTATGATTATGGCACAGAAAGATGGCAACCTCTTAGAGTTAGATTATTTGGCTATAGGTTGGTTGGATCATCTTACAAAGACTAACCCCTCGGACCTGCATAAGAATGGGTACCTAAAAACTAATTTCCTTGATTGCAGGTTCAAGGAACAGCTGAGTGCCAAGGAACCTGGTACATGGATAGTGGTTGTTCCAGACACATGCCAGGGAACAAGAAAAATCTGTCAAAATTCAAGGAGATTAGAGGCGCAAAAGTCATATTTGGAGGAAATGAAGCTCCAGGGGAAATTAGTGGAACTGGATCCATCAAGGAAAATGGTTTAGAAATCACAAATGTTGCATATGTTGAAGGCCTCAACTTCAACCTGTTAAGCATCAACAAACTCTGTGACAAGGGCTATAATGTTGGATTCCATATGGGAGTATGCCAAATCAAAGACACTGAATCAAATGAAGTAGTGTTGCAAGGATCCAAACAAAAGAACATGTATGGTGTAGATTGGTCGACTGCCACACCAAGCACTTGTCTCGCTAGCAAAGAGTACAACCGAATCAAGTTGGCGTGGGCACAAGTTTCGAGTCATCCGAATTTCAAGACAATTAACAAGCTTGCAAGGAGTAATCTTGTAGAAGGACTACGGACTTCGGTGTACAAGAAAGAAAGTGTTTGTGATGCATGCCGGATGGGAATGATCAAATCATCATTCAAAGAGAAGTCAAGTCCATCTTCAACAAGGATATTGCATCTGTTGCATATGGATTTATTTGGTCCAGTTGAGCCAGCCAACATAAGTGGAAAGAAATACACTTTAGTAGTGGTGGATGATTATTCAAGATATACATGGACAATCTCCATGTGCAAAAAGAAGGAAACTTTGCAGAAGTTACCTCAGCTGATGAAAAGAGTTCAAAATGAGAAGAGTCAAACCATTATAAAAATAAGGTCTGATAGAGGAACTGAGTTTGTCAATGGAATAATAACTCAGTATTGTGTTGAAAATGGTATTGCTCATGAACTATCTGCAGCAAGGACTCCACAACAGAATGGAGTAGCAGAAAGAAGAAATAGAACTCTCAAGGAAGCTGCAAGAACCATGTTAGCTGAAGCTGGGCTGCCTAAAAGATTTTGGGCTGAAGCCATCAATACTGCATGCTATACTCCAAATAGATGCATGATCAATAGACAGCTGACAAAGACTCCATATGAAATATGGACAGGGAGAAAGCCAAATGTTGGATATTTTAGGATATTTGGATGTAAATGCTTCATCCACAACAATGGCAAGGATAATCTAAAGGCTTTTGATGCTAAAGCTGATGAAGGTATCTTTTTGGGATAGTCAGATGAAAGTAAAGCCTATAAAGTGCTGAACAAAAGGACTATGGTCACAGAAGAATCTATCCATGTGGTTTTTGATGAACCTAATGTAAATGGAGAAGACATTGACGAGTTAGCTGATAAGCTAAATCAGCCAACTATGCAGAAAAGTCCCTATGTTGAAGCTGAAGCTGGAGCAATCAATCAAGATGAAGATTAGACAGCTGAGTGTCAAAGACAGCTGGAGAATCTGCAGCTAAATGATGATGAGAGAGCTGCTCAAGACAACACAGCTGCAAGACGACTGAACCCCGCTGATTTACTTCAACCTGATGTGAGATGGCTGAGAGACCATCCACCATAGGTAGTTATTGGAAATGTAAGAGATGGTGTAAGAACCAGATCCAGAGCTCAGCAAGAAGCAATGTTCACTTGTTTTATTTCCCAAATAGAGCCAAAAGATGTGTCCCAAGCATTGGATGACACACATTGGATTCAGGCCATGCAGGAAGAGCTGAATCAATTTGAAAGGAACAAAGTATGGGAATTGGTGCAACGACCAACCCATCAAAATGTTATTGGCACAAAATGGGTTTTCAGAAACAAGAAGAATGAAGAAGGTTCTGTAGTAAGGAACAAAGTAAGATTGGTAGCCAAAGGGTATGGCCAAGAAGAAGGTATAGATTTTGATGAAACATTTGCTTCTGTTGCAAGATTAGAAGCAATAAGGATGTTTCTTGCCTATGCTGCACACAAGAACTTTATTGTATATCAAATGGATGTGAAAAGTGCATTTTTAAATGGATTGTTGGAAGAAGAAGTCTATGTTGAGCAACCTCCAGGTATTGAGCAGAAGACCATTGGAGACAAGGTGTACAAGCTCAAGAAAGCTCTATATGGATTGAAACAAGCACCTAGAGCATGGTATGCCACATTATCTCAATTTCTCACGATAATAGATTCACCAAAGGCAAAGTGGATGTAACGCTCTTTAATTCAAGATGGAGAGAGTATACGCTTGTTCAAATATATGTGGATGATATCATTTTTGGATCCACAAACAAAGAGTCGTGTGATAAGTTCTCAAACCTCATGCATGGCAAATTTGAAATGAGCATGATGGGAGAACCGACATTCTTTCTAGACTTCAAGTTAAACAAAGTGAAGGATGGAACCTTCATAAGTCAAACAAAGTACACCGAGACCTAATGCGTAAATTTGGTATGGAAGAGAAGTCTTTCGTGAAAATACCAATGAATACATCAGTCAAGATGGATATGGATGCAGATGGTAAGCCTCGTGGATCAAACAAGATACTGAGCACTTATGGATCACTTGCTCTATTTAACAAAGCAGGCCGACATCACCTTTGGTAGGTGTATGTGCAAGATTCCAATCGCTCCAAAGGAAAGTCACATGATCGCAGCCTAAGAGAATCCTAAGATATTTGAAGGGATGCCAAGAAGTTGGCTTATGGTATCCAAAGGAAGGTGGATTCAAGCTTATTGGTTATTCGACTGACTATCTTTGGATGTAGAGTTGACAGAAAAGTACTTGTGTACATGTCAAATGCTTGGAAACAGATTAGTTTCTGGTTTAGCAAGAAGCAAAACTCAATAGCCACATCCACGGTGACAGTACATAGTACATAGATGCGGGTAGTCTGTTGTGCCCAAGTCTTATGGATGAGACAACGGTGAGAGATTATGAAATTGAAGAAAAAGAGATTCCAATTATGTGTGATAACACAAGTGCTATTGCAATCACTCGAGAATCTGTGTTGCATTCAAGAACAAAGTAAATTGATGTCAGATATCATTTTATAAGAGATCATGTTGAAAAGAAAGACATCACTTTGGAATACATCTCAACTGATAAACAGTTAGCTGACATATTCACAAAGCCCTTATGTGAATCAAGATTTGAAGAGCTTAAGCATGAGCTAGGGTTAATTGAGTGAGTTGACACTCAGAAGACTCAATGAGAAGAGATGAAACATGAAAAGATGAAAACAGAGAGATCTTATAAATCGGCCAAGTGAATCACCAGATCGTAAAGTCACCAGACGAGTTAGTGGCGGTGAGTCACTATACGAATAGAGAGAAGAAGAGTTGAGACAGTTAAGCAGTGAGCTGAGTCATTTATGAGCTAAGTGACAAAAATGCAGTCGTTTTTAATAAGCGGGAATGTTTTTAAGGATGACGTCAGTAATAATGATGACGAATACATCAAAAGTCGCTGACAAGAAAGCCTATGATTGGATATAAATGCTGCCGCATTAAATGCGAGCAATTAAATGCAAAGTGACGTGCTAAATCTGAGCCGTTGATCTTGATCAAATTTCAAATACCAAAAAACACGTCCTTTCATAACCCCTATATATTCTTTTGTTCAGTTTTTCTTTCTCTCATTTAAACTGTTCATCTTTCCAAAGCAAAGAAAGCAAATATCTTCTCTCAAAACCCTACCAGTCTTCAAAGCAAGTTCGTCAAGTTTCGTTCGGTAAAATACACTGATATGGCACCAACACATGATTTCGCTAAGCTCGCAAAGTAAATCCACACCGGGTCAACTGTGGATTTTCAAGGGATGATAAAACAGGGTTCCGATGAAACCCTTGTGAAGAAGATAGCGGATAAGATCGAGAAATTCGGGCTGAAACCCTTTCTCACATTGAAGTATCATATGACGTACATAGAGGAAGTCGCCCAGTTCTACGTAAATGCCGAGGTGCAGGACGAAGGGATCAAATCCTCCGTTCACTGCAAGGACATTCAAATCTCTGCAAAGGACCTTGCGGAGCACTACTTACTGCCATCGGAGGGTAAGCCAGAGATATAAGAAGCCGACGTTGTTGGACCTCTAGCGCTATTCGGATTGACGACTGTCCCCACAAACCAACACGAGTCTTTTCTAGCACACTTTGTCCTCACTCATGCGCACCCTAGAAAAGTTTCCAGGGGGTCACCCATCCCATGTCTAATCCAGGCCAAGCACGCTTAACCTCGGAGTTTCTATGTAATGGGCACCAGAAAAGAAGATGCATCTGTTGGTATATGTAGTCCAAATCATATCCTTTAAGCTATCCTTTAACTATGCAATCCAGCGCTCACGAGTTCGAATCGCGGGCCGTGCCTCGCGCCTCTTTTAAAGCCCATTGCAGGCAGGATGCTGGACCAAATCCCAACAATCCCCCTCCCAGCACCTGCCAGCATCTCAGCTCTAGTGCTTGGCAACCTCCACTGTCCGCCAAACTTCCTCAGTTCTAACGCCAACTTCTTCAGTTCAAGCGTCGCGTCACGCCAGCCTCTTAGTTCCGGCCACCCAAAGAACCTACACCTTGGGGTTCATCTGTTTACCTCGGCCCCGCCCACCGGCAACTTACCCTTCCGATTCTGGTCCACCTAAACCTACACCTTCGATTCATCCATTTTTACCTCGCCCGCCACTCGGCAACCTACCCTTCGTTTTGGTCCACCAAAGAACCTACACCTTGATTCGATCCGTTTTACCCGAGTTCGGGCACCGGCAACCTACCCTTCGCCCCGGGTCCGTTTACCTCCATTGCGCCAAAGATCTCGCCCACCGCTCCTCTCGTAGCGTGCTTCCAAGGGAATTCGGACTCGTAACCCGCTTCCGATACCGATTGTTGGACCTCTAGCGCTATTCGGATTGACGATCTTGTCCCCACAAACCAACACGAGTCTTTTCTAGCGCACTTTGTCCTCACTCATGCGCACTCGAAAACTTCCCAGGGGTCACCCATCCCATGTCTACTCCGGCCAAGCACGCTTAACCTCGTAGTTTCTATGTAATGGGCACGAAAAAAAAAGATGCATCCGTTGGTATATGTAGTCCAAATCATATCCTTTAAGCTATCCTTTAACTATGCAATCCAAGCGCTCACGAAGTTCGAATCGCGGGCCGTGCCTCGCGCTCTCTTTTAAAGCCCATTGCAGTGTGATGATCTTTGGACCAAATCCTAATAGACGTTGATTTGGTCACCGCATGGAAGAAGTGGCCAAACTCGAGTGTCCGCAAAAGTTGTCTACATAGCGCATACAAGAAACTCATTTGAAGGAAGATTATCATGTCGATGGATATCGTAGCCAAATGTGTAGACATGAAATTTGGAAGCTTTAATCACCGTCTAAAACCAAGCCGATCGTCATGGCCGCAATCATGGAGGAGAAGAAGATCAACCGGGCGAATTTGTTTACGCAGACTGCCCGCTGAATCGTTGCGAATAAGTCCTTCAAGGACGATGGGTCATTTGGAGGATCTCTGGGCTATGGCCTTGTAATTGGCCATTTGATGGAGGTGAAAGGTATTCCCCTTCGACATGGAAAGTCATTACATGTCAACAAGAAGATGTTTTGGGCCAATCTCTCAGGAGCCCAGAAGAGAGCTTATGCCAAGAGGGCGGATACCAGTGAGGGGGAATCAGCTGACCCCGAGAAAATAGCTGTTGCCTCCCCTCCCAAGAAGAAAGCTGCCCATGCAGTTTGAAAGAAGATAGTCGCCCCGCAGCCTAAGAAGAAAGATGCACCGCCCCGCAATCGTGTCTCCCGCTCGCAGCGAGGCGGAGAAGGAACCTCAAATACCTTCTCCAACCATCAAAAAGAAGAGGACTGCCAAGCCAAGAAAGGTAGCTCCTCAGTCAAAGAAAGATACACCGGCCCCCACCACCAAGGAAGCTGACGAAGATGTATCCGAACTAGAAATTCCTCTGGTAAGGACAAAAAGAAGAAAAAGAATCACCAAGCTCTCGGAGCTTGAGAAGACAGCTGAGTCTGCCACTCACCGAAAAAAATCTCGAGACTGAAGAAGTGCGGTCTCGTAAATCATTGATAAAACAAAAGTCTCATTGAGACCGATCAGCAGAGGCAAATTGAAGACCCAGCTGTGGATAGAACAGTTGAGTAACAAGAAGTGACGGAGACAGCAGAATCTCCTATTGACAGGACTGTGTCTCCACCTGGCCCCGATGCTGCTGAAGGAGTTGAGCAGCAGAGTATGTTGCCTTCCATTCCTGAAAAGGAAGGGCAACAAGGAGAAGATGACGATGACGATATAATCATGTATTCTCCATTATACCCAAACATCCAGAATCGTCTGAGAGCATGGAGGAAGTGGAAGCTTAGTCATTCACAGTGCGGTTGAACACCAACACCATTGAAGAAGAAGAGAGCCGTTTCGAGTTCCTTGAGGTTGACACAAAGATCTTTGCAAGCTCGAATGAGGATAATTGCATAAATATACTGCAAATTCGGAAGGAAAACGAAAGGGCCAGAGCAGCTAAGGAAGCAGAGGCTCGTGAAAAAAATCAGCATTTGTCCTCTTACTGGAACCAACGATCACACTCATCCTCACATAGATGCTATTTTAGAAAGTGATGAGGACATGGATCCGGTTGCTGCACAGAAGAAATTGAATATGCAGCAAGCCATGCCGACTCCAAAATGATGCATGAGCAATGTACCGAGGGAAGGACTGTGAGAGTCTTCCAAATCTCACTGGAGATTGATCCGTTGGGAGTGGTGGTAGATTGCCACAATTATTGCCGCAACCACTTCCCGATTCATTCGGATGACGGATGTAAGGGTCTTGGCGATGACACTGGGAACTTGGGCACCCAAGTTGAGCCAACCCCTGTTGAAGGTGTCTTACCACCTGCCCCCACGGCTGAACAATCATTTGAGAAAGCCGGGAGTCTGGAGCAGAGTGACCCCAACATAAGTCACTCGCTTGAGAGCCACCGAGGGGAAACTCCCTCCACCGCAGCCTAGGTCTGAGGTCTGCGCAGATGACTCCACCCCTGAATCTAGGAGGCGAAGTGGAGAAAGAAAAAGAAATAGAACAACAACAAGTTGTCACTGACGAAGCTAAGACAGTTAAGTCTGTCTCAACGGAAGTGCCAACAGCTTTGCAGGCTGAGGACATTGCTGATGCAGTCGAGGCACAGGGTGGATCTGCCCCGGGAGTTAACACTTTGGGCACTGAAAGTGCAATCCACGAGTTGAGACTCTGTGGATGCCACCGTAAGACCTTAAGATAGCCGCGCCGGCCGAAGGGATTGTACAGGCCCCACCGATTGAGACGCATGAGGTAATGAAGGCCTAAGGGAGGTTGAGACTTCCCTAGGTAAAAATCAAGGAGATAAGAGCATTCCTCAGACCATAATTGCTGATTCAGAGGAGGAAATCAACGCTCTTCATGACTCCCAGGATGATCCTGATACGACATTCTTGGGATCCGCAGATGAAGCTGAGTCAACCCATGCTGAAAAGGACTCAGCTGAGGATGTTCTTCCAAGTACGAGTAAGCCAGAATTCAAGGCTGCTCGTCAAAAGTTCAATTTTGATGATGAGCCAAGCCTTCAAGACAGCCGAGGACCCGAAAATTCATTTAGCAGAAACCACTGAGGCCGAAGAAGCTGTTAAGACAGCTGAGGCTCAGTCATCTAGCCAATACCCACACCAAGGCCCAGCTGAAACCGAGTCGTCTGTGCAGGTTCCCAAAGCTGCAGAAGAGGCGACTCAACAAGGCACATCACAAGCTCGAACGACTGTACATTCCATACCTTACGTTCATGATGATGCTTTCGAAGAGACTTTTCCTTTTTCAATTGAGGTGCCTGACCTTGTAGAAGAAACAACTCGTGAGCGAAAATGGTACCACAAACCTGATCCAGTGATTCCCACTGACTCCATTGTCCCAGCAGAGTTTGATTTTGATGCTGCTTGGCCGCCAGCTGAGACTGAGGTGACAGCTGAGGTGCGTGAGGTCTTCAAGACTATCATTGAAGAGATTGAGAAAATTGAAAGGCACCAGGCCTCGCTGGATATGCGGCTGGACAATAGGGATGCCACTCTCACAACCGACTTGAGAGGGATTTTGCTGCGGATCAGAGAATGGTATCAACAACAGAGTACAATGCGATTCGAACAACTCAGATACTTCAAGGCATTGTACAACAAAATGTTGATCTGGAGCGCTGATAATGCTAATATGAAGAAGAGGATGCAAGACAATATTGATAGAATGCATGCCTCCCATACCACTGAAATGGAACTGCTGCGAGAATTTCACCGAAAAGAACTTCTGCGCGTAGAGGAGAATATGAATGAAAAGTTCAGCCTTCTTATGGCTGAAATGAAACTGGTGGCGGCCGAATCCAAAGTCACCTTTCAGAATTTGAACAAAGATACTCCGTAGCGAGACTCAGCAGAACTCGCCTATCACCGCTTAGATTTTATGCTCGCAGGGATGTTTCCAGGGGTTCCTCTCTCCTTTGATGATGCCAAAAAGGGGGAAGAGGAATACCTGAAAATGTTGAAAGGGTTAGCTGATGAGAAAATGGAAGAGACAGCTGTTGAGAAGAAGAAGGAAACAACTGAAGAACAGAAGAAGGAGGAGGGAAAAGCTGTTGAGGGGGAAATGTCAAAGAATTTGACATTGATGATTGCTGAAACCCCTCAGCAAGGCCATGTCACAACTAGCATAATCAAAAAACTTAGGTGACTCGCCGCCCAACACTCTCCGTGCCTATGTCTGAGAAGAGAAAAATCGTAGAAGCAGGGATGAAGGAGGTTGAAAGGAAGACGGATGCCCGTGTTCTAGAAGTATTAAAACAATACGAAAGCATTCCAGCAGGAAAAGACACCGATGCCATTCCAGATGACAGAGACGAGCCAAGATCCGTTGAAAAGTTTAAAATGCTTGAGTCCGAGGGATACTTCAAGGATATGACCATAGCCCAAGCCTGGGACTTGTACTGGGAGAAGGGTCTGAAGCTGTGCGAAGAAGTTGATAGACAACAGACTACTAGCAGTCAGTCTGCTGGTCACTCTGCTGGAAAGAAGAAGACTCCAGTACGATACACGCCCAGAGGAGGAGGAAGTAGTGGTGGAGGTAGAGGCTTTAAACCTAGACCCCTACCCAAAAACATTGAATACGTAGATCTAGGCAAGAAAGGAAGGATCTACTGGGCTGGGTATGATGAAGTAGCCAATCGGGAGGTGGCTAGGAAGAATGCTGAATATGTGAAAAGAATTGAAGAAGAGAACAAAAGGAAAGATCTGCTGTGGCAAGATAGACAAGAAAGAAAAAGAAGAGATGAAGCTGCGAAGAGAGCTTATGAGAAAAAGAAAGCAGCTGAAGATGAAAAGAAAAGAAAGAGAGCTGACGAAGACAGAGCTGAAGAAGAAAGAAGGAGGCAGCGAAGGCGATGAAGTGTTGCTGTCCACCCCTTCATGTATTTTACTATTGTAAATGTATATGTATGTAAGTCTTCTATACGATGAATAAAGAATCTGTAATTTCTATATTTTTGCGTAGATATAGAATGCCATGTTTGCTCTGATACACATTGTAAACAGCTGTGTAAAGGACAAGAATGTTATGATCAATAAAAAGATCGATTCTACGCATACATTCTCTGTTCCTACATTGTCTGTATGTATCTTTGCTATTTATATTTTGTATGTATGTTTTATGTTTTGGCATCATCAAAAAGGGGGAAATTGTTGGGAAATTTATTGTTTAGATTTTGATGAATGCCATGTAAAACTTAGACTAGAAAGTTGGCACCCCATTTTCCTTGTAATTTGTATTGTAATAGATAGGGTTGTACGGGCTGAGTCAAGTCAGCTATGCCTGGATATACAAGTAGTCAACTGAAGACTAGAATGAAGACTCCGCTGTGAAGCAGCTGAGTGTGACAAGGAAGAGATATCAAGAACTCGACTGAAGGAGTATCAGCTGTGATACAGCTGTATGAAGAGTCAGTCAAGTCAACCAAAGAAGCCAAGCCAAGTCAAGTCGAAGTGACAGATGAGTCTTTCAATCATTGGAGCGGACTCAAGTCACTGGGGAAAAAGCGCAAAGAGGAGTTAAGCGAAAAGAATCCGTTGCACAAAAGTCAAGAATATTACTTAATCAAGTAATACTTCCATGCTGCCTGGTCTTAAAGTGCTCAGTCCCAGAAGCGTGCAAAAGGAATAAACCAATGGGAAGCATTGCACCTTGTGTGAGAACCTGGAAAGCTGCAAGACATTTAATACGAGGAAATGGCAATATCAAGGACTGCAACAAGACAAGCCAACGAACACAAGTGACTTTTGAAAATCAGCCTATCTCTTCAACGGGCATATTTTTAAAAGTTCACTATAAAAGGCTGAAGAATCACTTTGAGAAAAGGTTATTTTGCATACCTGAGCATTCAAGGAATTATTAAGAACTGTAACCTGCAATACATTCTCAAGTTATTCAAGCAAAATCCTCAAGTCTAAATCTCGAAGGAAATCGATCCAACACCAAGCTGTGAAAGAAAGACAACTTCAAACTGTTGAAGAGAAAACTTTTGAAGAATCAAAAGGGGTCTACATTCCAAGGAGGATTGTAGAAAGGTTCAAGGTTGAAGCAGTCTCAAGTTATTGGAGGGCTTCGTGATCAAATCCAAGAAGCTTGAGCAAGTGAGCTGAAGTAGCAAAGCGCAGCCGCCCGTGAAGTTGCCGAGTCGACGAGAAGCCTTTTGTGTGACCAAGGCATCTCCAGGATCGAGTCCCAAAGGATCAAGTCATTTGTGTGATCAAGACTTGTATCGGGTGATAACCACTTTGTACTCGATCAATACTTAGTGGATTCCTCCAGAGTTGGAGAAGAGAGAGTAGAAGAATTACCCCATCTTGAACCTCTATAAAAATTATTGTGTCATTTATATTTCAAAGCATTTTATTTCGCATATCTCTTTATATCTGCTGATAATTTGCTATCCAACTGATAATTAACAAAGTGCTAAAATCAAGTGTTTAAAACAAAGTTAAACCAAATTCAAGGGTGTTAAGTCTTCCGCTGAAAATCTCATCACAGTCAAGTTAAGGTTTAGACTAAACAGCTGAGTTATTCTATCAACATCTCTATCGAGTCTGTTGAGTGGCTAACTCTGCTGGTTAACTAACCTAGCTGTCCCCCAAGGACTTAGCTGTGCATTTAACTCTGTTATATTTTAAAAGGACTAAAATCGAAAAATTGGTAAGGTTTATTCAACCCCCCCTTCTAAACCTTACTCACACCCCTTGGGACCTACAACATGGAATGAGAGACATAAGGGAAACAATCTAATGAATAGGCTGAAGGCTTGATAATAAGGGCATTTGCTGCAACTCTGAAGTATCCAGGGAAGCTGAATTAGTGACATAATCTCTCATCCAAGCTAGCTGATGTTTCTTTCTATAACCTCTTCCAAGTTGTTCTGAAGATTGAGATGGTGAAGGAGATAACTGATCCGCAGGTGAGTCATGTGGACTGTCAATGTAATCATATTCATAGGTGTCTGGCATCTGCATAGGTAGAGGTATACATGGAGATGCATCAGACTGGTCCTGAAATGGGAATCTTTCTTCATGAAAAATCACATCCCTGGAGATAAAGATCTCCTTGGTGTGTAAGCTATACAATCTGAAGCCTTTCACACCTGTCACATAGCCAAGGAAAACACATGGTAATGCTCTGGCATCAAATTTGTCTTTGTGTGGACCAACCTTGGATGCAAAACACAAACATCCAAAAACTCTGAATCTGGCATAATCTGGGGCGTATTATGAAGCAGCTCATAGGGTGACTTCCATTTCAAAATAGCACTAGGAAGTGAGTTTAGTATGTGCACAGCTGCAAGTAAGGTATAAGGCCAAAATCTTTTGGGGACATGTGACTGAAATAGTAGAGCTCTAGCTATTTTCAAGTATGTGCCTGTGCTTTCTCTCCGCCACCCCGTTCTGTTGTGGAGAGTAAGGACAAGCCTTCTGATGCAAAATTCCTCTCTTGGTAAACAGATTCTGAGTCTCCTTTCCAACAAACTCCAATCCATTATCTGATCTCACCTTCTTCACAAGCTACTGAAATTGGTTTTCAATGAACATGAAAAACTGAGTTAAGTGTGTGGCCACCTCAGACTTGTGCTTCATCAAGTAGATCCATGTCACTCTAGTGTAATCATCCACAATGGTCAACATGTAGGAAGTATTTGTGACAGATGCTTCATGGTAGGGCTCCCATATATCAATAGGAATCAATTCAAAAGCATGACTTGTCAGAATTGAGCTTAAAGGAAAATTTAATTTGCACTGTTTGGCTTCATGACATGTGCTGCAAACATCCAAGTCAGTTTTATTACAAAGTGATTTCAAAAAAGAAATATGCTGCAAACAATTAAGGGACGAATGACCCAATCTTCTATGCCAAACCTCCAAATCATTATTAACATGAGAACCTACAGAACCACTAAATTCTGAACCTGAAACAACATACAATCCTGCAAAAGCCTTCCCCATAGCTTTAATACCTCCATCCTTAGGGTCCTGCAACCAACATTGATTCTGAGAAAATTTGCATTCAAGCTCACTACCTTCAAGCAACTGACTGATAGAAAACAAATTGTATTTGAAGCTTGGCACAATCAACACATTTTTGAGGACAAGTTCAGCAGTCAGCTTAATATCACCAACATGTGTTACAGAAACACTAGTACCATCAGGTAGGTGCACAGTGACAGGTCTCATCATGAGTTTAGGTTTCTCAATCAACTCAGGAAATGAACAAATATGCCTACTAGCTCCAGTGTCCACAATCCAACTTTCTTTACCAAGCACATTCAATAAGGATAAAGCAAAGTGTGTGTCCTGCTGAATACCTGAGTAGTCCACAAGATGTGAAAAGGAATGAGTATCTCCCTGTGAGGTAAAGCTCTGGCCAGCCAAATATTTGGCTATCTCCTTCTGAATTATTGCAGCAAAATCTGTTGTATCAATTTTCTGAACCTCTTGTTCCCCCTGAGCCTTGATAGATCCACTAGGTTCTGTATTGTCCACCATGTTAATGGACTGAACAACTCTCTGGTCTTTCAATTCCTTGTACCAATCCGGATAGCCATTCAATTTGAAACAATCCTTCATTTCGTGGCCATTATAACCACAATGACTGCACAACAACTTAGCTCTTTCCTCCTTAGTTTTCCTTGGTGGACCACCACCTCTGCCTCTACCAAAACCACTAGATCCAGATACATTCCTGATCATTCCCCTACCAGCTCCCATGCCATTGCCTCTACCATAGTTTTCTTTAACCATCAGTGCTGTTGTGTCAAGTGGATCTAGCACTTTAGTATGTACAATTTTCTATTTCTCTACCTTTAAGATCATGGAATATGCCTTGTTAACTGAACGCAACAGATCCATCAATAATATCTGGTTCTTCATTGGTTCAAAAACTTCATTTAGCCCCATCAGAAATTGGATTAGCTTAATATCTCTGTCATTTAAATAGCTTGTCCAGCACCACAAGTACATTCAGGAATTTGCACTATGCATTCATATTCATCCCACACACATTTCAACTTAGTATAATAGGTGGTAA
The DNA here is from genome assembly GCA_016081115.2 of Rehmannia glutinosa. Taxonomy (NCBI): domain Eukaryota; kingdom Viridiplantae; phylum Streptophyta; class Magnoliopsida; order Lamiales; family Orobanchaceae; genus Rehmannia; species Rehmannia glutinosa. Next base: position 70,690 of record JABTTQ020000303.1, read on the forward strand.
CAGTCGATGTACCTTGAGTGAAATTTGCGATTTCCCTTTGCAATTGATATCTCAGAGGTCCGTTGTTTTCCCCGTACCTTTCAGCCAGCTCATCCCAGAGTTGCTTTGAGCTCTTCACAGATAAGAATGCCTCCACAATTTCCTTGGATATAACATTAAGCAGCCATGAAATCACCATACAATCAACCTTCTGGTGTTGCGCATAAGCCTCAGTGTTTAAATCCAGAATTGTAACAGTGCCATAGATGAATCCAAGCTTAGATTTTGCTCCAAGTGCTAGCCTCATCGCTCGGCTCCAGTGTAGGTAATTTGCGCCATTGAGAGGATTCATGACCAATATCATCCCAGGGTGATCAGATCCATGTAACGACAATGGATCGAGATCCTTTGTATAGATCGATGTCATTTTTGGAGGTGTATCTTCGTTGTTGATGATTTCAGTTTCAATTCGAGCTATGATTCATACCATGCTCTGGTACCATGAAGGAACTCTCAGTTTTCATCTAAGTAATTCATCAGAGTAAATTGGGGAACCATTTTTATTTCTGTAAAACTCAAATTAAAGAAGAAGCTACAGTAGCAGCTTTTATACGCAAGCTAAAGGCGCCAGATTTAAACTCACCAATCACAACATGACATGTGTTAAGTTAGTTGGGAAAAACTGAAGAAACGTAAAAGCTAAACTAACAAAGATGTAATGAAGTGAATGCCAACTTTAGCTATATCAATTTAACACCAACTTAACAGAGTGTGACAAAAACAACAAGAATCGACAAAGGAGAGATGGTGATGAGCTAGTAAGTCCATAGTAGGAATAGCCCCGGAGCAACATCGTCAAGCAAAAAATTTGAAACGAGGTGGAATCCCCAGTTTCCAAACCCTTTTCCATACTAGATTTGAGGATGAGCTGGAGGCGTGTTCAATGAGTGAATCCGGATGGAGCAGGTTAGAAGTCAATGTAGCGTGGTACGCCGTTTTCACTATGAACTTCCCATTCCGTGAGTGATGCCAACACCAAATGTCGTCCAAGTTTCCTTCGCTAGTGGAGAGGGATAAAATCAGAGAAGCCTCTTCAGGGGGAAAGTTTGCTCTCACTAAGTCTTCCTTCCAACATGAGTTGCTATCAATAAATGGTGATTCCTTAATCGTGGACCGATGAAATACATTAAAATAAACATTTTCAAAAGTAAATTTCAATATTTGATTACCATTATACCATACACCGATTGAGAGGCGAATTGAGTAAAATGATACTTGTAAGAAATCCAACTGCAACAAATAAACCTCCGATAATCCCACTATGATGAAAGTAAAATCCAAAGACTGAACTAGTGAAAGCAAAACTAACAGCAAGGCGGTCCTCTCTATATTCTTCTCGCTGCTTTCTTGCTAAATGGTTTCTAGATGATGGGTTTACCACTACCCTATTTAGATGGGTTTTGATATGGGGCTCCATCTAACAAATTTTGATCGGTGAGACGGTCTCATATAAATTTTTGCCTTTAAATTTTATATCTTTCATTGAAACGGCGTGCTATTCTCTAGTTTTAGTCAACGCAAAAGTGTTTTTTTCCCAGTAAAACTATGACAATGGACTTTGACATATATGATGTACCCCACATTCCTAGGACAACCTAACATCCAGTGTAACATAATTCTCTACTCTTGACATAGTTTAACTTCGTACTTCAGTGCAAAGGAATTCGATTCTTTTTTTGGAAATTGGAATTATTTGGTAAAAATATTTGGGATGTGTTTGTTATTACTAAGGAGTTATTTCGAAATTTTTATAATTTCACATAGAGCTGTCAAAATGGACCAAATTCATCGGGCCTGTTGAATAATATTTTTTATTTAAAACAAATATCCCTATTCTTTAGCCATTAACGGGTAGTGACATACTCACTTTCCTATTTTTATGCTAGTGATTGCAATGGATTAAATGACTTGTGCTTTTATCTTTCATTATAAAAGGGACAAGTTGGGTTTATTCTTAAACACAGACATACAACCATTTCACTTGACATGCTACTCTCCCATTTGATATAGTGCTATTAAAAGAAGAACAAAATATCGTGCTCTTCATTTTAAAATATTGCTCTTACCGCTATTCCTTTCCATTCTATCACTGGTCATCCTTACATAAACAAAAAAAAATAATAAAATAAAATAAAAATTCAACAACCGCTTTTATTTCTTTTCCCCATTGTTTAAGCATTGAGTATACAAGTGGTTCGGAGTTCTCTTCGCTGCACACGAGAGTACCATCAGGTTATCGAATCATGGGAGAGGGACGTCCTATCAACGTATCTATCAGTGCAGCGGGGGGTTTTCTCTCTAAAGAGAGCGCTACGACGTGCTTCGACCCATGCTATTTTAAACTTGACCCCTAATTAATTTTTTGGCTATTGTTGTTAATATTATCGTTTGTTCCTAAATTAGTATAAATATTCCCTGATGTTTTAATGCTTATTATTTCCTAACAAGTTTAGAGAGGAAATCTTTATTTCTATTAATTTAGGATTATTTGCTACTTGTCGAACATGGATTTAAGCAAGTCATTGTCTAGCAAGCCTCAAAGATTTGGTGGATTTTTTTTTCTTGTGTTGGCAACAATAAATGAAACTTTGGTTAACTAAATAAGGATTATTTTTTGTGGTTCAAAAGTTCTGCTACTAAGTCTACTGAAACCCCTACTAGCAAAGATACTACTAAAGACGATGACCTTACCGATAAAGATATTCTCTGGCATGATAGAATATTGAGTTCTTTATCTGCTAGTATATATCATATTTTTTCTCATACCAAATTGCACTTGAATTGTGGAATGCACTTGATTATCGTTATGGTACTGCCGAAATTTAAAGGGTTTCAAACGTGTTTCTATTGATGATTTGATTAGATTTTCAAATGGTTGATACTAAATGCATTTTTGAATCACTTGATTGAGTTTGAGAACCTCATTTGTGATATGAAAGCAAAAGGGTTCGAACAAACTGAGTATGTTTCTTCTCCGATTAAGAAATTGCCACCATCTTGCTCCGACTTTGCCAGGGGTCTTCAACATAAGCTTGAAAATTTTCTCTTGAACAAGTATTTGTTACTTTGAGAATTGAGGATAAATATCATTCTTCCCAACAGTCTAAAAAACCTCTTTTTTCAAGCCAAAACTCTAATTGTTGGAATTTTCACAAATCAAAGCCTAAATCTTTTAAGACAACTGGACCAAAAAAGGCTAATGATGAAACTGGTAACAACAAAATTAATGAAAATATGCCAAAAAATAAAAATGGGAGTCTCGTTCAGTGTTGGGTTTGTTGGATGACTAATCATATTGCCAAGAACTATTTTCACCACCATGGTCAGAAAAATCAATCAAAACCCCCGCCGACTTCTAAACCACAAGCCAATGTGGTGACCATGAGGGCCGCCTCCGATTCCCCACCTGACAGGTATTTTGTTAGTAGCCCATAGTTAAATACTATTTTTTAACTCAAATGACTGGTGGATTGACTCTGGCGCTAATGTTCTTGCATCCGCTAACAAAAATCATTTTTTTTATCATATTAGGTATCAACCACAAGAACTGTGAGTATGGGGAATGGGAGTGTGGCTCATATCGTAGGAGAAGGCCAATTCCAATTAACTTTGTCGTTCGGGAAAGTCTTGTCATTAGATGGTGTTTACCACATTGCAGAGTTTAGAAAAAAATTGATTAATGCCTCTTTATTACTTAAAAATGGTTATAAAGTTGTTTTTGAATCAAATAAAGTTATAATTTTTGGACATGGTCAGTTTGGGGTAAAAGTTTTATATGGGATGGTTTATTTCATTTAAGTGTAATGCCTTCTTCTAGTGGTGAAATTTCTAATTCTTCTTTATCTCTTGCTAATGTTGAATGTTGTGATACTAGGCATGATACACTTGCTCATGTGAATTCTGGTACAATAAAAAGAATGATGCGTTTAGATCTTATTGGGTGCAATAAATTGCATCCATACTTGAGGAGTCCTATTTACATGAGATTTATCCAGAAACCTTTCCCACCACGAGTCTAACTGAGATATTGGATTGAGATATATATTGATATCTCCCATACAATATTAGTCTACAAAAAATATATGTCTTCCACACAACAAGAAAATAATATATGTTAGGAATCAACTAGTAAATAGAAGTCGTGTTTCCTTTATATGCATCATTTCGATAGAATGGAGGAAGGGTATTAATATGTTAACTGGATTTTGTTTCTGGTAGTTTTGAGCATAATAAAAATATGAATTCTTTTCTCTCTCTAAATTCCTTTTCTCTCTCGTCTAAATTCCCCAAATTCCCGAAGTATCTGGATCAATCCTATCATTTGGCCTCATAGCTAGTTTTGTTTGCGCAATAAAGCTCTGGAGAAGGATTAGTGGCAAAAAACAGTAAATAACGGAAGCTATGGAAGCTCAACTGGGTGAAATGGCACAAAATCAAACCGAGTTTCAGTTAGCGATGAAGAAGCAAATCGAGGAACTTACAATTCGTATGGACGAATATACACAATCGGTTGAACATTTTTTTTCAAAAAAGATGGATGAAGCAGTGCGAGGAATTACATCAGCCACATGTAGAGAAAACATGAATCCAAATATAGCCACTACTTCAGCTGGTGGTCAAGCAAGGAATCGTACTGATGCTGGTATACTTTCTATCTTTCCTAATGTGTGTGGTGTTGAAAACATTAATATAAATGGTGGTACATTACCTAAGTTTCAAATTTACCAATCTTAATGGTGATAATCCATGATTGTGGCTCAGAAAATGCAATAAATACTTCTTGTACAATACACTTTCTGATTTTGAAAAAATCATTACGGCAGGGATGAATATGGACGACATGGTGGATCACTGGTTCATAGTATATTGAAAGAAGAGAAAACATGTCTTGGGACCTGGTTTTGGATAGATTCCTGAATTTGGAAGGGAGTCACATAATCAGACAATTTGATAAACTAAATCGGGGAAGGTAAAATGCAATAGTATATACTTGAATTCGAAGAACTGAGAGCTTCTATGCTTGATAAAGTCAATAAGGCTCATTTTGAAGAGTATTTAGTAGAAATTTTTATCAGTGGCCTCAAAGCTGAAATTAGGCAATGTTAGTTACTTCAACCTCAAAATTTGACTTAAAGCCATGAATTTAGCAAAGAGGCAAGAACTCAGCTGAATACAAATAGTAGAGATAACAAGATGATTAATAAACCTCAGTTGGTGCAAACACCGGAGGATGGAAAGGGAATCAAGTATGAAGGTGGAACAGGGGAGAAGTAAACGATCACGTGAGGCATGATAAGACACCTCCTTTAAGAAGACTTACCCCCGAAGAAGTGGAAACAAGGATGAATAATAACTTATGGTTTAGCTGTGATGAACCTTACCATTTAGGCCAAGTGTAAGAAACTTTTTATCATACCATGTGAGAGACAGAGAAGGAAGAGGCAGTAGAGCTGAAAGAAGAAGAAGATATGCAGGAAGAATATCACATTTCAATTAGTACCTTAGCAGGCGGTTATTTGGCCCCGATACTATCAAAGTAAAGGTGTGAGTGGGAAACATGAAACTACTATACTAGTTGATATAGGCAAAGACCCACAACTTCTTGGACCCGCAACATCTAAGAAACTTGGTTGTGTAATAGAATTCACTTCACCTACGATGGTAAAGTGGAAGATGGAAATAAAATAAGTCGCAATGCCGGATGCTCCAAATTGTGTGGTATATGGGGAAATGCAAATTCACCGCTCCGGTGAGACTTTTGAAGATGGGAATGTGTGATATGGTTGTTGGGATTTTTTGAGACTGGGCCCTATACCTTTATTTTTACAACAAAGCATACAATTCCACGGACAATAGGGACAATCACATTAAAAATGAGTGGGAAAAGAGGCTTCTCGGAAGTGATGATCGAAAGTGAATCAAGAAATTGTTTTGTTAAAGAAATAAATATGGTATGTGGTTGTCTGTGTTTTATCTCGTGTGAAGTTAAGAAAGAGTACAACTGCACAAAGGAATTAAATATTTTACTATCTGAATTTGCTAGTGTTTTTGACAATAAAAGATCTGCCACTAATGAGGAACAAGATCATAAGATTACACTTAAACCAGGGGTAGAACCATTCAAGTTACACCCTACAGGTATCCCTATATGCAAATAATGGAGATTAGAAAATGTTCCAAGAGATGCTATAAGGGGGAATCATACAGAGTAGTAACAATCCATTCTCTTCACCAGTATTATTGTTCAAAACGAAGGATGAAGCTTGGAGATTCTGTGTGGACTATAGGAAGTTAAATTCATTGACAATTAAGTACAACTTCCCAATACCTTCGATTGATGATTTGCTCAATGAATTAGGGGGAGCTGCGATACTCTCAAAGATTGATCTTCTTTTTGGCTTATCACCAAATTAGGGTGCATCCATATGATATAGAGAAGACAATTTTTGTGACTGTGTCTGGATTATATGAATTTAAAGTCATGCAGTTTGGCTTAACAAATGCACCAGCGACATTCCAAACATTGATGAATAAAATATTCTGGCCATTTTTAAGAAGCTTCATGTTGGTATTTTTTGACAATATTTTGGTATATAGTAAGAGGATGGAGGATCATGAAGTACATTTGAGAAAGGTTCTTCTTACACTTCAAGAACATCAGTTGTTTGCCAAAGATTCCAAGTGCAGTTTTGGGCAAAATACTATTGAGTATCTGGGCCATATAATAAGTGAGAAAGGGGTGGCAACTGAACTTAAGAAGGTTCAAGCTATGCAGGAATGGTTACCTCCAAAGAATGTGAAAGCATTGAGAGGTTTCTTGGGCCTGATATGATATTATAGAAAGTTTGTTAGAAACTATGGGATTATTGCTAAACCTTTAACCTACTTCACCAAGAAGGGACATTTTGTTTGGGATGAGCTAGTTGAAAGGTCATTCAATCAACTGAAACAAGCTATGATCAATTCTCCCGTGTTGCAACTTCCAGACTTTTCCAAGAATTTTGTAGTGGAAATAGATGCTTGCTACTCTGGTTTGGGTCGAGTCTTGATGCAGGAGGGTCACCCTTTAGCTTAACTGAGTAAGGCTCTATGCACTAAATAGTTGGGTTTATCTATATATGAGAAGGAATTCCTAGCTATCATTTTAGCTATTGAGAAATGGAGGGCTTACTTGTTGCATACCCAGTTCATCATAAAAACAGATCAACAAATTTTTAAGTATTTGTTAGAACATAAGATCTCCACTCCTTTACATCATAAATATATGACAAAATTGTTGGATTTTGACTATAAGATGAGTACAAAAAAGAGTTGGAAAATAAGGTGGCTAATGCTCTGTTTAGGAAAGATACTCCTCACTCTCAGTGTTGTGCCATCTCTCTTCTTAAACCTGTGTGGACTGAAGAGATTCATAATTCTTATGAGGCTAATGATGTTTCTGATGCTGCAATCACAGAATGCATTGTTTTTCCCTATAATGTGTCTTTCTATTATTATACAAGGGGATTGTTGAGATAAAAGGGAAGGTTGTATGTTGGTACTAATTCAAATTTAAGGGAAACCATTATTTAGTATATGCACCAATCAGTGGAAGGAGGGCATTCCGGGCAACGGTCACTATTCAGTGAATAAAAGGAGTGTTTTGGTGGCCATGCATCAAGCAAATGGTTATCACTATGATTAAAGGTTGTCATCAATGCCAATTGTGTAAGCATGAGACTTAGAAAGTAGCGGGACTTCTCCAACCTTTGCCCATCCCTTATCAGGCTTGGAAACATATCTCAATGGATTTTCTTGATCAGCTACCTCTATCTAATGGTTACAATGTCATTTTTGTGGTAGTGGATAGGTTCACAAAGTACTCTCATTTTGCTGCATTGAAGCACCCCTATACTGCAACCACTGTAGCTCACCTATTCCTGGACGTGGTTTACAAACTGCATGGTGTTCTTCACACCATGGTCACTGATCGAGATAAAATGTTTACAAGTCATTTCTGGCATCAACTATTTCAGTTATTGGGGGTCACACATCACTTGAGCACTGCTTACCATCCTCAGACAGATGGTCAAACGGAGCGGGTGAATCAATGTTTAGAGGCTTACTTGAGGTGTATGTGTGGAACAAATCCTAGGCAGTGGAGACAATGGTTGAGCTATGCCAAATATTAGTACAACACTTGTTGCCACTCTGCTATTAAAATGTCTCCTTTTGAGGGCCTCTATGGATATAAGCCTACGCCCTTGACACGAGCTAATTTCAAGTGTTATTTGGTGTGGAATAGACAATTAAGATGCATCCACTTTTTCATGCCTCAGTGCTTAAGAAGAAGGTTGGGGTGTCTGATAGTGTGTGTACTGAGTTACCAGCTTTTGATTATGATGGCAAGGTGGTTTTGCATCCAGTTACTATTTTTGGATATGCGTTTAGTGAAGTGTAATAACAATGGCGTCCCTCAAGTTTTGGTGTAGTGGTCTCACCTTCCTGTTGAGGAGGCAACCTGGGATGATTTTGATCAAATCACTAACTCTTTTCCCATCTCTTGTCTTGAGGGAAAAACATTTTCCAAGGAGGGGGTATTGTTAGGAATCAGCAAGTCAATTGAAGTCGTGTTTCCTTTATTTGAATTGTAATCTAGCAACTTAAAAAACGCTGTATTTCGTTAGAACGGAGGGAGGGTATTAAGATGTTAGTTGGAGTTTGTTATTGGCATTTTTGAGCATAATAAAAATTTGAATTCTTTTCTCTCTCTAAGTTCCTTTTCTTTTTTGTCTAAATTCCTGGATCGATCCTATCAATATCCCTCCTAAAATTTCTCCCTACGGTTTTCTTCTTGGAGCATCGCCAAAGTTATCCAAGGGTTTAAGGTGTGCGCAACTGTAACGCCCCGAAATTTTGAACAATAAAATGTGTGCAAATATTCATTTTACCGTATATTTTTTTTTCCATAAGAAACATGAGAAAGACAACTCGTTATAGAGAGCCATGTAATTTTCATAAGAACAATTAATTAGAGACTTTGAAATAATTTGAATAGAGTTTGACATCTACATATAATTCTATCAGGCCATTTGACAGTGAAAGACTTTGAAAAATAAACCGCATGCATATTTTTATTTATAAGAGAAAATAGGCCTGTAAATATATCTCATTCAAAATCAATAGAACCAGCGGAAGCAAATTATAAAGTGTAGAAAAATCGGACATTTACTATTCTATATAAAAAAAATCATTTTAGTCTATTTACATAAATAAACTTAGAAAATCATAATAATTCATCATTTATTATCTCAATTCAAAAATTTCCTAGAAACTGAACATTTGTTCTCAACACAAATCAATTATCATACAGAGTCTAGCATCGTAGGTAAATACTTTGAAAATAATAATTTGTTTAACAGTTTCTTATTCAATTGAATATTAACATTTAGAAAAAAAACATCACTCTAGTAGTTGCATAGGAAAATCATAATTCACTCAATAATTTCTTGTTTAATTAAAATCACCATTTAAAAATAAAAAGAACATTACTTCAATAGTTTGATAAGCCACCTATTATCCACCGCCAATAACCAGCGCCATCTCCTTCACCTGAAAAGTTTGTTATATGTGGGGTGAGCGACACAGCTCAGTGGAGTATAAATTGTCCAAGCTAAATACACAGATATCTCACATAAGCATGCAAATACAATCCAATAGGACATAGCATAGATCATTTGAAAAACCGTAGACATAGACAATAGTTGCAATCTGCAGGGTTCCACGAGAGGATACATCGACCGGACCTCTTGAGTCCCCTCGGCTCAATAGTGCCTAAGTACTACATATTCATGCAAAATAATCTAAGCATTTAACAAGGACAATAAAGTTTAGAAAACAAACCCCACCTTGAAACGTAACTTGAAAATAAGTAGAACTTAAATGTGTTGGATGCAAGCACGTCTAATCCCCGCTCGATAAGTCGCCTACTCAAAAGAAAATAATACTAGTCAAAATCCTCGAATAATCTATCTTAAACTTAAAAATAATAATCTAAAAATCCTAATTTAGGGGCATAATAAAATATAAAAGAAATAGAATTGAAGGTTGAATTGGAATCAAAATAGAAATTGGGAATTTGAGGCTGGTCTGATGATTTGGGGTTGAAGTATAAATCTGTCAATAGTGTATAGGGACCACATCCCTAAAATTCCTTCTCCTTTCTTCCCTCCCTTACGTGTACTACCCTCAACATCTCTCTATTTTTTTTCTTTTTCTTTTCCTTTTCTTTTTCTTTTTCTTTTCTCTTTTCTTTCTATTTTCTTCCTACTCCCTTTTCGGTCAACCACCCCAACCCCAACTCTCTTTCTTTCTCTTTTCTTTCTTCTTTCTCTTTCCCTCCTTTCTTTCCTTTTTCTTCACTTCTGTTTGAACCAGCAGCCACCCATCTTCTTCTCTCTCTCTCTCTTTTTTTGTTCTTTCTTCTTTTTCTACTTTCTTCTTCTAATACTTTTCTTCTCCTTAACTCCTTATTACTTTTCTCCCTACATCTCTCCTCTAATTCTCGTCCACAACACCATCATCTTTTTTTTTTTTTTTCTAATTCTCCTAAAATCAACTTCGGCAGCCCTCCGCCAAAACAATCAATCCCTTCTTCTGTTTCCGCTTCTCGCCCAAAAATCCTTCCGCCCTCATCTCTCTCTGTTCTCTTTTTTTTTTCCTTCCTATTAACCTCGCACAAACCCCCCCTCCCGGGGAAGGTGACGGGACTCGACGGCGACAGGCAGGTGGGGTTCGGGATTCGGCTTTTGGTTTCGGGATGAATCGGAGAAGTGCGAGTCAGTTTCGGGCTGGTTCGGGAAATTTTGGGCCAGTCATAGATGGGTAAGTTGGGTGTTCGATTTTTTTTTCTCCGGCGAATTGTGGGTTTGGATTTCCGGCGAAGGATGATAGTTTACGGCTGCCGCTTGGTTGGGATTTTGGTTTTTGGGAAGTGATTTTCTGGTAGTGGCCGTGTACACACCTAAAGGCAAAATTGAATTATAAATTCGTTTACCTTGATATTTTTGAAGCAGGAGAATACGCCTGTTTTGGGTTAGACTATTGCTCTATTTTATAGTCTTAATTAGGGTTTAATGTTTTAATCTCACAGGATTCTCATAAATCGGATAGAATATCAGAAGATTTGATATATTTGGAAGTTTAAAAATTGGTATCTTGATATTCTAGAATATTACTGGAATTGGACATTTTAATGGGCTAAGATAAATTTGGGCCTAAAATAATTTGGGCTTGGGTAAATAATCATTTGATTGGATAATTGGGCTTGGATTTATAATAACAATAAATTAGCCCCTAATTAAAAAAAATAAACTAACTAAAAACTATATTAATTCTGATCTTAATAAAACTTATACTAAAAATCTCGGGTATTACATACTATCCCCCTTAAAATAATTTCGTCCTCGAAATTCATTTAACTTTCTAAAGCCAATAACTTCTAAATATCTTATTAGGATCTCGTCCTCTCGTTCCCAAGTTGTCTCGTCATGGACATCTTAATCATTGCTTAGTAATTGTTGTTATAATCAACCTCCACTAAAAGTAAATATGCTTCTCAAAACCAAAAAATACATGTCCTTTAAAAATCGATTAGTCTCCAATTTGTTCATTCGTCTATAGAGGCTATGGTATACTAAATTCTAACTTTATTCTCATATATTAATGGGAGTTTCTCCAAATATTCACAGTGAACTGGTATCTCTATCTATAGTCTCACTGTTTCCCTTGTGTACAATTGGGCAAATCTAATCTAAATCATATATCATCTGAAAGAGTGTGTAGATTTGGTCAATCGGGCAAAAATATTCCGTCTTGTGATTTTTCTTAGTTGGTCGCGACTAACTTACAACAAAGTCAATATATATATATATGCCTTCAACTTTCATTCGAGGATATCATGTGTCTTAACAAATATCTAGACAATCGTTGGTGCTTGATTCTAACTTGTTGATGTGTCATGCATCTATCCACAAGGTCCCAATACTCCCTATCATATTCCTCCACCAAAAATATATTTCGCATCTCTAAACAAATCGTTGCAACTCATAGGTGAGCGGTGTACGATATCCAATGTGCTTAACCTAGTATCATAGTTCTTCCTTAAGTACAATCAAAATTCCTTTGTAGGCTAATGCATCATTAGCAACCATAAAAATCCGTTGAGGTTTGCAATTAGATCATGGTTTCTCATGTTGCCTAAAACTCATATGTCACTTGTGCCTCATAAATCTTATCTCTAAGTGCAAGTCATTCAACCATTGTTGCAGTAATTGATTCAATTCACAAGAAGGTGTGACAACCTCGATTATCAACTTAACAAACTCTCTCGTTAAGTATTCTTATTCTACTGGTAAACTGGTCAATCCTTATTTAACTTCTTAGAAATCCTCCGCACACTTCACGCTCCTCTGAAACTTCACATTTACCTGCCACTCTAATCTCTAATGTTGAACTCTAAAATACTTTCTATAAACCTTAGGTAACACCCAAAGGGGGTCCAGAAACATCGAACTTCATTCACAATCGTAATTATACTCCATTCATTAATAACTTAAACATTAACCAGGTCAATTTATATTCCTCATACGTAACAATCTGACCAACCAATATTACGCAGTTTAACCATAATTTAATATATGAAAATTCAGTGGCTGATATCGAGACCTTAAATCGATCTATAAGATACTAGCTCCATTATGTAATCAAACGAATCATTTATCCTTAACAACGGGTACTTGTTTGTGCAATCCAATAAATTCTCCATATAATCAATATACTCCATAGATCCATCTTATCTTAACAAACATGATTGGCTCTCTTCATGGTGATACTCTAAGTCGGATAAGTCCTTTAACCAATAATTCTTATTATTGCACATTTAACTTTATAATTCATTCATCGTCATTCTATTTGGTGAATTTAATATCGTGTCATCCCAAGTAAAAAGTCAATGGTGAAATCTATAAGTCTATCATATGGAATCCCAAATAAAACTTTCTAAAAATATATTTCATAGCCCCGAATAATTATCACATTCACCATTAACAAATCAAAATATTAGTAACTTACTGCACTATCCAAATACCTCGAGCAATTTCTTTTCTTAAACTTTCCATTGCATTCTTTCCTGACACAACTCGGGGTACAATAGTAGTCTTTATCCCATAGAAAATAAACTCATCATCTTTGAAACATTATCTTCTTATATGACATTCTATACCTTCTAGGCTCTCACTAAGTTAGTCCATACCTTAGATCACCTCAAAACAATTTTTACACAAGATATAAATCCACTTATAAACCATTTTCTCTAACTTTCAGTTTCACGACTTTAATCATCCGAACAACTATTGCCTTTCCAAATGATATACTAACCTCATAACCATCTCAAAGTTTATCATTAACTCTTGGAAAAAGATCATGGCCTAAATCATGTATATCAAACTCGAAGCTACAAGTGTCAATCTAAAATCCATGTTGCTAGTGATCTACTCATAATTAATCCTAACCTTCTAGGTCGCCTTGATCTATAAATTCGTAATGAACCTCAAGTACTCTATCACAAAGGTCCTCTATAGTTTGTATATTGTTCTTTCTACTTCTCTATAGAATTCATCAATATCTCGTAATAGTCCAATAGTCATATTATACCGTATGTGCTATGCATCCATGAAATACATTTGAACCATTTTTTTTTCTTTCGCAATAGAAATCATGTAATTTGTCAAGAGAGAGAAAATAGCAAATAAGCGCAGAGATACTTGCAATGGCAAAGAGCAGAGAAATAGCAATATAACTTTTGAAAATTTAACTTCGTACCTTGGCTTTGGAGTTGGCGTGGCATAACGGTGGTGGATACGTAGACTCTTTTCATTTATGTTAAAAAAAACTTTTGCTTATTCATTTATCAGAGTACACACACGAAAACTATATGTATTATTTTTTTTTGAAAGTCTACAAGAAGGTAGACCTGCTCTGATACCACCTGTAACGCCCCGAAATTTTGAACAATAAAATGTGTGCAAATATTCATTTTACCGTATATTTTTTTTTCCATAAGAAACATGAGAAAGACAAATTTCGTTATAGAGAGCCATGTAATTTTCATAAGAACAATTAATTAGAGACTTTGAAATAATTTGAATAGAGTTTGACATCTACATATAATTCTATCAGGCCATTTGTGTTGAAAGACTTTGAAAAATAAACCGCATACATATTTTTATTTATAAGAGAAAATAGGCCTCAGTAAATATATCTCATTCAAAATCAATAGAACAAATGAAGCAAATTATAAAGTGTAGAAAATTCGTATATTCATTTATTTATAAGAAAATCGGACATTTACTATTCTATATAAAAAAATCATTTTAGTCTATTTACATAAATAAACTTAGAAAATCATAATAATTCATCATTTATTATCTCAATTCAAAAATTTCCTAGAAATCGAACATTTGTTCTCAACACAAATCAATTATCATACGTAGTCTAGCAAAGATCGTAGGTAAATACTTTGAAAATAATAATTTGTTTAACAGTTTTCTTATTCAATTGAAAATTAACATTTAGAAAAAAACATCACTCTAGTAGTTGCATAGGAAAATCATAATTCACTCAATAATTTCTTGTTTAATTAAAATCACCATTTAAAAATAAAAAGAACATTACTTCAATAGTTTGATAAGCCACCTATTATCCACCGCCAATAACCAGCGCCATCTCCTTCACCTGAAAAGTTTGTTATATGTGGGGTGAGCGACACATACTTCGGTGGAGTATAAATTGTCCAAGCTAAATACACAGATATCTCACATAAGCATGCAAATACAATCCAATAGGACATAGCATAGATCATTTGAAAAACCATAGACATAGACAATAGTTGCACTGCAGGGGTTCCACCTGAGGGATACATCGACCCCGGACCTCTTGTGTCCCTGGCTCAATAGTGCCTAAGCAACTGTACTACATATTCATGCAAAATAATCTAAGCATTTAACAAGGACAATAAAGTTTAGAAAACAAACCCCACCTTGAAACGTAACTTGAAAATAAGTAGAACTTAAATGTGTTGGATGCAAGCACGTCTAATCCCCGCTCGATAAGTCGCCTACTCAAAAGAAAATAATACTAGTCAAAATCCTCGAATAATCTATCTTAAACTTAAAAATAATAATCTAAAAATCCTAATTTAGGGGCATAATAAAATATAAAAGAAATAGAATTGAAGGTTGAATTGGAATCAAAATAGAAATTGGGAATTTGAGGCTAGTTTGATGGTTTGGGGTTGAAGTATAAATCTGTCAATAGTGTATAGGGACCACATCCCTAAAATTCCTTCTTCTTTCTTCCCTCCCTTACGTGTACTACCCTCAACATCTCTCTAATTTTTTTCTTTTTCTTTTCCTTTTCTTTTTCTTTTTCTTTTCTCTTTTCTTTCTATTTTCTTCCTACTCCCTTTTCGGTCAACCACCCCAACCCCAACTCTCTTTCTTTCTCTTTTCTTTCTTCTTTCTCTTTCCCTCCTTTCTTTCCTTTTTCTTCACTTCTGTTTGAACCAGCAGCCACCCATCTTCTTATCTCTCTCTCTCTCTCTTTTTTTTTCTTTCTTCTTTTTCTACTTTCTTCTTCTAATACTTTTCTTCTCCTTAACTTCTTATTACTTTTCTCCCTACATCTCTCCTCTAATTCTCGTCCACAACACCATCATCCTTTTTTTTTTCTAATTCTCCTAAAATCAACTTCGGCAGCCCTCCGCCAAAACAATCAATCCCTTCTTCTGTTTCCGCTTCTCGCCCAAAAATCCTTCCGCCCTCATCTCTCTCTGTTCTCTCTTTTTTTTCCTTCCTATTAACCTCGCACAAACCCCCTCTCCGGGGAAGCGCGAGGACTCGGACGGCGACATGACAGGTGGGGTTCGGGATTCGGCTTTTGGTTTCGGGATGAATCGGAGAAGTGCGAGTCAGTTTCGGGCTGGTTCGGGAAATTTTGGGCCAGTCATAGATGGGTAAGTTGGGTGTTTGATTTTTTTTTCTCCCGTGGTGTGTGGGTTTGGATTTCCGTGAAGGATGATAGTTTTACCGTTTCGCTTGGTTGGGATTTTGGTTTTGGGAAGTGATTTTCTGGTAGTGGTCGTACACACCTAAAGGCAAAATTGAATTATAAATTCGTTTACCTTGATATTTTTGAAAGCCAGGAGAATACGTCTGTTTTGGGTTAGACTATTGCTCTATTTTATAGTCTTAATTAGGGTTTAGTGTTTTAATCTCACGGGATTCTCATAAATCGGATAGAATATCGAAGATTTGATATATTTGGAAGTTTAAAAATTGGTATCTTGATATTCTAGAATATTACTGGAATTGGACATTTTAATGGGCTAAGATAAATTTGGGACTAAAATAATTTGGGCTTTGGTAAATAATCATTTGATTGGATAATTGGGCTTGGATTTATAATAACAATAAATTAGCCCCTAATTAAAAAAAATAAACTAACTAAAAACTATATTAATTCTGATCTTAATAAAACTTATACTAAAAATATCGGGTATTACAACAACAAAGTAAATATCTCTAGTAGTTATTTACACCAACGAGAAAGATAGTTCGTGATCATGTTCGCGGTTTGATCATGGTTCAACCAAAATATGGTATTTGTTCGTTGTTCGCGGTTCATTAAACAAAGCTTATAGACAAGTTTAATTGTAGATCAAAAGGAGGCTTGTAAACATGCTTAATCCTGGTTATGTGGATCGACAGTTTTGCTGCAAATAGTATACTCAATCCACTTTATATACGCAAATATGTGACTTATGTTTTGACTCATATTTGCTAGCAGTGGTATCAGAGCCATTAGGGCTCGTTCTCACCTATTTGATATGCTTGAGTTTATTAATACATGAGATTTAATTTTTATTTAGAAAATTTGAAACTGTATTTTTTGTTTTATACATGTAATATTGGTCTCAAATTGTTGATCTCAGAAAGACGATTAATTTGATATAATATTTATGCGAAATAGGTGTGAATTGGATAAGTTATGTGAGAAGAACATTTTCTCACCTTGGAATTCGTGAAGAATTGTTTACCCGATTTTTGAAACGGTTGAACTTTGTTTTTGTCCTTCGCATGGTTCAACAACTGCTATTACTAAAAAAAGAGCTTGGATATGGAGGGCAGCTGCCAATTGCCACGTGTAAGATGATGTGGCAGACGATGTGGCGCGACTATTAGCATGTGTCTCTGAATTGAGAGACTACGTGGCGGATGACGTGACATGACTTGGATGCCACACATGCATTGAGTGGTGCCTAAGTGGTGTATCCCTTTGATATGAAAAAATTAAGGGAGTTGATCCAACATAGATTTGAATGCCTAATCATTTAGATAAATATTGCTTTCACCATTAGACCACTTGCTATTTTTGTTAATGTTGGTGGCACATACTTGTTTGAGAAGGTATCTTGTAGAACCGTCTTACGATCCGTAAGATGGATCATACAATCCGGATCCGGATCCATGCCCACCAGTAAATTTTAAAAAAAATGCATAAGCACTCTGAATGCGCTACCTGGGAATCGAACCCGGGTCTTTAATGTGGCAGAGTACTATTCTACCACTAGACCACTAGTGCTTGTTATTGCAATTTCAGTATAACCATGAATATAACTCATCTCTTTCAAAAAAAATGAATATAACTCATTCATAAATTATTACAAATTCCCAAAGCTCGTCATATTTATTTTCTTCTTCACTGTACTAAAGAACATGATATTTTATCTCAAACAATTGATACTTTATCTCAAAAAAAAATACTTTTACTTATAAAAGTATTACTTTAACTCTACCATATTTATTATTCATCTTTCTTTGTATTGAATTCATAATACTTGACTATATTAAAAAACGTGATACTTTATTTAAAAAAACAAATACTTTTACTCTTAAAACATGATATTTTTGTCTCAAAATATATATATGTATATATATATATATATTTACTCATAAAGGTGTTACTTTAACTCTAATATATTTATTTTCCTTCACTGTAAGGTAGTCATAATCTGTGGCTATATTAAAAAATACGATACTTTATCTAAAAAACCAATACTTTTTCTCATAAAACTGTTACTTTAACTGATGAAGAAAAACAGGACAAAAAAGGAGCAGGTGACTTTGACCAGCGGACCTGGTCAACAGGATCCGTGGGTCAATAGGATCCGTCTTACGGATTTAGACCCGTAAGACGATCCTATATGAGTTTTTGCCTGCTTGTTTTATAGAAGCTAGACACTAGATTTTTTCTTGCATGATGATGGATTTGGAAGTTACTTTTTGCATGTTGGGACGCTTGGTTAATTATTTTTTGTCATTATTATTTTTTATTTTTTTTGTTATAGTATTAATGCATATAAAAATATTTTGCGCAATTGAGTGCATGCAAAAATTATCTTTGCGCATTAAAGTGCTTGCAAAAAATATTTTTTACGCATGAAAATGCATACATAATTAATTTTTGTGCTTTACGATGCATGCAGAATAATATTATTTTGCACATAGGATGCATGAGATTTTTTTTTTATTTCGCATTAGGTGCAGGAAATAAAATTATTTTTGCGCATTAAGTTACTTAAAAACTTTAATATTTTTTGTACATTGTGTTGCATGCGAAAGTTATTTTTGCACATTGGTGCATGAAATATATTTTTGGCCACATAAAGTGTGTGAAAGGAAATTATTTTTGCGCATTAAATTGCAAGAAAAAATATTTTATACGATTTATGTATTATATGAGTTGTACGCTTTATTAATTGCACACATGTATGCGTACCTCATTTTTTGTGATGCTATTAATTGAGCTATGTGATATATATTATCAAATGTTGTGAATTATGTACATTGGCATACATGTGCTCATGTATTTGAGTGTTAACTATTATTTTAATATTATTGTTGTAGGTCCCAAGGAGTGTGAAGTAAGGTTTAGAGGGGGGGGGTGGGATGGGGTTGAATAAGCCTTACCAAATTTTAACTTTTTAGTCCTTTTAAAATAGTTCAACAGAGTTGACTCAAATCAGCTAAGTCCTTGGCGGACAACTAGGTTGGTTTTCTACAGCAAAGTTACCGACTCAACAGACTCATTGATCACATTTTGGCAGATACGGCTGAAGTTAAACTCAACCCAGTTAATCTTCTTTTCTTCCATGATCGCAACCATCACCACCAGCTTAGTACGAGACAGGATGGTTAAAGCTTCCAAACTTCATATCCACGCATTTGGACACAATGTCCATCAGTTTGTAGTAATCTTCCTTGATGAACTCATTGTTGGCTGTATAGACAGCCTTCGCAGCTGACTCAGGCTTGGCTATCTCTTTCCAAGCTGCAACAATGTTGACATCCTTCTCGGTGATTTCTTTTAGCCAATTAGTAGGCAACTTGCAGTGTTCAACAAGGTCCGCAGCAGTGATCTTGATAGCCTTGCTATGAACAGATGAGCGAATCTCATCATCATGCACTTCCGCGTTGCCATAGAACATCGTGACCTCTTCTAAGTAAGTGTGAGAGAACTCCATGGTGAGAAAGTCCTTCAGATCAGACTTCTTGAGTTTCTCAGCAATTTTCTTCACTAGGGCTTTATCAGCACCCTGTTTCACCATTCCCTTGAAGTCCACTGTTGATCCTAAGTGGATCTTCTCAGATAGCTTAATGAAATCATATGATGCTTCCATTTTCAGAGAAAATAACCAGTGTGAAAAAATACGTAAAATCTTGAGTTTAAAAGTAGGGTTTTTGAACTTTTGCATAGAGTTTTCTTACTTGTTGAAGACGAGAGAGTTTTTGTGAGGAGAGAGAAAAAGTGTTTTCGGCTTATATTAGACTTGAAAGGATGGTTTTTGGAATTTAAAAAACTTGATCAAAATTGACGGTCAAGATTTAACCTTCAAAACCGCATTAATTTACCCACATTAAATGCAACATCATTTATATTTAATCACATGCTTAACCGTGCAACTTTTGTACTGACAACCATAATTACGCTGACGTCATCCTTAAAAACATTCATGCTTGCATATACATAACTCAACTATCATCCAAAAGTGACTTAACTCTTCTTTTCTCTTCACATTAGATCACTCAACTGTCAGCTAACTCGATACAGCTGATTTCCCGTCTAGGCTAATTTCACTTGGCTGAAATGTGAAACTTGCTCATTTTTCATGCTCTCTTTTTCTGTCTCTGCTAATTGAGTCTTTTGAGTATCCTAACTCAGCTCAATTAACCCTATCTCATTCTTAAGCTCTTCAAATCTCGATTCACATAGGTGCGTTGTGAATATGTCAGCTAACTGCTTATCAGTTGAGAGGTATTCCAATGTGATATCTTTCTTTTCAACATGATCTCTTATGAAATTATATCTAACATCAATGTGCTTTGTTCTTGAGTGCAACATGATTAGTGTGAGTTTTGCATGTATTTTGGGGCATATTTATGGCTATAATTGTTTATAAACATGGAATAACTCATATGAAATGGTATATATTTGCTCTTTATGGAAAAGGTATTACGCTTTGTTCGTTTTGTAGAGATTTAACGATATTTGGAGTGATCTTGTGACAAATACGAGCATTGCAATATAGAATCATCAATAATCGAGCGTATACACCTAGTTGGAAGTAAAAACGAGAAGAAGTCGGATGAACCGGGCAAGAAAAGGCAACACACGGAGCAGAACTAAACCTTCGCAGGGGCACACGAGTAGGTCGTGCGTTGGCACATGACCCGTGCGCGCCACCGCACCGCAGCCAATGTCTCTGACACCATGCACGGGCATGGCATGCGTGAGGCTCACGACCCGTGTGTGGTTTGGTGAAATTAAAGTGCCTACGGCCTGGCACACGACCAGGTCGTGCGTGGGGCGCACGACCCATGCGTCTGCGCTGGAATGTCCAAAACTGACAGCACATTGACCTAGACTTCTAAAAAGTTTAAATACCACTTTTTGGTGCGCACACCAGGGGAGAAAAAGGCTGGTATATACCCAAGAACAAAAGAAACACATCAACTTCATCAAGGAAGAATCAATGGAAGAATAGGGTCACATCGGGGCTTAAGGATCGAAGATTTATCGAGAGATTATCTACTTTCCCTAAGTTTTCTCATTCTTTGTATTTCAATCTTTCATTTTAGCTTGTCATGAATATGAACAATTTGTCTATGAGTTGTTTATTTGTAATGAGTAGCTAAACTTCTTGTGATTTCCGGGTTTTTGGAGTAGATTAATTGAACTCTTGTTGAATGTTTTAATCTTAGTTGAAGTTATTGTCTTGAAGCCTAATTGAGTACTTTGTTCTAATTCTTGTTTTATCATTTGGCCAATGATTTAGCATGTTTGATGTACTGATTCATAATTCGAGAGATGAGCTTCAATACTAGATCTTGAGTGCTTAACATGATTATTTGCATAATCAAGAGGTTTGTAGATATTTTTGAGGATATTTGATCTTTGGTGCATTTGGGAGTTGTTTATCTATTGTTGAGTAGAGATGCTAGCATAGATATTTCAATCTACACTTTATATACATCTCGAGAGGGAGGATAAAATACCGTTGTGATCGTCTTATAGGATTATTGATAATAACTTTGGCTTTGATTAAATCGAATAACAAGAGAGATATTAATCGAAACCATAACCCGGGAATCCATTTTATTCTCTTGATAATTCTATTATTATTTATTGCCTTGTGTTTTTGTAGTCTATATTGTCTTAATCTCACAACAATCATCCACTTTCAATCGTCCAAATAAAAATAAGACTATTTGGGTCCAATACTTAGCGCACTAATTTATTAGTCTCTATGGATACGACCTTGCTTACCCTATTCTATAAACTACACCCTACACTTGCGGTGAATCTTAAATAAAGCGAACACAACATTGGATTCTGAGTGATTGCAATAGCACTAGTGTTATGACACATAATTGGAATCTCTTTTTCTTCTATATCATAGTCTCTCAGCTGCTGTCTCATCCATAAGACTTGGGCACAACAATGCTTCTATGTACTCTGCACCATTTGTGGATGTAGCTATTGAATTTTGTTTTTTTTGAGCCAAGAAACTAATTTACAAGCATTTGACATGTACCGATGTACTCTTCCTATCAATTCTACATCCAAAGATAGTCCGAGTCCGAGTATCCTACCGCCTTGAATCCTCCTTCCTTTGATACATAAGCGATTTCTTGGCATCCCTTAAAATACCTTAGGATTTCTCTTTGCTCGCATAATGTGACCTGTTTTGGTGTAAATTGAAATCTAGCACATACACCTACTGCAAAGGTGATGTCTGGCCTGCTTGCTATTAAATAGAGCAAAGATCCAATGAGGGCTCTATATCTAGTTTGATCAACAACCTTGCCATCTGCATCCATGTCCATCTTGACTGATGTATTCATAGGAATCTTCACTGATGACTTCTCTTCCATACCAAATTTCTTCATTAAATCTCTGGTATACTTGGTTTGGCTTATGAAGGTTCCATCCTTCAATTGCTTGACTTGAAGTCCTAAGAAGAAAGTTAGCTCTTCCATCATGCTCATCTCAATTTTTTCTTGCATGAGGTTTGAGAACTTGTCACACATCTCTTTGTTTGTGGATCCAAAGATGATATCATCCACATATATTTGAACAACCAGTATACTCTCTCCATCTTGAATTCTAAAGAGTGGACTATCAACCTTGCCTTTGGTGAATCCATTATCAATTAGAAACTTAGACAATGTATCATACCATGCTCTTGGTGCTTGTTTCAATCCATACAATGCCTTCTTGAGCTTGTAGACCTTATTTCCAATAGTTTTCTGCTAAAAACCTGGAGGTTGTTCAATATAGACTTCTTCTTCTAACAGTCCATTCAAAAATGCATTCTTCACATCTATTTGATATATAGTGAAGTTCTTATGTGCATCATAGGCAAGAAACATCCTTATTGCTTCCAATCTGGCAACATGAACAAAGGTTTCAACAAAATCTATACCTTCTTCTTGGCAATACCCTTTGGCTACCAATCTTGCTTTGTTTCAGACAACAGATCCTTCCTCATTCATCTTGTTTCTGAATACCCACTTAGTACCAATAACATTTTGGTGGTTTGGCCTTTGAACTAATTCCCATACTTTGTTTCTCTCAAACTGATTTAGCTTTTCTTGTATAGCCTAAATTCAATGTGTGTCTTCCAATGCTTGTGACACATCTTTAGGCTCTATTTAGGAAATAAAACAAGTGAACATTGCTTCATCTTGTGCTCGATCTGGTTCTTATGCCATCTCTAACATCTCCAATGATTAACTCGGTGGGTGGTCTCTTAGCCATCTCACATCGAGGTTGGAGTAAGTTGTTGGATTGATCGTCTTGCAACTAAGTTGTCTTGAACAACTTCTTCATCATCATTTAGCCTGCAGACCTTCCGTTGTCTTTGAGATTCAGCTATTTCATCATCATTAGGGTTGAGTGCTCTCACCGCTTCAACATAAAGACTTTTTTCGCAAAGTTGGCGATCTCGCTTATCGCCTAACTCATCAAAGTCTTCTCCATTCACATTTAGCTCATCAAACATCACATGGATAGACTCTTCTGTAACCATAGTCCTCTTGTTTAGCACTCTATAGGCTTTACTCTCAGCTGAGTATCCCAAAAAGATACCTTCATCAGCTTTAGCATCAAAAGCCTTCAAATTATGGTTGTCGTTGTTTTGGATGAAGCAATTACATCCAAATATCTTCAAATATCCAACATTTGGCTTTCTCCCTGTCCAAATCTCATAGGGAGTCTTGGTTAATTACATGTTTATCATGCATCTATTCGTAGTATAGCATGCTGTATTTATGGCTTCAGCCCAAAATCTCTTAGGAAATCCAAACACGCTAACATTGTCCTTGTCGCTTCCTTGAGAGTTACATTTCTTCTTTGTGTACTCCATTCTGTGTGGAGTCCTTGCAGCTGATAACTCATGAGCAATACCATTCTCAACACAATACTAAGTTATAATTCCATTGAAAAACTCTGTTCCCACGATCTTATCTTTATAATGGTTTGGATTTTCTCATTTTGAACTCTTCTCATCAGCTGAGGTAACTTCTGGAGTGTTTTCTTCTTTTTACAAATGAAAATTGTCCATGCATATCTTGAATAGTCATCCACCACCACTAAACATTATATATACAAATTATAAATTAATCCATCAAGTGATAAGACGTGTTACCTTATTGAATGAGGCAATTAAGTGTCAAGAAATATAAATGCACTTATAAGATTGACAAATTCGCTCGTAAAATATACTGAGATGAAGTTCTACTATTTAATTGCTCTATTATTTTTTCCCGCTAATATCTAAATCTCTCCATGGGTGGTGTAGATATTGGTTGACTTAGCATGCAGTAAAGATTGAGCAAATGTGTAAGACTATTATCTAGTTGTGCAACTATATAGCGCACAAGAGGAGACTAAGGAGGGTCACCTCAAGCTCAATAATTGGTGTGAGCAACTTGATGTGTCGATGTAGTCTTATTCGGATAAATGCACTTGTAAGATATTTGTTGAGTGAAAAGACTTGTCTATCTTTTCTTTGTGTTTAACTTAAGATAGTATTTCTTTTAGGTTTTCCATTGATATCATGTAATGCGAGGTTAGGAGGACGACTGCATTAGCTGGAGGCAACTTTATTATCTAACTCGCTAAGGTCAATCTCCGTCTACATAAAATTTATTCCAGTGGGATAAGCTTGCTGAAAGAATGAAAGATAACTACTTTTCCTTTAAAGATAAGTCCACTAAATTGAGTACAAACTTATGAGTGTAAGGCACATAATTAACACATTATATTTTCCTTCACTATATATGTAATAAATTAGTATCCCCACTTTCATCTGTTAGAAGTACTAATGGCTTTGAGTGAGTCTTAACAAATGGAGATGTGCTAATAAGAAGCAAGAATAGCATGTCTAATAAGTTTGAACACACAATTGTGGGAAATAAATTTGCAAGTTGAATGATAGTTCTTAACACTTTGCAACTATATGAGCTTGCAAAGAAAAGGACCAATCACTTCAAAAATGGTTGGATTTATGATGGTGCAAATTGATTTGTGTCTTGTTTGAGAATGTACAATATTTATTACTACCTACATCATAAAATATGCGTCTCCAAGTGATTCTTCAACCTTGTATGAGCTTAAATTTTGCCTCAAGCCCAAATTCGTGAGTCAGTGCCAATATTAAGTTCGAGAATATATATTCTCAAGTTAAGGATCAAGTCGCATGATGTAGGTTTACCCTCAAAGGAATTTCTTGAGCATGCGTGAGGCCAAAAAAAGCTTGAAACTATGCGAGTTGAAAGAGCCTTAGGAGGTGCTCATCTCCAGTGAGGATGTTGCATTTTAAACTCATCTAGCAATCATGGGAATAATGGGAACGACCCTAAGTTAGTGGGAGTTAGTATCACACACTTAAAGAACTCTGAAATTATACGAGTAAGAAGGAGAGAATATGAAATATTCCCTATCATCGATATGAGATTGAGTGGGTATCCTTCACAATTACTTTTGTGGGTGTTGATGAGTCGATGGAACATGTGACTTTACTTGATGTTATGAGTGGATAGTTGTTGTGAGGGAAAAGATAGTTGAATAACTAAGAACAGAGTCTAAGAGCTTGTTAATCTTTTGTCTAGGTGGAAGATCATCTGATGCATATCATTTCGGTAGGTCAAGTGCAATATAGATGGGTTGATTGACATGTGTGTAGACTATAGATGAAATGTTTACGCTTGTTAGAAGAGCGTAGTTTTTTTTTAGATGTTCTCCCTAAGTCGTGAGATTGTCTCAATTTGCCAATATGTTATCGATTATTGCCACTTGCGTCAGGTTTGTCCTAGATGAGTAATGTTGACATACTTCCAAGAAAATGGAATCAGAAGATCTATGCAGATCACTGGATGAATACAAGAAGTGGAGTAAGAGCACATTGATTACTGATCAAGAAACTTCAACTATGACTTGAATCATCATTTTCGTCAAGCTATCATTATGGTAGGCATACGATGGTCAATTAAGTCACTGAACATATGTCAAGAGTTGTATCTCACTATATAAGGCACACATGTGATGACAACAGGGAGTTATCACCACTCAGTGATGGCTATCTTCACAATACATGGTCAAAACTCATGTTCTTAGTCAAGAAACGATGTCTTAGGAAGAACAAAAGAAATACTAGCTTGTTTACGTAAGCATTGTAGAATGTATGACGTGCGCTACTCAGCAAGTCCTGTACTTAGCAGTGAGGTTGGTGAGTCGATATTGAAGTGATCCATGCACTATAGTGATGCTGACATGTGGATACTTATATATCTTAATAGATTGGTCTATAATTTGCTATATAAAAATTTGGTATCATGAAATACTTGGCGATGTGCACATATTCAAGAGATATTTTGTTGTCTTTGTGATAGTAAAGTCACTTGTATGGTTTGGGCGCTGAACACTATTGGTAGACTAAACATACTTACTTGAGGCATTACTTTAGTTAAGAGTTTTGCGCATAATTAAATTATTCTCAGGCATACTTCTACGAGTGGTGTGGGTGTTGATCCCTTTTACGAGCCTTTATTTGGAGATATGCTCCAAAGGCATGTGAGCCACTACGGATTAAGTAGAATTGATTATGTGACATGTAAGGACATATTGTGATTAATGAGATACGTTGAATTCTCATTATATGCTTGACACTGTATTTGTGAGTTGTTACCAGGTTTTGATTGGCCCTCTCACATGGGTAATCACCTTGGCTCTAAGAGAGTGTGCAAAATGAGACTTAAAAGATTGTATCGCGCAAGGAGGTTTGTGAATGATCACCTTCGCGCTAGAGCAATGAGGAATGTTAATAAGTATAATTAACAGTCCCCTTAGCTAAATGTGAGAACTGATAAAAAAACATTTTGGAAGTAATGTTTTGTAGTACACATGTCAGGCGCTTGGGGAGCGACTAGACTTAAGTTCATATATTGTTTAGAGCATGGCATGCCTAAATTGAGTGGGAGCTCCATCATAGTATGTATTCATACTATATGAGCTTTGAGTCGACCACCTAGGAAAAATGACTGAATGGGTCCCTATTTCATCACTGTGTGAGCCATATTATTTTTTTGTATCCTTGGGACTATGGACCATGCCATGAGGTGTAAGCTTGATGATGTTACTTTAACAAGTATCTAATAGCCGTGTGTGATTCGGTCGGTTGGTGCATGTCTAAGAAAGCTATCAAGACCAAGCTAATTGGCATGTGGGGCCGAGGAAGAACAACACACTCATGTTCTATAATTCATAGTCGGGGTGGCTATGTCGAAATGTGTTTGACTAGTTATGAATATATAAAATATTTGAGTGAGTCGAGCATGCTCTACTAATATTCATTGAGGGATATAGAGATGTTTAATTGTGTCTGACCATTTGGTTTGGGGTACACAACGAGTTATTGAGTTGTAGGATTATGTTAGTTTGGTGATGACTTTAGATAACTTTCCTCACCTATACTTTCTCGCTTGGTCGCATGCCTTATTCCCTATATGAAAGAAGAGACGTGAGATGAGAACTATAAGGATGTGATTGGGATGAGTCAAGTCTAATATGTATGAGTGGGAGATATTGGGTGCAATATATTACATTCCTATTTGAGGTGTCCTATTTAGATGAGGTTTATCTGAAAACCTCTCCCACCATGACTCTAATTGAGATATGAGATTGAGATGTATATTGATATTTATCCCTACAATACCATTCTATAAAAAATATACGTCTTCCACACAATAAGAGATTAATCTCTCTCCTAAAATTTCTCTCTACGTTTTCTTCTTGGAGCATCACCAAGTTATTCAAGAGTTTAAAGTATACACATAAAAGTAAATAACTCTAGCAGTTATTTAGGCCAAGGAGAAAGATAGTTCGTGATCATGTTCATGGTTTGCTCATGGTTCAACCAAGATATGGAATTTGTTTGTTGTTCATCATTCATTAAAGAAACCTTCTAGATGAGCTTAATTCTGGATCAAAAGGAGACTAGTAGACGGGCTTAATCCTGGCTATATGGATTGACTACTCTGCTGCAAATAGGTATACTCAATCTACTTTATATATGCAAATATGTGATTTATATTTTGACCCATATTTGCTAACGGGTCTCATTCCCAAGACTTCTATTAATATGAAAAAAATGTGAAATTTGTGTGCAAGCTAAGTAATCTAGAGAACCGCATAAATGAGTTGAAAAAGAAACCAAATTGGTTGGATTAATTCATAGTGATATTTGTGATAGCAATCATGTTCTGACTTGTGATGGTAATCAATATTTCATTACTTTTATTGACAGTTTTTCTAAATATTGCTATGTTTATTTAATAAAGTCAAAGAGTAATTTATTTGATAAGTTTCGTAGGTCCCAATGGGTGTGAAATAAGGGTTTAGAAGGGGGGGGGGTTGAATAAACATTACCAAATTTTGCAAAAATCCTTTTAAAAATTTGCAACTGAGTTGACTCAAATCAGCTTTGTCCAATGGATAGCTAGGTTGATAGTTCAGCTGAGTTTCCTACTTAACAGACTCAAGAGAGCTGTTGTCAGTATAACTCGACTGTATGATCCAAATATTTATCTAGGCTGATTTGGTTTTTGAAGCGGAAGACTTGACACCCTTGATATATTTAAAGCTAGTTTTAACACTTGTTTTAGCACTTAGCTTATTATCAATTGGAATAGCAAAGGTAACTTTATCAGCAGATATAAAATAATTATGCAGGAAAGTAATGCTGAAAATAAATAGACACAAATATTTATATATAGAGGTTCGAAGATGGGGTAATTCTTCTAATCCTCTCTTCCCCAACTCCTGGAGGAATCCACTAGGTAATGATCAGTTTACAAAGTGGTGAACAGTCTGGAGATAGTCTTGATCACACAACTGACTTCTCATGCGACTCAGTCTATAGATGCCTTGATCACACAACTGGCTTCTCTTTGTGACTCAGCTTCTTCACGAGGCGGCTGCCTTGCTACTACATCTTATTTCTTTAAGTCCTTGGATTTGTTCACGAAACCCTCCAACTGACTTGATTTTTGGTTCAACCTTGAACCTTTCTACAATCCTTCACTTGGAAAGTAGACCCCTGGTTGTTTTTCAAAAGTTCCTCTTCAACTTGGTGATTTCTTCTGTCCTTCACAATGAGTGTTGGATTTCAAAATCTTGTAACTTGCTGGCTTGAGGAATTATGAATAATTGCTTTTTAGATCGAATTTATATGCTTAGCAATTGTCTTGTATCTTTCTTATGTCTATATTCTTCGTTGTAGGTTGCATACATAATTTCTTTTTGAATCCTCAGCCTTTTATACTATTATTTCAATAATTATCCGTTGAAGAGATAGATAATTATTCAAACAATATTTCAATTGACGTTGGCTTGTCCTAACATGCTTTCTCAGCGTGTGATAGTACCACTTCCTTGTATCCTTGAATGTTCCAGCTTTTCAGGGTCTGACACCCACTAAGAGTTCTCATGGCTTATTTAATTTGCACGCTTTAGACTTGATCACCTTTAGGACCTGGCCAGTATGGGGATATTACTAAACTAAGTAATCTGCTTGATTTCTGTGCAACGATTTGCTGTCGGTTGTCTTCACTTGACTGCCTCTTCTAACCCCAGTTGACTTGAGTCTTCTTCAATCTATAGAATTGACTCAACTGTCACTTTAACTGATGGACGTGGATTCTCAGGTTGACTTGGCTGATGCTTTTCACAGCTGCTTCTCAGCTGATTCTTCTTCAGTCGAGTTCACGCCATCTTTTATGCTGTACTTAGCTGTCTCACAGCAGAGTCCTTAATCCAGTCCACAGTTGACTTCCTGTAATTTTGACTTGGCTGACTTGACTCAGCTCTACCAGTTCTTACATTTGGTGATTACAAGAAAAATAGGGGTGCCAACTTCCTAGTTTAAGTTTTATATGGTATCATCAAATTCTTTGATGATGCCAAAAAACTTAATACATTTAACATAAATAAATAGCAGTTTTAGGAATGCACTTTTTACATCCATTTGGAATACAACAAATTTTTGTGAGCCGCATAGGCTAGAACATTCTTATTGCTTCCAACCTTGCAACGGGTGCAAATGTTTCATCAAAATCTATGCCCTCTTCTTGACAATAGCCTTTGGCTACTAATCTTGCCTTGTTTCTAACAACAAAACCATCTTCATTCACCTTATTTTTTAATACCCACTTTGTTCCTATTACATTTTGGTGTGAAGGACTATGAACCAATTCCCATACATTATTTCTTTCAAATTAATTCAGCTCTTCTTGCATAGCTTGTATCCAATGTGCATCTTCCAGGGCTTGGGGCACATTTTTGGGTTCTAATTGAGAGATGAAGCAAGTGTACATGGCTTCATGTTGTGCTTTTGATCTTGTTCGATCACCTTCCTTGACATCTACAATGATCAGCTCCGGAGGATGGTTTTCATCCATCTCACGTCAGGTTGAAGTAAGTTTGCTAGATTCAACCGTCTCCTGCTGAGTTATCTTGAACAGCTTTATCATTTTCAGTTAGTTGTAGGCCTTCCAGCTGTCTTTGAGATTCTGCTATCTCATCTTCATCTGGGTTAAGTTCTCTTACTTCAGTCTCAACATAGGGAATCTTCTGCATGGTTGGATGAGTCAGCTTATCAGCTAACTCCTTGATGTTTTCTTCATTCACATTTGGTTCATCAAAGACCACATGGATGGATTCTTCTGGGACCATAGTCTTTTTGTTTAGTACTCTGTATGCTTTACTTTCAGCTGAGTATCTTAGGAATATACCATCATCAGCTTTGGCATCAAAAGCCTTTAAGTTGTCTTTTCCATTGTTGTGAATAAAGCATTTACAACCAAATATCTTGAAGTATCCAATATTTGGCTTTCTCCCTGTCCAAATTTCATAAGGAGTTTTGGTCAGCTGTCTATTTATCATGCATCTATTTTGGGTGTAGCAAGCTGTATTTATTGCTTCAGCCCAAAATCGTTTTGGTAACCCATCTTCAGCTAACATGGTCCTGGCAGCTTTCTTGAGAGTCCTGTTTCTTCTTTCAGCTACTCCATTTTGTTGTGGAGTTCTTGCTGCTGATAATTCATGAGGAATGCCATTCTCCACACAATACTGAGTAATTATTCCATTGACAAACTCAGTTCTTCTATCTGATCTTATTTTTATAATGGTTTAACATTTCTCATTTTGAACTTTCTTCATCAGCTGAGGCAGCTTCTGAAGTGTTTCATTCTTTTTACACATGAAAATAGTCCATGTATATCTTGAATAGTCATCCACCACTACCAGGGTATATTTCTTTCCACTTATGCTAGCTGGCTCAATTGGACCAAATAAGTCCATATGTAACAGGTGTAAGATCCTTGTTGAAGAAGGATTTGTCTTTTCCTTGAATGATGACTTGATTTGCTTTCCATCTGGCATGCATCAGATACACTTTCTTTCTTGTAAACTGAGTCAGGCAATCCTTCCACAAGATGACTTCAGGTAAGCTTATTAATTATTTTGAAATTCAGATGACTCAGCTTCCTGTGCCACAACCAACTGGATTCAGCTGTGCTCTTTGCTAGTAAACATGTATTAGGTGTAGAGGAGGACCAATCTACCACATACATGTTCTTTCGCCTTGTTCCTTGCAGCACAACTTCATTTGATTCAGTATCCTTGATTTGACATTTCCCCATGTTAAATCCCACATTGTATCCTTTGTCACAGAGTTGGCTGATGCTGAGTAAGTTAAAGTTGAGTCCCTCAACATAAGCAACATCTGTGATTTCCAATCCATTTTTCTTGATGGATCCAATTCCTTTGATCTCCCCTGGAGCTTCATTTCCTCCAAATATGACTTTAGAACCATTAATCTCCTTGAACTTTGATAGATTTTTCATGTTTTCTATCATATGTCTGGATTCTGGAACAACCACTGTCCATGTACCAGGTTTTTTGGCACTCAGCTTCCCTTGAACCTTCAATCAAGGAAATTAATTTTTAGGTACCCATACCTATATGGGTCCTTGGGGATTAGTTCTATAAGATGTTCCAACCAACTTACAGCCAAAAAGTCTGACTCTAAGAGGTTGCCATCTATCAGTGTCATAATCAAAGTGCACTTTAGCAAATTGCTTAGGGGTTTTGGCAACATACAACTGTCTCTTTTGTCTGTATGTTTGTGTATGTGTTTTAGCAATTGCTCCGTTAAAGTAATTGTGATTTTTCTGAGTGTAGTGCATGGGTGTATATGTGTGATTATAATAGATCTTTTGTCTTGGGAATGACCTTTGCTGAGAATGAGGTCTTTGCCACTTGGGCTTGTTTCCCATGTTATTTTGCTGATATTTCATATGACCACTCCAATCAGCTTGTCTAGGATAGTTTCTACCATTCCCATCACGATAATTTCTTTGCTGAATTTTCTGGGATTTTTGGTAGCTCTATTTATCTCTTACAGAGTATTTCTTGTTTTGAGTCCGCTGAGGAACTTGACTGAACCTTTTCTCTGCTATCCTCTCAGCATACTCCATTGGCTTCTTTCCTTTACCTTTGTAGCCAAGTCTAGTGTGATTGTAATTGTGCCTTTGAGTGATAATGTGTGCAACATTTATTGTTTTGAGTATTTGGGATGCTTCATTACTTGAAGATCCTTTTTCCAAAATCATTCTTGAAGGTTGGCTAGGCACAAAGGAATTAAATCCTATGCCTGTCTTATCTCCACAATTCTTTTGACTCATAAATAGTTCATCCAATGATTTGGATGCTTTTGTAAATGAGGCAATCACATTTTTAAGATCATTTTCTCTCTTTTCTGTAGCAACTAATTCTGTTATGATCTTTGTATTTTCAGACTTTAGCTTGACATTCTCATCAGCTATGTGACTAAGGGTTCTCAGCTCCTCAGTCAGCTGTGAGTTTTGGCTTTTAAGCTGGTTGTTTTCCTCACTTAGAAGTGTGTGAGAGGTTTTGATGTGCTCAAAGTCTTTCATCATTTTACCTAATGAATCATAAAGACTTGTGGGTGAAGAGGTGTGTGTATCACAGTCACTATCACTAGTGTTTGTGTAAGCAGAGTTGGATTGTACCTCATCTTCTTGTTCATTTGCCATAAGACAAATTAGAGTATCTTCTTCTGAATCACTTGAGTAGTCAGCTTCACTGCTTTCTTCTTTTCTTGTCTTCTTTCTTTGAAGACTTTCCTTTCTTCCTCATCTCTGTATTTGCTGACGGGTGGGTATTTTCAATTAATGGCAAAGTGACCTGGTTGTCTGCAGTTCCAACATAGGAATTCAGCTCTCTGATCAGCTCTATCACTCCTTTGACTATCAGTTTTCTGGTAGTCAATTCTTTGATTTTGAGCTCTCCTGGATGGCCTTTCCTCCCTTGTTTTGGAGGGTGTTGAATGTCTTCTTGAGGTTTCACCCTTGTTTCTTTTATTGCTCTTCTCAAAGAACTTATTGAATCTCTTTACTAACAGGGGTATCTCCTCCAGATCAATGGTTTCCTTCTCAAAGAGCTGTTTTGGGCACAACTGTTTCCTCTTGGTCTTTTCTTCTCAGCTCAAACTCATAAGCCTTGAGGTCTGAGAACAATTCATGATTGGATATTTTTGAGAGATCCATTGAATGTCTCATGGCCATAACTTTCATTTCCCGCTCAGTTGGGAGTGCTTTTAATATCTTCATACACATCTCCTTCAGTGTATATTCTTTTCCAAGATCTGAAAGCTCATTTGTAATCTCAGTGAATCTGGCATCCAGCTGATCCAAGTTTTCACCTGCAAACATTCTAAAGTTTTCAAATTTCTGAACAACAACAGATAGTTTGTTCTCCTTAATTTGTTCTGATCATTCACATATTAAGGTCAGCTTGTCCCAAATTTCTTTTGCAGATTTGCAAGATTTGACTTTATTGAACATGGCTTTGTCCAATGTTTTGTAAAGAATATCCTTGGCCACATTGTCCAAGTTGTATCTCTTTCTGTCATCATTTGTCCACTCAGTCCTTGGTTTTTCAACCATGGTTGGTCTTGCTTCAGCAACTTCTTCTCCTTCTACTCCAGATGTTCTTCTTACATCAATGTTGACTTTGAGTATTTGCAATGGACCATATTCTATCACAAACCACATTTCATCATGCAATGCTGATAGGTGTGCCTGCATACGAATTTTCTAATCATCAAATTCTTCAATGGAGAACAGAGGAATGCGAGTTAGATTTGCTTCCATGATAATAATCTTGCTAAAGATGAAAAGCTTTGGAAAACACAAGTGTTGAGATTTTAAAAGGATAGAGATCTAGTTTAGTAACCAGTGCGGAAGGCTCAATGAACCAACCACTCTGACACCACTTGTAG
Organism: Rehmannia glutinosa; assembly: GCA_016081115.2. Taxonomy (NCBI): domain Eukaryota; kingdom Viridiplantae; phylum Streptophyta; class Magnoliopsida; order Lamiales; family Orobanchaceae; genus Rehmannia; species Rehmannia glutinosa. The sequence continues at coordinate 105,251 of JABTTQ020000303.1, forward strand.
GTCCCAAGGGGTGTGAAGTAAGGTTTAGAAGGGGGAGGTTGAATAAACCTTACCAAATTTTACAAAATTCCTTTTAAAAATTTGCAACAGAGTTGACTCAAATCAGCTTTGTCCAATGGACAACTAGGTTGATAGTTCAACTGAGTTTCCTACTTAATAGACTCAAGAGAGCTGTTGTTAGTATAACTCGGTTGTATGATCCAAATATTTGTCTAGGCTGATTTGGTTTTTGAAGAGGAAGACTTAACACCCTTGATATATTTAAAGCTAGTTTTAACACTTGTTTTAACACTTAGCTTATTCCCCATTGGAATAGCAAAGGTAACTTTTTCAGCAGATATAAAATAATTATGCAGGAAAGTAATGCTGAAAATAAATAGACACATATATTTTTATAGAGGTTCGAAAATGGGGTAATTCTTCTAATCCTCTCTTCTCCAACTCCTGGAGGAATCCATTAGGTAATGATCAGTTTACAAAGTGGTGAACAATATGGAGATAGTCTTGATCACACAGCTGACTTCTCCTGTGACTCAGTCTTGAGATGTCTTGATCACACAACTGGCTTCTCTTTGTGACTCAGCTTCTTCACGAGGCGGCTGCCTTGCTACTACAGCTTACTTCTTCAAGTCCTTGGATTTGATCACGAAGCCCTCCAAATGACTTGATTTTGGTTCAACCTTAAACCTTTCTACAATCCTTCACTTGGAAAGTAGACCCCTGGTTGTTTTTCGAAAGTTCCTCTTCAACTTGGTGATTTCTTCTGTCCTTCACAACGAGTTTTTAATTTAAAATCTTGTAACTTGCTGGCTTGAGGATTAATGAGTAATTTTCTTTTTAGATCGAATTTGTTTGCTTAGCAATTGTTCTTGTATCTTTCTTGTGTCTACATTCTTCTGTGTAGAATGCATACATAATTTCTTTTTGAATCTCTAGCCTTTTATACTACTATTTGAATAATTATTCGTTGAAGAGATAGATAATTATTCAAATAATATTTCAATGGACGTTGGCTTGTCCTAACATGCTTTCTCTGCGTGTGATAGTGCCACTTTCTTGTATCCTTGAATGTTCCAGCTTTTCAGGGTCTGACACCCACTAAGAGTTCTGATTGGCTTATTTAATTTGCACGGTTTAGACTTGATCACTTTTAGGACATGGCAGTATGGGGGTATTACTAAACTAAGTAATCTCATTGATTTCTATGCAACGGTTTGCTGTCAGTTGCCTTCACTTGACTGCCTCTTGTAACACCAGTTGACTTGAGTCTTCTTCAATCTGTAGAATTGACCCAATTGTCACTTTAACTGATGGACTTGGCTTCTCAGGTTGATTTGGCTGATGCTTCTCACAGTTGCTTCTCAGCCGATTCTTCTTCAGTCGAGTTCCTGTCATCTTTTATGATGTACTTAGATGTCTTACAATAGAGTCCTTAATCCAGTCCACAGTTGACTTCCTGTAATTCTAACTTGGCTGACTTGACTCAGCTCTACCAGTTCTTACATTTTATGATTACAAGAAAAATAGGGGTGTCAACTTTCTAGTTTAAGTTTTATATGTTATCATCAAAATCTAACAATAAAATTTCCTAACACGTTTAAAGAGTACAAAGCTGAAGTTGAGAATCAACTTGAAAAGAAAATAAAAATTCATCGCTCTGATAGGGGTGGTGAATATGCTTCTGCTAAAATGGCTGATTTTTGTAAATTGCATGAAATTATGCATGAAGTGACACCTTCTTATTCTCCTCAATATAATGATGTGGCAAACAGAAAAATAGGACATTACTTGACACGGTGAATGCAATGCTACAAGTTTTGGTTTGCCTAAAAAGGGATAAATATTGTTAACACCCCCAACTATACAGGTTTTTACACTTTGCCACCAGAACTTTAAAACGATACAGTTCGCAACCTGAACTTTACAAAATTTTGCACTTTGGTTAAAATTCCAAATTTACCCCTGGACTTATGAAAGCTGAATTGCAGTTTACCCTCTAAACTTTAAAGTTGTTGCACTTTGCAACCTGGACGATAAATCTTATTGCATTTCTTATGGTTACTCCCCATGGTCTTGCGACCCTCGAAAATGGTATCGAGCTAGGTTTATTAAGAACTTTTAGTTAAATTTATTATATTTATGTAATTAACAATTGGTGAGGAGAAATTACTCCGAGATTATGGATCCGGACCGATGTCCGAGATGTACCTTTACAGGACATATCGTCAAATATTGACGATGTATGCACAAGAACACTTGACCAGGTTTCATATTGGGAATACCAACATGAAGAAAAGGAACAAGCAGGAGCCGACGGGAAACCTTAAGGCAATGCAAAATAGCTTGAGAATATTATAGGCGATTCGGATGCTTAACTGCACTTATATGTTCACTTGATGAACCTTCAAGAAACGGTTCATGAAAATTCCCATCGAACAATGATTCCGATGGAGTACCGAGTGGAACGAGATACTTCCCAGTGACAAATCTAAGATCTCCGAAGATCTTAGAGAAATCGAGTAAGACGGTGCGAATTATGGCAACCGCCATATTCATCTACCAAAGACAAGTTCATCGAGATCGAACCGGATGGAGACGATGGTGAAATATCGAAGGAAACTCTTGAACTCCTTCATGATATTGAAACGAGTCAAGAACCGGAGGATGAGGCCAAGTTCATCGGGAGGAAGGAAACGTATTGATTTTGGGACGGTACCTATTTACACCAAAAAGGGAAACCAACCGAAATTATACGAAAGATGAGAGATGAGGAGAAGCTCATTGCTCTAATCAAAGGAAAATCCATCAAAAATTAAAAAGATGGATATTGAAAAGATGAATCTTAAAGATCTACATGACTGGCGAGAATCCTTCGCGGGATTAGGTATTGTAGATTTAAAGATGAACGCAAGTGAGAATCACTTTGGTTACCTATGACCCACAAGGTAGACCAATTCCTCCACCACCGCCACGATTAATCCTAACGTCGAAGAAAATACGGGTTCACATCATGGAGCTTGGGACAAGAGGATGCCACATCTTTGGGATTTCACGACCGGGAGTGATCCACTTTCGGGGACGGGAGGTCGAAACCCTCTTGCGGGAACGGACAACCTACCGGAAGGTCGAATGTTTATCGACGCCTTATGGAAGATCGCACCTCGACCCAATACATCCGTATGGGTTGATGTTAAATCTGGACATCCCAAATTTTAAAAGCAGAGAAGTTCTCATTGATGAATGGGCTTGACTATGAGAATTTCAAGTGAGAACCCTCGATCTTACAAAGGATTCATTCATTTTACTCCTTGAAATGAGTCTTGAAGGATCGGTGAAGATTACTGGGATATGACCGATGCCGATTATGAAAAGTTCGGTCACATCGGGGAATCACTTAAAGGAATTGTCGATGGTATGGCAAAACTATTCAAAATCCAATTCATCGGCACGGGTTATTTCGAGGGATTAGAAGATGAAAAAGAAAGAAATATAAACAAGCCCTCTATAGCCTTGAGTTCTTGGATATATGTCATATTGTGAATATATCAAGTTATTCACCGAATCTAGGTGGAAATCCAAGATTGAGGAGAAAGAAGCGCACTGACTATTCTTTGCCAAGATTCCGAGTCCCCGGAGAGAAATGCTTATCGGGGAATACAAGGGGGTGGAGTAGAAAGCGTGGCCGGAAAAATGTCTTTCCTAAAGGCCAAGTTATCGAATGGTGCTATCAAGCGGCCGCACGGGGATTACAAGAGATTAAGAGGAATTAACAAAGCGGTTCCTCTATGTTGCGTGGATAATGATATCCTTGATTGTGGGAGGTCAACCAAGGCGGCACAAGAAGAAGAAGGAGAGAAGTCATCCATACCGCCAAGGAAGCAACAACAAAAAAGCGGTCTTCATGGAGACCTAGAAGGTTCAGTCAAAAAAAAAAGCCCGGCTATAAATCGGGACAAAGACCGGCACCAAGCGGGAGTAGAGCCTCATCATCGGGTTCTAATCAAGCAAGTACCGTGAGAAATCCAGGGAGAAGAACTTTCGGGCGTGCTCACACTAGAGCTAATGAAAGTTTCAAAGACTGTAATTCTTTGGACATGCGAGCAAGAGGGCATATCTCAACGGATTGCCCGGATAATAAAAAACGAGGAGTCGACGATTCGAAGCCACACGAGAAATCGAAGAAGTCATCTATTATCGGATTTAATACGGGTGTATCAATTTGAGGATATTCCCTCGGATGAAAGCATCTATGAAGAAGAGATCTATTCGATGATGGAAGTGAATCCGATTCAGAATCGAGTGAAGAAGAAATTCTTCATGCAGACGGTCGGGAGGATATGTCAGGATTCCTCTCTCACACTACGGTGTCTCATAAGACTCTCATGAGAATTATGAAGGAAGATCCAAAGCTTCAAATCTATGATGGATTTACAATTGGAGCGATGGAAAAGGCTTTGGATAAGATTGGTTTTCGTAATAGAAAACACCAAATTATCCACGGGGTAACAATCGGAGAATTTGCTATTCGATGGAGTTTACCAAGAACGATCGAGATGCGGTTGGTCCCTATTAGAGAAATACAAGAGATCAAAAGCAAAGTTAAAAGAGAAGTTGCAAATACACTCTCATGGATTCATATCGAGCCATAAGAGTAATTATTAAAGCAACATTCAAAGAAGGAATAGATTCGCCTCTTAATCTTGTCTTGTCTTTGACAAGCGAATCTCGCATCTCAAGGATTCATGCCTTGGAGAGGTTCTGAGGAAATTTGTATGCGGGGAAGTTGGCATTTAATGTCTATCCTAGAATTGCATACAATTTGGGAGATCGAGACTTGTAGAGTCCTAACCCTTCATCAAGATTTCAAAAGAGTCGATTTGATGAAAGAAGGAAACATGCCTTACTCGATCACATACAAGATTTCCTATGCTCTCTCGAATACCCATCATTCGAAGTATTCTTGAGAAAGGAATTTATTGAAGTCCCAAGAATCTTTGAGGACTTTGCCAGGGTGGTGTTACCGAGAAATCATGGAATCTCCAAATGTTAAGGCGATTGATATGATAATTCAAGATCAACCGAGTCTTCAACAAAAGTCGGAGTCTCGAGTTGAGCACTAGAAGGATGTCTTTCGGCAAAGAGAGAATGGTGAGTAGTAGCAGCCGTTGGGAAGAAAGGAGACCAAATACTGATTCGGCGCATCCCCGATGTTTTTAAAACAAAGCAGAGAGCCGAAATGTCCGAATGATGGCGAGAGGTTGAAGTAATATTCGACATCACTCAAAAAGGATAACATTTTTCCTTGTGATGTTCTATATTATCTCCAACAACCAATCGTTGGAAGGTATCAAGGAAGCCTGAAGATAGGAGAGATTGAGCTTACTATCACGGGAGTTGCGGGGAAAGATCCCGAGAACAATTAATCGGGAATTGAATTTCTTGAGGAGCATAAACCTTGGGAAAGATTACAAGACGGAATGAAGTTCACAGTGGCTAATAAAAGATACGAGAATCAAATGACCACTAGTCCATTCTCCATATACATTTCTATTGGAATGTTATATCTTTGAATACAAGGTCGAGTATTTCGCCGCCTATATTGACTCAAAGTAGGAATATGTCTTGCAAAGCCGGATGCTTTTCCTAAAGAAATTGGAGAAGATTTACCAGCTATTGCGGGAAGAGATTTCTCTAAAAGGATTCTTATTCTTAATAGGGGAATTAAACAAGCGAGAAATAATGATCGGAGGAGCGGGTAGTACCCCATAGTACAAAGTAAAGACGCCACCAATCTATTTCCATGATACAGTGCGAGATATTTTTTTGGGAAACAATTTCCTACAAACATTCAAGCGGTTCACACAAGAGAACGAGACGAGAAGACTTATTTTCACAACCTTATGTGATCATAAGATTATTGTCCAGAGATCTGGGAAGCATTTTATAGAAAAATGCCCATTAATTTTCGCACAAGCGTGGTGATGAAGCCAAACTTCGTAATCCAAAAATGGCGGATCGAAGGAAATTTGGTGAAGCTTTATTATCCTATAGACAATTTGGTTCCATCCGAAGGATCGGAAGATATGGGATAATAACTTGTATTCATTCAGTACAAGGAGAAGAACGAGTCACCCGAAGCCATTGCGAGAATTATGGATGAGTCTAATGGAGAATCCACAGTGATGTAACCATAGAGGAACAAATATCACTCGAGGATATCAAGAAGAAGATCCAAAGGAATTACAATGAAGATCCTTTGGCTTGGTGGGATAAGAACGAGCTTAAAGCTTCCTTAAAGGTTAAACCTGGAAAGGAGTACGAGTTCGTAAGATTCAAACCAATCCTTATGAACCAGGCGGATCGTGAGGATATGCGAGAAGATACTTAAGGAACATCTTGACCTTAAGTTAATTTCACCAGGAGTTTCTCCATACAATAGCTGATCCAGGATTCTTAGTCAGAAACCATGGAGAGACTATATCCCAAGCAGAGAACATCTGGTTAACTGTATCAAAGGTGCCAAGATATTCTCAAAGTTCGATTGCAAGTCCTGGATTCTACCAGATTAAGATGGAGGAAGAAAGTAAGAAGTTTGACTTTCTCTACACCACGGGGACACTATATTTGGAACGTGATGCCTATGGGATTGGCTAACGCACCCCAGATATATCAAAGAAAGATGGATAATCTTTTCAAAGATTATTTCAGTTTCATGTTCGTGTATATCGACGACATTCTAATCGCATCAAAGAACATGAAGGAGCATCTCAAACATTTGGAAATATTTTCGGATGTTTGTCACAAAGAAGGATTAGTGCTTTCGGAAAAGAAGGCGGTAATTGCAACAAGACAGATTGAATTCTCGGAATTGAAATCGATGAATCTGCGGAATTATTCTGAGAATCATATTGTGGAAAAGATACGAGGATTTCGGATACACCTTTGAAAGACAAGAAGCGACTTGAGTTTTCTTGGAGTTGTTAATTTTCTTTGGGATGTTCATTAACAATCGGCATACTACAGGAAGGTGTTTAGCCCATTGCTTAAAAAAGATGCAGTATTCAAATGGGAAGATGAACATCAAGAAGGAATTAAGCAACTTAAAGAAGTTTGTAAAAAGCTTCCAAAGCTTGCAATTCCTCAAGACGAAGACGAACTGGTTCTTTACACGGATGCGATGATGAATGGTGGGCGGCGGATTCTTACGAAAGTCACACCAAACGAAGAAGTGCCATGCAGATATCTTTGCGGTTTATTCACACGAAGTGAAGCAAACAGACGGCATATCAACGAAAGAATTCTTTGCAATGAAAGGCTTTTAAAAAATGGCCGTTATTTTCTTGGCTAAAAAGTTTACTTTAAAAATTGATAATTCAAGTGTCAAGGCTTTTACGAAAAACAAAATTGAATCAAAACCGAGAAAAGGCTCGATTACTTAGATGGCAAGCTGAATGTCAATATTATGATTATGATATTGTCATTATAAAATCTCATGAAAATATTCTTGCAGATTTCTTGACACGAGATGGAAGGACGGCGTTCTTTGACGAGGTCCTTAAACGAGTAAGACATCTCGGGGAAAACCTGGAGAGTCTAGAACGAGATTTTGGGACGCTATGTCTCAATGCAAAATTCTTGGGCGACTTCAACAGTGACAGAAATCCATTTCTAGTCAAATACGAGCATGCCGGTTCGCTCAAGGACAATTGTTCTTAGATCGCAAAGGCCTCTCTTCCAGCCGCATCTCTACGGTGCAAAAAGGGGCCGAGAGAGTACGGGCTCTAACCCGGAGGTTATGGATTCAAGTACCATAATCACAAGTGTTGCGGGTGATGCATCCCCGAGGGTGTACAAAGCGTAACGAATGTTGAAGCTCCGGTGTCACAACCCGAGTCTCCAAGTCAACCAAAGACCTGCGGGGTAAAAGAGGGAGAGTTGAATCTTAGGCCACAGACAGGCAAATCTAAGGTTCAAACGACGAGATTAAGATTTCTCCTATGTAGGTATATCGGAGGCAATGGGAGAAACTAGTTACAAGACAAGGTATTAGCCCAGAGAAAACCATGGTTGATATCTCGGCAAGTATCCCGAGTTTGGATGAAACCAGAAGTCATCCAAATGAAGTACGAGGAATGGTATACTTTTGGAGCTTTAGCTTCAATCTATACCGTGTCACCAGGATTCCCAAAAATTTCAAAATTACCGAAATGGATTGGGGAAGCGATTTACGAGACTGGGCCAATAATCCACACTTGGCCGCAGGTGATATTTTGGAACTGTATTTTATCGGTAGCTCTGAACAAATGAAGAAAGGCTTTAATGAAGCTTTTCATTTCATCAAGCTAAGAAGACCGGATGGAAATGCTTTAAAATATATTAAGGCGCTTCAGGAAGAAGGACCGATGTTAGTAGGAGCATTTTTCAAGACGAAACTTCCACCAGGCGAGCATGGGGTCTTTGGGTTTGTCTAATCGAAATGGACAAAGTCAAATATCCATTCAAGTTCTTCCGAAGTCGGCGAATGGATCTTTCCTTTTGAATTCGATGTTGGATCAACCACGGGGGTTTGCGGAAGAACTCTTCGAGACCAAAAGAAGAATTCTGCAGGAAAACAAGATTCCGGCAAGCCAAGAAACTTACCGGAAGTGCGTAATATGGCACATGTTGGCCGATGGATCGACCAGGATCTGTCAAGCATGCCCGACGAAGGAACCCGAGTTTGGGAAAGGTTTTCGACCTAAACCCGACCGACAAGACCATTTGGAAAGGACATGGGCCCACTCACAAAAACGCGTTTTCCTCGGGGACCACGCAAACCAATTTTTAGAAGATTTCGACAACTTTCACATGGGTTGAGTCACGCGGAAGAAAACGAAACCGGTGGCGAGGCAATAATGCGAGGATATGACGTAAGCAGTGACGTCATAAGTATCATCAAGATTTAGAGTCCGCCTTTCAAGTCCGGACTTACATCTATAAAAGGCGAGATTTGAAGGAAGCTGAGGACATCGAACATTTTCCTTAGTTTTCTTACAATAAAATCTGAGTGAAAAATTTGTAATATTTTGAGTGTTTTAGTTTTAAGTTTTATGTATTTACGAGTGCAAGCCTCAGCTATGAGAGGCTAAACCAGTATTCTCCTCCCAAAAGGAGATTACTAATGTAATAAATTTTTCTTTAAGTTCTTAATAAAATAAAGGCTGTTTGTTCAACATGTGTTCATGATGTACTATTGATCAATTCCCTTTGAAGAATTACTTTTACGCCTTGGAGTAGGAAACGAACCAAGGCTGTGCTGAGCGGTTTCTGAAGGAGTCGGATAACTTGCAGATCATCTTCCCTGAGGGTGAGGTTGAACAGTGAGGAGCTGTTCGTCAAACGATCCGGGGCGTAATTTTCCATTTGGTGGCGTTGCGAACCACTTAACCAGTCTTTGTTTCGGTCAAAAGAGGTATGAATTTTAAGGGATTTATTAATTTTTACGGAAGCATGTTGGGCCGATATGGTCGTAATGGACTATTTTCATTTTCGAGTCTAAAGACCCAATTTGTATACGGATAAATACTTGAAATAAGATCTTGATTGAAGTATGTCTTGTTGAGTTTATAGTGAAACCCGACATGATCCATTTAAAACCTCACGAATAGAGACTGGATCTAAGTAGGTGTAACAATGCCACGAACAAAACAAGTTACAGAAAAAAATCGGGTTCTTATTTCTCGAAAAACCCGAAAAACAAATTGATTAGGGAGTGAAAACTATTTGAGTATTGTATAATGCAATATATGTATACTTATGGAGCAATCTGTCACAAATTAGAGTTTAAAGGGATAACTAAAACTATTGTTTATAAAGAATACATGCCTAGGGGTAAAATGGTCCAAAGGTTGCAAGAAGGAACTATTTTCATAGTTTGGGGTGCAAAGTATTACGAATCAAAGTTTAGGTTGTGAAGTATAAAAAGGAGTAAAGTTGGGGTGGCAAATAATAATTATCTCGCCTAAAAATTGTTGGGGTGAAACTTTATATTTTGCTTGTTTGATTCACAATAGAGTTCCCTGTAAATTTTTTAAAAAGACTCCTTATGAGTTATTGAAGAATAAGAAGCTTTTTGTTAAATCTTATGAAAATGTGGGGGTGCCTAGCTATGATTAATATTCCTATTATTAAGAAAAGAAAATTAAGCCCCAAAACTATTGATTGTATTTTTGTTGGTTATTCTTTAAATAGTACTACTTATAGATTTTTGGTGTTTAATACTAAAGTTCCTGAAATTACTAATAATATTATTATTAAATCTAGAGATGCTATTTTTTTATTTAAAAAAACAGTTTTACCTATGAAAGATAAATTGTATACACATGTTGGTGCATGTTGTAGTTCTAATGTTAATAATTCATCTTCTACTATTTTTAATGAGGAGTCTGTTGAGCCTAGGAGGAGTAAAAGGAATAGAAAAGCTAAAAACTTTGGTTATGAATTTTATGCTTTTTTACTTGAAGATGACCACTACCTATAATGATGCTATGTTGTCCATATATGCTCTTTTCTGGAAGAAAACAATTAATGATGAAATAAATTCCCTTATGATTAACAAAACTTGGATATTAACGAAACACCAACCTGATTGTTAATCAATTAGGTGTAAATGGATTTTCAAGAAAAATATTAGGATTGATGGCTCTATAGAAAAAAAAACAAGACCGAACTAGTTATTAGGGGTTTTGAGCAGAAATCTAGAATTGACCATTTCAACACTTACTTGCCTAGACTGTTTCTAAAATTACTACCATTAGAATATTGATTGCTATTGCATCTGTTTATAAATTAGATACCTGTCAAATGGGTGTAAAATCCGCACTTAAATGGTGTTTGGAGGAGGAAACTTATATGAACCATTCAGAAGGTTTTGTTGAGGCAACTGAAGAAAAGAAAGTGTGTAAACTTATTAAATCTCTGTACAAATTAAAACAAGCTCACGAGAAGTTTTATAGTGTTATAATTTCAAATGGTTTTAATATCAATAAATGTGCTAAGTGTGTTTATACTAAAGTTGTCAATGATACTTGTGTAATTTTGTATTTATTGTATGTTGATGATATTTTGATATTTGGTAGCAAGATTCATGTTATTAATGATACCAAAAAATTCTGTCCAATTATTTTGATATGAAAGACCTTGGTCCTGTTGATGTTATTTTAGGAACAAACATAATTAGAAATGGTGGTTCTCTTTCTTTATCGCAATCTCATTATATTGAAAATTGTTGGATTTTTTTAATCATTCTTATGTGATTCCAGTATATATCTGTTATTATCTAACTGTTAAGTTGAGAAAAAATAAAGGTGATATTGTTTATCAACATAAATATTCTCAAATTATTGGGTCCTTGTTGCATTTAATGAATCATACTAGACCGGGCATTGCGTTTGTTGTTGGTAGATTAGCAAGATACACTCATAGTTATTATACTTCTCATTGGGATGCATTAGAAAGATTATTCAAATAATTAAAAAGGGACTATTGATTATGCTATTAAATTCACATGTTTTCCTAATATTTTAGAAGGTTACAGTGATGTAAATTGGATCGTTGATTCAGCGAAAACAAAGTCAACTAGTGGATATGTATTTAGATTGGCTGGTGGAACAATATCATGGAAGTTTACTAAGCATATTGTAATTTCTCGGTCAACCATGGAAGCAGAGTTAATTGCTTTAGATGTTGCTTGCACTGAGGCTGAATGGCTTAAAAGTTTTTTTAAATGATATTCCTCTACTACCTAAGCCTATTTATCCTATTTTCTTAAGTTGTGACAACCAAGTTGCTATTGCTAAAGCTAAAAGCAAAAATTATAATGAGAAATTAAGATACTTGGTTGAGAGGCATAAATCAATTAGACATCCTATTTCTCATGTTGTTATTTCTTTGGATTTTGTCAGCTATGAAAACAAATGTTGTGGATTCATTCACAAAAGGACTGACATGTGAGCAAGTTTTACAATCATCGATGGAAATAATATTGGATCCTATTAATTAAGTCACCATAGTGAAAAACTCGTCTTCAGAGGTATGGCGGTCCCATGAACAAAGTTCAACGGGTATAAATGAAACTGTAAAAGAATGGCTTGGAAGAGCAAAATATATTAATAAATTATTTACTTTTACGGATTCTTTTAGAGTCCCATTCCTATGGTGTTTAGTTCTCTTTATGTAACGATTGAGGTTGAGTTTGTCTCTTAATGAATCCAATGGCATAATTTTGAGGGATGGTTGGTCAAGAATCATCCTTGGATGATTCACCTCAGTGAACCTGGTGGTGGGGTCGCCACTATGGGGGTGTAGGCTACTCCCTATTAACGTTCATGATACAAGATTCATGCGCATGACCAAAAGCACACCACTGATAGAACCACAATGTTTACTCATACCGTGTTGTCTGATGTGCTGCAATCTAACAACCAGGACTTAGATCAAGACATTCATGTCTCTATTGTTCTATAGATGGTAGTTCATTCACACTAAGTGGGGCTCAAAACTGGATGGTACCTACATCTATTACACAGTATTATATGCTCATTTCTACTCTCAAATTTATTTTCTAGGTTTTAAATTATGTGGGGTGTTAAGTTAGTTTTATACCAATGAATCGAGTATTCTTGAATAGGATTTGGGATTGTTTTTGGGAGTTTTAGAGTCGTTTGATGTCTAGTTTATTTCATTAGTTGTCGTTAGGGAGTCAATATAGTTTACGACAGCCGAAAATGATTCAAAATAATGAAAAACGTGTTGGGAAGGATGAAATTACATTTGAAGAAGGTAAATTGCAAGAGAAACATAGCAGCACAGGAGCACTGTAACGCGGGGGGTTAAAATGAGGCAAGGAACACGCTGTGCAGCGCTGCAACATGAGCACAAAGGCCCCGCAGCTCGCGTCCCTGGGCGGCAACTTTGGTAACTTAATTTTCTCGGATTTTTGGCAGAATTGGGGGGTATAAATACAACCAATGACACATGGGATAAGGGTTTGACATTCTATTGAGCACACGGGACTATTTTGAGTAAGGAGAAAGAGTACGGGATGAGATTTGAAGGCATCTATCTTGTGGAAACAAAGAGGATTATTTCCTTGATTCTTCTGAATTATTTTTCCACTATCTTTGTTGAACCCTTGAGATGTATAATTACTTTTTCATGAGTTTTTGTACATCCATTATGAGCTAAACCTATTTTTGTAGGGGATATATGTAACTTACGTTTGAACCTATGTTTTGATTTTTAGTTTATTTGATTCGCATGTTATTAAATATATTTGTGCTATTTGGATTGATTGCATCTGAATTATATGATCAATAGTTTAGATCATTAAGCGTGTTTAATTTGACACTTGAGGGAGGTATAATTAATTCATTCTTTCTCATTGAGTTGTCTATTTATGCGAAATTCTAAAGATACTAAATTGTTTCCTTTTGAATCAGAGATTGAAAGGACACTTCGAGCAATCAGAGCAACAAAGCGAACAGAGAATCAAGCAATGGCAGACAACGGAGAAAATGAGAATAACGAGAACTTGGTTCAAATTGTGCCGCCACAGCCAGAGGGACGGGATAGAGCAATCCGGGATTACATCTAGCCTACTATGAACCAGAAATATTCCGGAATTGTGTGCCAGCCTATAAATGCAAATAATTTCGAATTGAAGCCGACCCTCATATGCATGGTTTAGCAAAATCGATTTAGGGGGAGTTCCGTGGATGATTTGAATGCCCACCTGGCTACATTCTTAGAAATATCCGACACCATCAATATGAATGGTGTATCTGATGAGGCTATTCGATTGAGGGTTTTCCCATTTTCACATCGGTAAAAATCAGGTAGTGGTTGCAGATGTTTACACCTGGGAGTATCACAACCTGGGATGATCTGACTCAAATGTTCATGGAAAAATTCTTTCCTCCCAGTAAGACGCTCCAGCTGAAAAGTGAGATAGCTCAATTCCAACAGATCGATTTTGAGCCACTGTGTGAAGCTTGGGAGCGATTTAAGGATCTGTTGAGAAGATGCCCACATCATGGTTATGCGGACTTGTAGAGGGTTCAGTACTTTTTCAACGGTCTGAATGGGCATACGAGGACAATATTAGATGCAGCAGCAGGAGCCACATTGATTGCTAAAACTCCAACTGAGGCATTACTGTTACTTTAAGAAATTGCCACAAACACCTATCAATGGCCCTCCGAAAGATCAGCGCAAGGAATGTTGCCAATGTTCTTGAGCTGGATACTATGTCGGCTTTGGTAGCTCATATATCATCTTTATTGAAATAACTGGCCATCATGAATTCTGGTGGAACACAACAACAGATTTAGGTACCACCAGCAGTCGTCTAGGAAGCCGCCACACTTGATGCCGGGCAAGCTAATTATGTGACTAGCTGGGGTTTTAACAATTGGGGTAATCCATTCTGGCTCATTATCACCCATAACTTTTCAATCATGAGACTATCTCTTATAGCAACAACAAAAATGTGTTAAACCCACCTCCAGGTTATACCAACCCATCTAGTTCCAATGCACACGTACGCTAGAAGAGATACTCGACACGTTTATTGGTGAGACCATGAATCGATTGAATAAGAGTGAAACACACAGATTGATAATTTGGGCACGAAGATGTCTACTATGGAGACGCACCTTAGATCATTGGAGACATAAATGGGACGGTTATCAACTGCCATAAGCTCTCAGCAGAAGAAATAAATTTTTTCGAGTAATACTGAAGTGGATCTGAGAGAACATTGTAAAGCTATTCAGTTGAGGAGTGGCACTGCATATGATGGTCCTAAGCTTCCCTCTCATGCCACCCATGAGAAGCTTTCCAAATTTGATTTACCTATTGAGGAGGAGTCGAAACAAGAAGAAGATCAGCAGAGCAACGAGCAGATGAAGGTTGACAAGCCTAAATATGCTCCTACTCTTGATTCTGCAGTTCAAGTACCTAATTCACTCCCATTCCCCGAGATTTGAAAAAGAAGATAGATTGTCAATTTGCTAAATTCTTGGAAATTTCAAGAAGATTCACACCAATATCCCATTTGCTGAGGCACTCGACCAAATGCCTAACTATGCTAAATTCATGAAGGATGTGATTTAAAAAAAGAGAAGGTTGGGCGAGTTTGAGATTCTCGAGCTTATAGAGGAATGCAATGCTATTTTGCAAAGGAAGCTACAACAAAAATTGAAAGATTTGAGGAGTTTCATTATCCCTTGTACTATTGGTGCTTCCATTTTTAATAAATCTCTTTGCGATTTAGGTGCTAGCACTAACCTCATGTATTTGTCTGTTTTCAGGAAATTAAGTCTTGGAGAGGTGAAACCATCCACCATCACCCTATAATTGGCAGACAGATCGCTTACACATCCGCATGGTGTAATTGAGGATGATTTGGTGAAGGTGGACAAGTTCATATTTCGGGCAGACTTTGTTGTACTGGACATGGAGGAGGATCGAGAGGTTTCACTGATTCTAAGGAGGCCATTTTTGGCTACTGGTCGATGTTCAACATGGAGAACTGACTCTGCAGGTCAATAAGGATGAAGTGATGCTCAATATTTATAATGCGATGAAGTTTCAAGAAGAACACCATACATGTCATTTGATAGATGTTGTTGAGCGGTGTGCCCAGTCGGAAGTAGCTCGACAAGCTACTTTTGACCAGTTGGAAAGATGTCTCACCCAATCCATGATGTAGGGTTTGGATTATGATTTTGATGATATTGATATATTAGACTACGTATTTTCTCTTGATGCTACACATGTTGACATGAGTAAGGGTTTGAATGAGAGTTTGGGAGGCATATTCATTGAGTAAATCCCGAATGTCACACCAGAACTGAAGGAACTTCCTGCACATCTTCAGTATGCATTTTTGGGTGAGAATGATACACATCCGGTAATAGTCTCTGCCTCTCTATCCTCTTCAGAGTTAGAAATATTATTGCGTATTATGAGAAAACATAAATCTGCATTGGCTTGGTCCATAGCCGATTTGAAGGGAATCATCCCCTTCATAGTGATGCATAAAATCCTCATGGAGGACTCTCACAAGCCATCTATTGAGTACCAAAGATGGCTTAATCCTGGAATGAAGAAAATGGTTAGGGTTGAAGTACTTAAGTGGCTTAAGGCGCATCATTTATGCCATATCGATAACTCATGGGTAAGTCTAGTTCGGGTAGTTTCGAAAAAGGGGGATGTGTTTGTGGTAAAAATTCCAATAATGAATTGATTTTTACATGTACGGTCACTGGGTAGCAAGTGTGCATAGACTATAGAAAACTGAACAAAGCTACTCGTAAAGACCATTTCCCTTACCATTGATTGATCAAATGTTGATAGGTTAGCTGGATATGACTACTACTGCTTTCTGGACGGATATTCGGGTTATAATCAGATTGTTATTGCTTCAGAGGACCAGGAAAAGACCACATTCACATGTCCTTATAGTACTTTTGCATTTTGCAGGTGCCTTTTGGGTTGTGTAATGCACCAGCCACATTTTAGAGATGTATGATGTCAATATTCCATGGCATGGTGGAGGAACTATGGAGGTCTTTCTGGATGATTTTTCAGTATTTGGTAATTCTTTTGATCAATGCCTTTATAATTTATCTCTGGTTTTACAAAGGTGTCAAGACACCAATTTGGTGATTAATTAGGAAAAGTATCACTTCATGGTGACAGAGGGAAATGTGCTTGGTTACCAGGTGTCTGCTGCAAGATTAGAGTTTGATCGAGCTAAAATAGTGTCCATTGAAATATTACCCCCACCGGGGAATGTAAAAGGGATTAGAAGTTTCTTAGGGAATGCTGGTTTTTATCAGAGGTTTATTAATGAATTTTCAAAAATAACCAAGCCTTTATGTAATCTTCTAGAAAAAGATGGGCCTTTTTGCTTTGATGATCTTTGTTTGCAAGCTTTTGAGCATATTAAGAAGGCACTCATTTCTTCTCCCATTATGGTGGTACCTGATTGGACACTACCCTTTGAGCTCATGTGTGATGCTAGTGATTATGCAGTGGGAGTTGTGTTGGGGAAAAGAAGAGAGAAAATTTTCAAGGCCATCTATTATGCAAGTCGAACGTTAGATGATGCCCAACATTATTACATGACCATGGAAAAGGAGATGCTAGCAGTAGTATTTGGTTTCGATAAGTTTTCGGCTTACTTAGTTGGTACCAAGGTAATCGTTTATACTAATCATGTTGATGTCCGGTACCTTTTGGCGAAGAATGATGCGAAACCTCGATTGGTAAGATGGATTCTCATTCTTCAAGAATTTGAAATAGAGATCCGGGATAAGAAGGGTAGTGAGAATGTGGTATCCACCCACTTATTGAGATTGAACAACCCGATGAATTGATTGAAGCTCCTATTTAGGAGTTATTTCCAAATGAGCATAGTTTGGCGATAGAACCCTATCTCCTATGGTATGCTGGTTTTGTGAACTATCTGGTTGGTGGAGTCTTGCCTCCAGATTCAACTTCTTACCAGAAGAAGAAGTTTTTACATGATGTTTAGGCATATTTATGGGATGGTCCGCCTTTTGTTCAAGAAGTGTGCGGATTCTGTTATTCGTCGTTGTGTGCCTCGAGAAGACGTTGAGGAGATTCTACAACACTGCCATTCTGCCCCCTATGGTGGTCACTTTGGCCCAATCCGCACAACTGCTAAAGTATTACAATCAGGATTTTATTGGCCTTATTTATTCAAAGATTGTTATACTTTTGTGCAGACTTATTAGATGCCAGTGGGTAGGCAATATCTCTCGACGTAGAATTGTTTTATGTTTAGGGATTGACTTCATGGGTCCATTTCCCCCTTCATTTGGACATGCCTACATCCTACTTGATGTTGATTATGTCTCCAAATGGGTGGAGGCAATTGCTACACCTACTAATGATGCCAAAGTAGTGTTGAAATGTTTACACAAGCACATATTCACTCGTTTTGGCACTCCTAGGGCTATTGTTAGTGATGATTGTACTCATTTTGCAATAAACGTTTTAATAAACTTCTCTCTAAGTTTGGTGTGAGGCACAAGGTTGCTCTGGGTTACCACCCGCATTGTAATGGACAAGCTGAAATTTCAAATCGCGAGGTGAAGCAAATTCTTGAGAAGACTGTGTGCTATAACCGTAAGGATTGAGCTCATAAATTGGATGATGCATTTTGGGCATATCGAACGGCCTTTAAAATGCCTATTGGTATGTTCCCATATCGCTTGGTGTTTAGGAAGGCTTGTCATTTGCCCGTGGAGCTTGAGCATCGTGTTGGCAGTGAAGAAGTTAAATTTTTGACTTAAATGCAGCCGATGAGAACTGTAGGTCCCAAGGGGTGCGAGTGTAAGGTTTAGAAGGGGGGGTTGAATAAACCTTACCAATTTTTCGATTTAGTCTGTTAAAAGTTGAGTTAATACTTCCGGCTAAGTCTTGATGGACTGACTAAGTTAGTTAACCAACAGAGTTAGGCACTCAAGCAGGACTCGAATCGAATTTGTTGATAGAATAACACTGTTGCTTAGTCTAAAACTTAACTTGACCGTGATATGATTTATTGGAAGACTTAACACCCTTGAATTTGGTTTAAGTTTGTTTTAATACTTGGTTTTAGCACTTTGTTGATTATCAATTGGATAGAAAATTTATCAAGCAAATATTGAAATAATATGCGAGAAATTAAAAAGTCTTTGAAATGTAAATGACACAATAAATTTTATAGAGGTTCGAAGATGGGGTAGTCGCTACTCCTCTCTTCTCCAACTCCTGGAGGAATCCACTAAGTATTGATCAATGTACAAAGTGGTTATCAGTCCAAATGCAAGTCTTGATCACGCAGCTGACTTGATCCTTTGGGACTCAGTCTGGAGATACCTTGGTCACACAGCTGGCTTCTCGTATGACTCAGCTTCTTCACAGGGGCGGCATTTGCGCTTTGCTACTGACCCACTTGCTCAAGCTTCTTGGATTTGATCACGAAGCCCTCCAAAAACTTGAGACCGGTTCGACCTTGAACCTTTCTACAATCCTTTGTGAAATGTAGACCCCTTGATTCTTCAAATATTTCCTCTTTAATTGATTGAAGTCGTCTTTCCTTCACAGGTGAGTGTTGGATTGATTTCCTTCGTAATGTAGGCTTGAGGATTGAACTTGAATGACTTGAGTAGGTTATAGTTTGAATAATAACTTGAAAGTTCCAGGTAACAAGGTTAACTTTCAAAAGATAAGTTAATTTTCAAAAGACACTTGTGGTCGTTGGCTTGTCTTGTTGCGATCCTTGGAATTGACATTTCCTCGTATGAATGAGTTTTCACTTTTTGAGTTCGACACACAAAGAGCTTCCCATTGGTTTATTCCTTTTGCACGCTTATGGGACTGAGCACTTTAAGAAAGGCAGTATGGAAGTATTACTTGTTTAAGTAATTTTCTTGACTTACGGCAACGGATCTCTTTCGGTTGTCTTGACTTGTTGCATTTCCTTGACTTCCCCAAGTGACTTGAGTCGACTTCCAATCATTTGATGACTCATCTGTCACTTCAACTTGAGACTTGGCTATCTTGAGTTGACTTGACTGACACTTCACTCAGTTGCATCTCAGCTGCACCTTCAGTCGAGTTCCTGTCTTCTCTTCTTTTCCACATTCAGCTGCCTCATAGCGGAGTCTTCCTTCTAGTCTCCAGTTGACTTCTTGCATATTCTGGCATAGCTGACTTAACTCAGCTCGACCAGCCCTATCTATTACAATGCAATTTTCTACAAAAATGGGGTGCCAACTTTCTATTCTAAGTTTTACATGGCATTCATCAAAATCTAAAAATTAATTTCCCAATAAGAACAGACCTCTACAACTTGATGAGATGGAGGAATTCCGAAATGAGGCTTATGAGAATGCCAAAATATACAAGGAAAAGACCAAGAAGTGGCATGAAAAAATGATTCTGAGGCGTGAATTTCTCCCACGCCAGCATATATTATTATTCAACTCGTGGTTGAAACTATTCTGGGGCAAACTAAAATCGAGATGATCTGGACCGTTTGTTATCGAGCATGTTTCGCCATTTGGTGTTATAGAGTTGCGGAGTAAAGATGGCAGCAAGTTTCAGGTTAATGGGCAAATGTTGAAACATTATTTAGAGATGAAGCCCGGAAGATCCTTAAACTCCAACTCGGAGAGGCGGATTCATGATTATTAGACAAATTCTAGCTGAAGACTATAAACTTAGCGCTTCTTGGGAGGCAACCCAAGCCTTTTTATTGCTTTAGTAGTGTTAAACTAGTTGAGTAGTTATTTTCGTTTTATTGCATCATAGTAGTAGTTTTTTTGCATTATTAGGATTAGTTTAGTTGCATCATTCCCCGAACCCCTTGTTGCATGTCATGAAGTGTTTTTAACATGGAACCGAGCAAACGACAATTGCCAAAATGCCAATTTGTTGCTTGCAGTAGGAATTCATTGAAAAGAATCAAGATCCTTTGCAGCGTGCAACACGACCCCCAAAATCTAGGCAGGCAGTATTTTAATCCAGCATTGCAGTGCACGTCAGCATACCAACCTTATAACAACCCCTCAATTCATTTTTTAAAAAAACATAACAAACACACAACCCTTTGCTTAGAACTCGACGGGAAAGCACACCTCTACCACCAAAACACATCACATAATCACTCAATCTTCACATTGGGAACACTCTCACACAACACACACCTCCTTCATCAATTCCATACATCATTTGTTAAGTTTGCTTCCCTCCAAACCCTTCCCCATGGTTTCCCCCATATTTCTATATTTTGTGTGATTGGATTATGGTGGTGTTGGTGTAATTGTTGTTGGATATTGCGTTGTTCATTGAGTTTTCATGATAGAACTTGGTTTTGGTATGTAATTATCCAAAGTATTACCATCTTCTCTCAAATTCATGCCTACAAAGTGTTTCCTAAACTGCGCCAATGAAATCTTCACATTGTCTGAGTGTCATCTTGCATATATATGCTTGTCTTTTACATGTGACGCTACTTCTTCCACTTGGGTACATTTTGTATGTACTTTGATTATTGATTTCTCACCCTGAACCAATTTTCGTGTTTACATGTGCTTTGTTTTAGTGTCCCTCTTCCTAGGTTACATATATGGGACCCAAAAAGAACACGGGCAAGGGAAAGGGCAAACCAAAGGTGTCTACCTTGGAGAAATATGACACTTCTCGGTTTACTAGTGCGGAGGCGCAAAAGCTCTTTTATGAAAAAATGATTACACATAGTATCAATGCCGAACGGGGGCTCCAGCCAGGTCCACAAGATGGGCATCTCAAGCGTATGATCCACGAGAGAAAATGGAAAACGTTGACGGCCCAACCTTAACCCTACGCCCCGATTATTGTTTGAGAATTCTATGCCAACACCAGTGACCCCTTAGAGGAACCCACAGAAGTCTTATTACGCGGCAAGGAACTATCTTACAACCCCGGAGAAATTTGGAAGTACTACTCATTATCGAAGGTTGATCACCGACCATACATCGACTTTATTTCCCAACTGCCTGATCCAGACATGATCGTAGAGGCTCTCTGCTACCCCAGCATGGAATGGCGACCTACTCGAGCCGCTGGTGGCGCTCTAGCATTCGCCCACATGACACTCAGTCGGTATGGTCGTGCATGGTACCATTTCATATGCCATAATCGGATGCCGACCAGACACCTTAGTGATGTCACGAAACACTAAGCCCATATTCTCTATGCCATCATCCACGACATCCAGTTCGACCCAACAATTATTATCTCTGAGTCCATTCATCAGGCTATTCGCCATTGTACTATTAGGGGACTTTGTATGCCGACGTTGATCTACGGTTTGAGCAAGAGAAAGCGCATCATTTGGAGTATTGACGAACCTATGGAGCGCCCTAAGGGGCCAATTTACTAGGCTATCATTGCTTCTCATGCTTATTAGGATGGAGGCGCGTCTGAGCCTACGAGTGTTAGATATATTGTTGACCTCGTTCGCACCCCTCTCACTGTTGCATTCAACATACCGGCACAGACACACAGTGCTAATGTTCCAGCTACTTTGGTCGTCGATTAGTCTCATTCTTCTGATATCTAGGCCGACCCTATGCATGCGTACTATCTGCATATGCGGGAGATGAGGAGGGCCCATTTCTGCCTAGCAGTTTCCTTTCAGGCGGAGTAGCACCACAGAGCCACGCGGAAGGAGTACGAAAATGAGCACGATAGGATCCTCGCTCAGATTTACAGTCAGATGTTCCCGCAGTTCCCATTTCCGCTGCCGCCACCACTAGGACCAATTGGTTTTCTTCCACCACACGACTCTGATGAGCAGCCCTAGCTCCTCGGTTACTAGGAAAGTCCCTTCTCGCCTCTCCATTGAGGACAATGTCGTTATAAGTTTGGGGGGTGTAGTATGTATTCGTTCATTGAGTCAAGTATTCAAAAAAAATAGAAAGAAGAGTCTGGAGTCGAGTCGAGTCATTTGTGTAACAACGGAACTACATGCCTAAGTGCATTTGCCGAATATGAGTTTAATGGTCAAAAAACATGTGTCTGAGCTGTGATATGTTCAACTTCACATTTATTCCGTCTAAATGCTTGACTCTGTTGATTTATTTGGAGGAGATTTATGTGATTGATTGTTTATTGAATGATCCCACCAGATTCTAAAACTTGTCTAAACACTAGTCGAGGTGAAATCCTAGGTGAAGTAACATAAATGAAGGGATTTAGGCCATCTTTGAATAGCTAGAACCATAAATGCATACCTTTACGTTTATATATTATCTCTAATGTCCCATTTGAGCCTTTCAAACCCGTTTCTTTGGAAACAAATCCAATATCTAGAGCCTACATATGAAAATCCCAATTGCCCCTCACTCATACACACAATTTACAGAAAGATGTTGACTGTTGAGGATGGGTATGATGAAAAGGGTGAATTGCGTGAAGTTGTCCTAGAATTGAAAATATTAAACCCTATGTATAAAGTATGCAAGAGATTACGTTTTGGGGATTTCAAAAAACAAAAATGAAAAGAGAAACAAATATATATATTAGCGGGTATGAAAGCCCATAAATGATGAACAAAGGAGATGTCAGAAGGTGATGGTTAGGTATAGACATGTGAATTAAAAGAGTTAATAATTGTGTTTTTGGGTGAATTGAGCCACATAATCCCATATTTTCCTACCTTACCCTAAGCCCACATAACAAGCTTTGAAAGTCCTATTGATCCTTGTGTTACATTCGCCTATATTAGTGGAGAAAAATGTGAAAGGCAAGTTATGGAGTCCGCTAAACATTGCACTTCTATACTCAAAAGTGAATCATTTTGGAAAATAATTGATCGCATGAATTTATCCGGATAATGAAAATGGTGTTAGAAAAAAGGATTCCACACTCATGAGATCACAATGTAAAAATGCATGTTTGATAGATAGTGAAACAAATCATGAGACAAATGAGCTTGGGTGTAAAGTTTTTGCGGTTGGTCCATTGAGTCGAGTAGTTGATATGTTTATTTGATTCGTGTCTTTTGTTGTTCAAGAGTCTGTAAAATTGCTTGAGGACAAGTAATAATCTAAGTTTGGGGGTATTTGTTAAGTTGGTTTTATACCAATGAATAGAATATTCTAGACTAGGATTTTGCATTGTTTTTGTGTGTTTTAAAGTCATTTGAGTCCAGTTTATTTCATTAGCTGTCGTTAGGGAGTCAATAAAGGTTACAGTAGCAGAAAACGATTGAAAATGATGAAAAATGTGTTGGGAAGGAATAAATCGCATTTGAAGAAGGGAAATTGCAAGAGAAACGTTGCAGCAAATGAGCGCTGCAGTGCAGGGCGTTAAAATGAGGCAGGGAACACGGGCGCAAGGGCGTCGTTGCACGCCTCCCTGGGTGGCAACTGTTGTAATTTATTTTTCTCGGACTTTTGACAGAATTGGGGGTATAAATACAATCAATGACACACGGGATAATGGTTCGACATTCTATTGAGCACACATGACGACTTTGAGCAAGGAGAAAGAGTTCCGGACGAGATTTGAATGCATCTATTTTCTGGAAACAGAGAGGATTCTTTCCTTGATTCTTCTGAATTAATTTTCCACTATTTTTGTTGAACCCTTGAGATATAATTACTTTTTCATGAGTGTTTATACATCCAGCATAAGATAAACCTATTTTTCTAGGAGATTGATGAAACCTATGGTTGAACCTATATTTTGATTTTCAGTTTATTTGATTCACATGTTATTAAATCTATTTGTGCTATTTGGATTGGTTGCATCTGAATTATTTGATCAATAGTTTAGATTATTTGGCGTGTTTGATTTGACATTCGAGAGAGGTAATTCAACGCTTGGCCATAGAATAGTATAACTTAAGGTTTCATAGAACTGAGAAGTTTATGAATTTTTTGAAGTCCGTGAAAGAATATTCATTGAGCACATTAGGGTTTAATTTATGATTTTTATAGAGATATTGAAATCAGGATTGAACCTAGAATCACTTAGCACTCGAGAGAGGAAGTGATAAATGATTGGAGTATTGGGCTTATATATTAATAATGTGTGATTAATAAACTGGATTGATAACATAGGGGATTACCAGGTGAATCAACCCTCTAGAATTCATATTCATTAAGTGTTTGATAATTTGTGTGAGCGAATTTGTTTTTATAATTTTAGGTTTATTTTTAGTTTAATCAAAACCATCTGTTTTCTATTATCTAGATAGAATTAAGTTATTCTAATTATAGTACTTAGTTAAAAATTTGTTATCAATCCCTGTGGAGACGATAACCACATTTCTAAATCTACACTAAAACGTGACACCGTACGTTTGTGGTAAAAAATCTTCAAACATGGGGTAATGTTGGATAACAGTTTTTGATTTGAAACAATTGTCCCTATTCTTTAGCCATTAATGGGTAGTGATATACCTACTTTCCTATTTTTTATGCTAGTGGTTGTAATGGGTTAAGTACTTGTGCTTTTAGCTTTTATTATAAAAGAGACAAGTTAGGTTTATTCTTAAACACAGACATGCAGTCATTTCACTTGACATACTACTCTCCCATTTAATATAATGCTATTAAAATAAGAACAAATATCCCGCTCTTCATTTTAAAATATTGCTCTTCAGTTTTGACAGATCGCTACTTCTTTCCATTATATTACTGCTCGTCCTTATATAAACAAAAATAAAATAAAATAAAACTTCAACAACCATTTTTATTTATTACCATATTGTTTTGAGCATTGAGTATACAAGTGGTTCGAGGTTCTCTTCGCTGCACATGGGAGTACCATCGGGTTGTCAAATCTTAGTAGAGACGTCTTATCAACATATCTATCGGTCGCAGTAGAGGCGTTTCCTGACTAAAGAGAGTACTAAGATGTGCTTCGACCCAAGCTATTCTAAACTTGACTCATATTTAATTTTTTAGCTATCTATATATATAAAATAAGAGAGTCACTTATAAATAGTTGCTCGAAAATTTTTCCCGCCTAAACCACTCTCCCAAAATAGTAAAATTTAATTAGAGTATGTAAAGTCAATTTTGGTAATTAGTGAAATATATATATATATATATATATAGGAATAGAATCAAATGAGTCCAGGGTCTCCAGGTAAGAACGTAAGGACAATTCTGGACTGTTAATCTATTATTTGGGTGGTTAAGATTTCACCCTCCCCCCTCTTTTTTTTATTTGGGCGTTTTATTTGGAATATTTAGATGGTATTTGAGTCATTTTATAATTAATTAGATTAGGCAAATATTTATTTTAGGTAATATTCCTAATTTTTAGGAATTAGGATATCTATCACATATCTATTCCCTAAAACCATTCCCCACAATCCTCCCTAAAACTTCTCTTTACAGAATTAATAAAACACACGTCCCTTCTTCTCAACCATTTCCTTCTTCTTCACAGTCATATTCAACCCACTGTCCCTTCTAACCCACAGTCCCTTTTTCACAGAAAACCCACGATTACAACAAAAAAAACAAGGAGAACACACGGCCCCTTCTTCCAACCCACGGTCCATTCTCTTCAAGAAGCAATATTCTCGACATCTTTCATATTCACGCCATCCACACTAATTTTTGAGAGGTATGTTTTTTTTCTATAATTTATTTTTGATTTTGGCCTAGGGTTTTTGTAAATTTGTCTAATTTGTTTTGAGATTGTTGGTTTTTTGGATTAGGGGGTTTTGAGATTTCAACAAAAAAAAAACAATTTATAAATTACCCCTTTGGTGTAATTTTAGAATCCAATGTTGGGAGAATTAATCCTATTTTCTCCAGGATTTTAAAGAGCTCTCTCACAAGGGTGCAACAACCCTATTTCTCAAAAAAAGTATATATATATTTATATACAAATAAGATAGCTGAGAGATTGAATGCCTACAATTTATCATGTTTACTTGAGTTTTCAAGTCTTCTGGTTCGACATAATAAAATATAGTCTTGTTTAGGTGTTGATGTTAGGAATTGAACTTTTCAATTTCACGTAGAGTGTCTTATTTGTTGGAATTAACAATTGTTTATTGAATAGTTCTTGTGTTGTCTTACTTGGTACATTTTTCAATTAATTACGAAACAAATTTTGATTTTAAGTTTGCCTTTGATTTGACGTGGAGTATCTATATAAAAAGCGAAGCCAGCCATAGTGATAAATTTATTAATGTTGTTGATGGTGATGTTTTGAGTTAATCGGGCTGCAAAAAAACTAACAATAAAAGACAAATTAAAAACCTTCAACTGTGAAAGTGAACCAGTTTTCTCTTCAGATAAGAGGACTTGGATAGGTGCAGGCTCAAATCTGAAACATAAAAGTGTACTTAAATCAAGTCAAGATATTGAAAATATTTTTACAACAGAAATGGCTACATTATATTTATATTAAGAAACAAAACCCCTACTCATACCCCTACCCCTACCCTTACACCAACCCCCCAATTTTCCTGGACTTAAAGAAAAGGTAGGATAATAGCAAAACAACTATAAAAGTAAATTAAAATGTAGACTAACATCATTTCAAATGCACATTCTAGTATATATTTTGATGTTTGTGCATTCTTAATTGTTTTTACTTTCAGATGTCTAAATTATGCTATGATGATATATGGATTTTGCTTTCATGGTTCTTAATTGTTTTTAGTGGTTTTCAGGTGTTTTTTGAAGTGTTAATTAGAATGGCTAAAGGTAACGGTAAACGGAAGGTTGAATCCATTAGTGAGGAACACGAGAGGGAGGATCACAGTGACAATGCTTGTATGGATGAGGAAAAATTTCCTAGGTTGGTCACTAGATCTAACACTAGGATATTTGTTGATAGTGTGAGTAAATTAAACAATGCGCAGAAGTGGGCCGTGATTGAGTTAGGTTTCGGGTGTTTGTTAGATTTTAAAATCTATAGGATACCTTCTCAATTGAGTTATTGGCTAATATATAACTTTAACGCGGCTAGTTGCGAGTTGATCTTGACTAAGGGTAAATCCGTTCATATAGAAGCTACTGATGTTAAACATGCACTTGGTTTCCCATATGGTTCTTTGCCTATTTTGAAGAAAGCCAAAACGGAGGAGTACCCATTGCTAGATGGATGGAAGAGCCTTTTTATGGTTGATACGGGAAAAAATGATTTTGGTAAATATGGGAAAAAGAAGAGGGCACGTCGGACTGAATCTAGGGGGAATGAAAATAGGAAAGGTGTCAACATTGTAGTTGCACACATAGCAAAAAAGATGGCAGAATGTGTTGATGGTGGGGAGTGGTTTAAGAGATACTTTATAGTTTTGGTCGACGCATGTATTATTAGTAATAATAAAAACGCGTATGTGAAGCCTGCCTTGATGAAATCTTTAAGCGACGTGAACAACATACGCACTATGAATTGGTGTGAGTACTTGTTGAGCTCACTGATCGAGAATCCAGTTCGATGGAACAATAGTTCTAAGGATCGGTTTAATGGGCCATTGCTTTTTTTAGCTGTGAGTTTTTCAGTTTTCATGTTTTTAGATTAGTGCACTTTAAATTTTTAATTCTTGCCTTATTTTGTTTTTTTTTTTTTGTTTTTTTTGGCAGTTTTTTTACGTGGATAGAGTAACTGTTTTACATCGTTCTTTTCTGAGGACCGTCCCAGTACTACGTGATTGGACGAATGAAAACTTAAGCAAGCGGGTTTCCGAGGAGATAAATTTAGGGAGCTTTGGGTAGGGTTACATTGAAAACCCTTGGTGACCTGGACAAGTTATTTGTAACTGGAGGAGAGAATATAAACCAGCCATCAGCATCATCTCGTGTTGACGAGGGACATGTAGTTTTGCTAATTTCATAGTCAACCGTACACTTATCAACCCTTAAAAGTATATGAAGTTGTGGTTGTATCCTTATTGATAATTTATGCTTTTATAGACAATGTTTTTGCTTTCATAGTACATAGGTTATTTTTTGTCTTTGTGGAACAGTTATGTATTCAGTAGCACTATTCTTTATGCTTCAGTGGGTCATAATTCATGCTCTAACTGTATATGGAGTTAAGATTGCTTACTTATAGATAATTTATGCTTTTATAGCGCATTTTATTTGCTTTCATGGTACATAACTAATTTTTTTTTCCAAAATAGTAATGAAGTTGGATTTGCTTCATCAACAATAGATTTTATGCTTTCACAGTACATTTTTGTTGCTTTCATAGTACCCATGTGCTGCTATCATGGTACATAGTTTATGTTTAGATTTTTTGGAAATAGTTATCGCTACATTGGTATTTTTTATGCTTTAATATATCATCTTTTTTGCTTTGTTGTACATAATAATTGCTTTGAATTGTGGTTTATTAATAATTTATGCTTTTATAGTACAATGTTTTTGCTTTCATAGTACATAGGTTATTTTTTGTCTTTGTGGAACAGTTATTTATTCAGTAGTGCTATTCTTTATGCTTCAATGGGTCATAATTCATGCTTTAATAGTATATGAAGTTGAGATTGCTTACTTATAGATAATTTATGCTTTTATAGCGCATTGTTTTTAATTTCATGGTACATAGCTATTTTTTTTGAATAGTAATGAAGTTGGATTTGCTTCATCACTAATAGATTTTATGCTTTCACCGTACATTTTTTTTGCTTTCATAGTACCCTTGGCTGCTATCATGGTCATAGTTTATGTTTGGATTTTTGGAAATAGTTATCGCTACAGTGGTATTTTTTATGCTTCAATATGTCATCTTTTATGCTTTGTTGTACATAATAATTGCTTTGAATTGTTTATGTATTAATAGTTCTAGTATGCATTTTGTTTGTTGAAACAGGAGTATTTGTTAAAAGTGGTGGCTAAATTATCATGTCTTGCTTCTGATGTAGTTGAAATTATACAACTTCTTCGAGATGCACCCTGTGAAGTCATTGGGAATGTGAACTTCTTCAAGATCCGCGATGCCGCAACAAAGTTGATGTGTTTATCGAGTAGGCAGGCCATTGACAAAAAGCCAACACAACCATTTGGTATAAGTGAGTCCCAAGCAAATGAAGAATTTTGGAGTAAGTCAGAAATAATTGATGCAACAGAGAAGATTGAACAAGCGCTAGGTTTAAGGGACCATTACAAAAAGCTCATTGATGAGTCCCCAAATTTTAGCCTTGGACTTACCCAAGATTTCGAATTCATTGAATTGGATCGAATGATCAATGAAGAACTCGCAGAAGAGGGGGAAGGTTATTATGTTCAGGTTGTATTTCCTTTTGTTTTCTTGTCTTTTTTTGTCTATCCAAAAGTTGGGGGAATATTAACTCCTTGTTTTATTTTCACTAGCGGGGAAAACATAATAGCGAGGTTCTAGTAGATAGTGGGAAAAATATGGATGAGGCGGAAGGAGATATGGCGTCTGGAAAGGTTTGTGACAAAAAACTTAGAATTAAATTTAAATATATAGATCGAGAAATTATCTTCAGGTGTTTGCTAAGATTCACATAAAAATAAACTATGTAGGAGGAAGGCACATACAGTGATAATCATGTTGACACTGAAAATAATCAAGATGATGTTGGAGGTGTCGTTTCTGCGAATCATACTATGCAGGTACGCGAAAAAAACAAGAGAATTAAAAAGAAGCCAGTTCATCTAATTTCCCCATTCTACATGAGGCAGATTGATGTATTTAAGAAATGCAATCAATCGCAGTTAGTGGCTTCGAAGTGAATTTTTGATAATGAAACGGTTAACAAGTAAGTCTTTACACAAATTTATTTTTGGAATGTTTTTTAAATACTTGTACGGTATTTAATTGCATTTTATTTAATCGTAGGTGTGAAATAATCTTCAAGTTTGGTGATTACACGTTGATGAGGGAGGAACTCGAGAGCTTAAGGATTGGGTCCTATGTTAGTGCTTCTGTTGTTGACATTTGGTGTAGGATTCTTAACTCAAAAGAAGATATGAAGAGTAGGAGTTCGCCACGTAGACACTTTTCAAGCATATTTTCGACAGTATGGTTTTTGTATAGACTTTTACTATTTTTTAATTATTTTTGAAAATTTATAATTGAATTATAATTTTTGTTGTTTTATTGTTACAGCAATTCACGGTTGTCAATCCAACAGATGAATCAAATGTCAACGGTAACTTGGCTGAATTCACGAAAAACTTTGATCTAGAATTTGGGGAAGCTACTGCTAAGAAACTCGAGGAAGTAGAGATGGTAATTATTTAAACACTTTTTGGTTATTTTTTTATCACGTTTATAATCTTATCATATTTTTCGAATGATTGCAGCTTTTTTTCCCAATTTTAAAAAGTGAGTACTTTTTTGTTGTGTCGTTTGATATGACTAGAAAACAATGCCATATTCTTGACAATTCGTCCATTGGTGGGTTGAGACTGCAGAAATATGATCGCACCCACATAAGCTGGTATGTAGTGTTTTACTTAGTGTCGTTTGCTTTCACAGTAATTTATTTTTGCTTTAACAATACCATCGTTTTGCTTTGACAATGTTCATACTTCTTGCTTTATTTAGTGATTTTGCTTGTCACAGTACATTGTTTTGCCCTCATTGTACTTTTGTTTTGCTTTTAATACAGTACATTTTTTTGACAATGTTCATACTTATTACTCTATGTATTGATTTTTGCTTTCATAGTACAATTGTTTTGCTTTTACATTATTCATTTCAGTTGCTTCCATAGTACAGTTGTTCTGCTCTTACAATATTCATTTTAGCTTTCACCACATTACAGCTTCTTCACAATGTTTCATACTAGTTGATTTATGAAGTAATTGTTGCTCTCATGGTACAATTTATTTGCTTTCACATATTGATTTTCTGCTTTTATCTCATAGTAACATAGGGGTTTTTTCTTTCACAGTTCTTATTTTGTGCTTTCATATACTTATCCCTTTTCTTCTATTTTCATAGTTCTTATTTATTTAAAGCTCTAATTTATTGCTGTAATATATTTATTTTCCTTTTTTAGCGTGATCTTTTTTGTGTTGTATATGAAGTCGAAGAATTGTACGAGCCATTGTTTGTCAATTGAACAATCGTCCATTGCAAGACTTGGAATGGCTTGGTGGGACGATGAGAACAAGGTTGATTGTGGCGTGTTTGCGATGCGCCACATGGAGACCTATATGGGAGGTGGAACTCGAAACTGGAATAGCGGGCTTCAGAAGGAAAACTTGTGTCAAACTGCGTCTTTGAGGCTGAAATATTGTGTTGCTATTGTCCTCGATAATATTAATGAACTGAGAGAAAAGAACATAGTAGATTCAAAAACATTTTGTGGTGATAAGTAGAAATATGTTGCCTCCTCAAGTGTGCAACAAGTGTAATAGGAGTTTTCTGGAAACTATTTTTTTGGTAATTTTGGTTTCACTTGCATAGGTTTTTTGGTTTGGCAGACATGTACACGCTCATGGATATTTGCTTTGCTTTAAGGCCTTATTTGTTACTGATGGTTTATTTGTTTGATAAATTTTTCACAAATGTTGCTACATGTTCCCAAAAAATAAGCCAAAAAGCAAAATTTATATGATCAAAAAGCAGTTTTGCATACTGAAGTAACATCTTTAAAATATTGACGAGTAAAATTAATTTTGTTGTGTGAATTCATCAGTATTGTTGTCTTGAGTTGCAATTTTGCTTGTTGTTGCTGTGTGGATGGGCAGTTGAGCTGTGTTTTGATGCTTCTTGGGTTGTGTATGTTGTTGTTTTGCTGATGATTTTGATAGGATGTTGCTGGGATGTATGTGTTGTTGCGTGATGGGGTAGAATTTAGGCTGTGTGGGGTTGTGGTTTTTGTTTCATGTGTTGAGTTCCATAGTAGAATTGTCTGCTATTTTTTTGGGGTGTGATGTTGCTGGAGGGGCTGGATGTTTGCACTCTGTTTTCCAGCTTTTTTTGGAAAAAAAGTTGTTTTCTGCTTTTTTCTAATAAAAGCTATTTTAAGCTTTTTCAAACTTCTGGATAGTAGGATTTCTTTGGGGATGTTGTTTGGATGTTTAAGTACGGTTCTCGGTTTGGAAGCTTTTTCATGTTACTGACTTTTTGGGTGAAAAAGCTCTTTTCGGCTTTTTTCGTGGAAACATTCCAGCCTCTGTTGCTAGTTGTTTTGATTTGCGGAAGCTTTTTTATGTTACAGCTTTTTTTTGGTAAAAAAAGCTCTTTTCTGCTTTTTCGTGGAAGCTTTTTTCATGTTACTAACGAAGAAGAAAAGAATTGATATCGCTTTAAAAAAGCAATAATAAGGCAGCAGGGAATACAATCGTTCCACAAAACAATACTAAAAAAGCAAAAAAATATAGGTATCGTTGCAAAAACACTAGGTGAACGAAGCAAAGATAATAATTATTATTGTTCGAAGTAAATTTCATAGTTCTTTTATGCATGTCCTAATATTGTGAGTCTCGACTTCTCCACACTTTCCGTGATCGTCTTGTTTTCATTTGCGGAAGATTTTTCATGTTACAGCTTTTTTTGGGTAAAAAAAGCTCTTTTCAGCTTTTTTCATGTTACTAACGAAGCAGAAAATAATTGATATCGCTTGAAAAAACCAATAATAAGGCAGCAGGGAATACAATCGTTCCAAAAACAAACTAAAAAAGCGAAAAAATATAGCTATCGTTGCAAAAAAACTAGATGAATGAAGCAAAGATAATAATTATTATTGTTCGAAGTAAATTTCATTGTTCTTTTGTACATGTCCTACTATTGTGAGTACCTACTTCTCCACACTTTCCGCATCGTCTATTTAGTTTGTGGCTTTCCTTTACAACTTTTTCCTTCTGACTCTGAATTTGACTTTTTACTCGACTTCCACTTCCTTTGTTCTTTTCTTGTGAGGGGAAATACTGTAACATCCAACGGTGGTGCAGATCCAACATATTGCTCCATCAATGAATTCTTTGTGACGAGGCTGGGATTTGTTTCTACATCGTTCAGTAGTGTTTGCTTATGTTCAGAAATGAGCTGCGTGAGGCTATGGAGTCGTTCTCTACTTCTTTGCGATAAACCAACACAACATTGAAAATCTGACCATAGCTTTTGTAACACTGAACCAGTTTCTGAACTTGTGTCTTCTTCGAGACAAGAATTGTTGTTGAAGAAGTTATGTAAAGATCCAAGTTTGATCCATCGTTTCATCAAGTATTTTTCCGGGATTTTGTCGACGTCTTTGCGAAGGACGAAAATATGACCACACAATATTCCCACACTTTCGAACAGATTGCATGTTCATGTAGCCATGGAATCCTTTTTGCTTAAAACTACCGTGTGTACCCCTGCTTTTGTCTCCTTTATCACATAAGTGAACATGCGAATAGGTGAAATTGATTAGGAACCTCTATAATTTAAAAGGTACTAAGAAGTAGATATTGCTTATTAAAAAAGCATATTTTGATACTAAGGTAGCAATATAAAATGCAATAGAGATAATTATTTTTAACCACCCCAACTTTACCCCTTTTTACACTTCACAACCTAGACTTTGATTCGTAACACTTTGCACCCTAAACTATGAAAATAATTACACTTTGCACACTATGGACAATTTTGCCCCTAGGATTTTGTTCTTTAATAAAAATAGTTCTAGTTATCCCTCTAAACTCTAATTTGTGGCAAATTACTACATAATAATAATTATATTGCATTATTCAATAAACATAAATTTTTTTCTCCATAATCAATTTGTTTTTGGATTTTTCGAGAAATAAGAACCCTTATTTTCTGTAACTTGTTTTGTTCGGGGCATTGTTACACCTACTTAGATCCAGTCTCTATTTAGAGGTTTTAAATGGATCATGTAAGGTTTCCAGCCTATAAACTCAACAAGACATACTTCTATCAAGATCTCATTTCAAGTATTTATATGTATACAAATTTGGTCTGTAGACTGAAAATAAAAATAGTCCATTACGACCATATCAGGCCCAACATGCTACCGTAAAATTAATAAATCCCTTAAAATTCATACCTTCTTTGACCGAAACAGCACCGGGTGAGATGCCTCGCAACACCACCAATCGGAAAATCAATGCCCCTAGATCATATGACGAACAGTTCACACTGTTCAACTTCAACCAACAGGGAAGATGATCTACAAGTTATCTGACTCCTTCAGCAACTGCTCAACACAGCCTTGGTTCGTTTCATACTCCAGGCATATAAAGTAATTCTTTAAAGGGATGAATTTATAGAACATTATGAACCCATGTTGAACAAAAAGCCTTATTTATTAAGAACTTATCGAAATATTTATTACATTAGTAATCTCCTTTTGGGAGGAGAATACTTATTTAGCCTCTCATATATGAGGCTTGCACTCTTGGATACATAAAACTTAAAACTAAAACACTCAAAAAATTACAAATTTTCTCCTCAGCTTCCTTCAACTCTCGGTTTTTATAGATTTGAATCCAGACTTGAAAGGCAGACTCCAAGTCTTGTTGCTATTTATGACGTCATTGTTACGTCATATCCTGCATTATTGCCTCGCCAGCTGTTTTTCTTTTCTTTCCATATAACTCAGCCCATGTGATGTTTGTTGGGGAATGTTTTAAAAATTTGGTTTATGTGGTCCCCGAGGATAACGCGTCTTGTGAGTTGGGCCCTTGTCAGCTACATGGTCTTATCAGTCAGGTTTGGGTCGGAATCCTTTCCCAAACTCGGGTTCTTCGCATTCGAGCATGCGGCCGATCCGATCAATCCAACGGCCAACATGCACCATGTTACAGAATTTTCGGTAAGTTTCTTTGCTAGCCGGAATCTTGTTCTCCCAGAGAATTCTTCTCTTTGTCTTGAAAAGTTCCTCTGCGAATCTTGTTGTTGATCCAGTCATCGAATTCAAAAGGAAAGATCCATTTGATGAATTCTGGAAAAACTTGAATGGATATTTGACTTTGTCCATTTCGGTTAGACAAACCCAAAGTCCCCATGCTCGCCTTGTAGAAGCTTCGTCTTTAGAAATTGCTCCTACTAACACTGGTACTTCTTCCGGTGAAGCTGCCTTGATGTATTTTAAAGCATTTCCATCCGGTCTTCTTAGCTTAATGAAATGAAAAGCTTCATTAAAGCCTTTCTTCGCTAGTTCGGGAGTTACCGATAAAATACAGTTCGAATATCTCCTCCGGCCAAATGTGGATTGTTGGCCCAAGTCTCGTAAATCGCCCCCAATCCATTTCGGTAATTTTGAAATTTCCGGGAATCGGGTGATATAGTATGAATTGAAGCTAAAGCTCCAAAAGTATACCATTCATGTACTTCATTTGGATGACTTCTGGTTTCATGCAAACTGGGATACTTTCCTAAGATATCAACCATTGATTTTTTAAGGTTAATACCTCTTCTTGTAACTAATTTCTCCCATTGTTGTTGATAAACCCGCATTGGATAAATCTTAATCTCGTCAGTTTGAACCTTAGATTTGCCTGCCGCGGGCCTAAGATTCAACTCTCTTTACCCCGCAGGTGCTTGGTTGACTTGAAGACTCCGGGTTGTGACACCGGAGCTTCAACATTCGTTCTGATTTGTACACCTCGGGGATGCATCACCTGCAACACTTGTGATTATGGTACTTGAATCCATAACCTCCGGGTTATAGCCCCATTCTCTATTTGCCCCTTTTTGCATCGTGGGAGATGCAGCCTGGAGGAGAGGCCCTTGCGGCCGCTTAAGAATAATTGTCCTCGAGCAAGTCGGCATGCTCGTATTTGACTAGAAACGGAGTTTCGGTCACCTATTGAAGTCGTCCAGGAACTTCTGCATTGAGACATAACGTCCCAAAATCTACATTGAGATGTCTTACTCATTTAAGGACCTCATCAGCAACGCGTCCTTCCATCTCGTGTCAAAAAATCTGCAAGAACATTTTCATGAGATTTTACAATGACAATATCATAATCATAATATTGGCATTCAGCTTGCCATCTAAGTAATTTAGCCTTTTCTGGTTTTGATTCAATTTTGTTTTTCAGAAAAGCCTTGACACTTGAATTATAAATTTTGAAAGTAAACTTTTTAGCCAGTAAAAATAGAGGCCATTTTTTGAAAACCTTTCTGACTGCAAATAATTCTTTCTCGTTGATATGCCATCGATTCGCTTCACTGTCTGTAAAAAGACTGCTGCAATATCTGCATGGCACTTCGCCATTTGGTGTAGCTTTTGTAAGAACAACTGCCCACCAATAGTCACTGGCATCTGTGTATAGAACAAGTTCCTCCTTATCTTGTGGAATTGCAAGTTTTGGAACCTTTTTACAAACTTCTTTAAGTCGCTTTATTCCTTCTTGATGTTCATCTTCCTATTTGAATGTAGCATCTTTTTTTGAGCAATGGGCTAAACACCTTCATGTAATGTCTTTAGATTGTTTATGAACATTCCAAAGAAAATTAACAACTCAAGAAACTCGAGTTGCTTCTTGTTCTTTAGTATATCCGAAATCCTTGTATCTTTTCCACAATATGGCTCGTAGGATGATTCGCATTCATCGATTTCAATTCCGAGGAATTCAACTGTCTTGTAGCAATCATTGCCTTCTTTTTCAAAGCACTAATCCTTCCTTGTGGGCAAACGCCTGAAAATATTTCCAAATGCTTGAGATGCTCCTTCATGTTTTTTTATGCGATTAGAATGTCATTGATGTATACGAACATGAAATCAAATAATCTTTGAAAAGATTATCCATCTTTCTTTGATATATCCGGTGCGTTAGCCAATCCCATAGGCATCACGTTCCAAATATAGTGTCTTGTGGTGTGGAGAAAGTCAGAACTTTTACTTTCTTCCTCTCCATCTTAACGGTAGAACCTGGACTTGCAATCAAACTTTGAGAATATTTTGGCACCTTTGATACGCTTAACCAAATGTTCTCTGTTTGGGATATAGTATCCGTCGAACTCAATGTTATTAATCCCTTTGTAATTAATAAAAGTCTCGCTTTTCTCTTTTGATTTCTCCATGATTTCGACTAAGAATCCCGGATCGATATATGGAGAAACTGGTGAAATTAACTTAAGGTCAAGATGTTCCTTAAGTATCTTTTGCATATCCTCACGATCCTCCTGGTTCATAAGGATTGGTTTAAATCTCACGAACTCATACTCCTTTCCTGGTTTAACTTTCAAGGAAGCTTTGAGCTCGTTCTTATCCCACCATGCCAAAGGATTTTCATTGTAATTCCTTTGGATCTTCTTCTTGATATCCTCAAGCAATATTTGATCTTCTATGGTAACATCACTCTGTGGATTTTCCACTAGGCTCATCATTAATTCTGCAATAGCCTCTGGAGGTACTCGTTCTTCTCCTTGTATTCTGAATGAATACAAGTCATTATCCCATCATTTTATATCTTTTTGCTTCGAACCATATTGTCGAAAGGATAATAATGCATCACCAAATCTTCTCTTATCCGCCATTTTTGGATTTCGAAGCTTGGCTTCATCACCATGCTTGCTGCGAAAATCAATAGGCATTTTTCTGTAAAATGCTTCCCGTAGTCCTGGACAATAATCTTATGATCACATAATGTTGTGAAAATAAGTCTTCTTGTCTCATTTTCTTGTGTAAATCGCTTAAATGTTTGCAGGAAATTATTTTCTAGCAAAACATCTGCTCATGTATCATGGAAATAGATTGGTGGCGTCTTCGCTTTGTACCACGGGGTACCACCGCACCTCCAATCATAATTTACGCATGTTTAATTCCTCGACAAGATAAGAATCCTTTTAGAGAAATCCCTTCCTCGCAATAGATGGTAAATCTTCTCTAATTTCTTTAGGAAAAACATCCGGCTTTGCAGTACATATTCTGGCACCTGAATCAATATAGGTGGCGAAATACTCGGCTTTGTATTCAGAATATAACATTCCAATGGAAATATATATTGAGAATGGGCTAGTGGTCATCGATTCGTCGATCTTTTATCACCCACGGCGTGAACTCCATTCCTTCTTGTAATCTTTTCCAAGGTTTATGATCCTCAAGAAATTCAATCCCCAGTATTAATTGCTTTGGGATTTTTCCTGCTACTCCTGTGATAGTCAGCTCAATTTCACCTATCTTCAGGCTTTCTTGATACCTTCCAACTATAGGTTGTTGGAGATAATATAGAACATCACAAGGAAATATATTATCCTTTTGAGTGATGTCAAGTATTACTTCAACTTCTCTCCATCCTTCTGGGCATTTCAGCTCTCCTTGTGTTTTGAAAATATCTGGGATGCATTGAACTGTACTCGGTCTCTTTTCTTCCCAACGGCTACTATTTATCATTCTGTCTTGTTGAAAAGACATCCTCCTTGGCTCAACTCTGAGACTTCGACTTTTGTTGAAGACTGGTTGATCTTGAATTGTCATATCAATCTCCTTTATGGTTGGAGATTCAATGATTTCTGGTAGTACCACCCTGGCAAAGTCCTCAAAGATTCTTGGGACTTCAATAAATTCCTTTCTCAAGAATACCTCTGAATGATGTGTATTCGAGAGATCATAGAAAATCTTGTATGTGATCGATTAGGGTCTATTCCCTTCTTTCATTAAATCGATTCTTTTGAAATCTTGATGAAGAGTTAAGACTCTGTTGAAATCTCGATCTCTCAGATTGTATGCAATTCTAGGATAGACATTAAATGCCAATTTTCCTGCATACAAATTTCCTGTAACCGCTCCAAGGCATGAATCCTTGAGATTTGAGATTCTCTTGTCAAAGATAGCCAAATTTAGTGGCGAATCTATTCCTTCCTTGAATGTTGCCTTAATAATAACTCTTATGGTTCCAATATGACTCCATGAAAGTGTGTTGGTAACATCTCTTTTGACTGTGCTTTTGATCTCCTGGATTTCTCTGTAAGGAACCAACTGCATTTCGATCTGGTTACCAGTGAATTCCATCAGAATTGCAAATTCTCCTATAGTTACTCTGTGGATAATTTGGTGTTTTCTGTTACGAAACCCAATCTTATCCAACGCCTTTTCCATAGCTCCAATTGTAAAACCATCGTATATCTGAAGCTTTGGATCTTCCTTCATAATTCTCATAAGCGTCTTATGAGAAACCGTAGTGTGAGAAAGTAATCCTGACATATCCTCCCTAACCGTTTGTTGAAGAAATTCTTCTTCACTCCACTCGAATCGGATTCACTTCCATCGCCGAATAGATCTCTTCTTCATAGATGCTTTCATCGAGGGTAAATCATCAAATTGATGCACTGGATCAAATCATGATAATAGAAGCCTTCATCGACTCCGTGTGGCTTCGAACCTGCCTCGACTCTCGTTTGGTTCTCTCGGCAACTGCTGGAAATATGCCCTCTCGCTCCACATGTCCAGCAATTACGGTCTTCAAAACTTTCATTAGCTCTGGTATGAGTTCGCCTGAAAGTTCTTCGCCCCGAAGTTCTGCTGGTGCTTCCTTGGTTAGAACCTAATGAAGAGGCTCTACTCCCGCAGGTCGGTCTTTGCCCTGATTTGTAATTGCGGGCCTTTTGTTTGATTAAAACCTTATAGGTCTCCATGAAGACCTACTTCTTTTGCTGCTTCCCTGGCGGTATGGATGGCTTCTCTCCTTCTTCTTCTTATGCCGCCGTGGTTGACTTACCACAACTGTTGGGATATCATCGTCTATGCAACATAGAGGAATTGCTTTGTTATTTCCTCATAATCTTGTAATTCGGGAATAGTCTTCAATAAAGCACCATTCGATAGCTTGGCTTTTAGGAAAGACATTCTTCTAGCCACTGTATCCAAAGCAGTTGCATCCTTTTATTTCCTGATAAGCATTTCTCTCCAGAGACTTGGAATCTTTGCAAAGAATAGCTGCGAAGCTTCTTTGTCTCCAATCTTGGATTTCCACTGCGGTACTCGGTGAACAATTTGATATATTCATCAATATGACAAATATCATGCAACTTCGAGGTCAGAGGGCTTGTTTATATCTTTCTCTTTTTTCTTCTTCTAATCCCTCAAAGTAGCATGTGCCGATAAAATGGATTTTAAATAATTTTGCCATATCATCGACAATTCCTTTTAATGATTCTCCACCGTGACCGCTTTTCATATTTGCTTTGGTCATATCCCATGCAATTCTTTACAGATCCTTCAAGACTCATTTCTAGAAGTAAAATGAATCCTTCTTTTGTAAGATCGAGGTACTGTTGCAATCCTCATACCGATGCCCATTCATCAATAAGACTTCTCAATTTTTGAAATCTGGGATATCCAGTTTAAAGATCAATCCATATTGATGTATCGGATCGAGATGCGATCTTCCATACAAAGATCCGATAAACATTTGGCCTTCTAGAAGGTAGTCGAGTCCTGTATGAGGTGGTCGAGCTCTTATTCCCGGAAGTGGTTCACTTTCTGTGGTGAAATCTCCAACGTGATGCATTCTTTCGTCCTGGATTCCATGATTTGAACCCGCGGTTTCTATGACGTTGGGATTTACTGGTGGCGGTGGTGGAATTAGTCTACCTTGTGGGTCATAGGTAACCAAATTTGATCCATCTCTTGCGTTCATCTTTAAATCTACAATACCTAATCCCGTGAAGGATTCTGCCAGGTCATGTAGATCTTTAAGATTTATCTTTTCCATATACATCCTTTTAATTTATGATGGATTTTCCTTTGGTGATAGCAATGAGCTTTTCATCGTCCGTCATTTTTCGTACTACTTCGGTTGGTTTCCCCTTTTGGGGTAAATAGGGTACTGTCCCGAAATCGATACGCTTCTTTCCTCCGGAAGAACTCGGTCTTTCCTCCAAGCTCTTTACTCGTTTCTGAATATCATGAAGGATTTCAAGAATTTCCTTCTGATATTTCACCATCGTCTCCATCTAGTTT
Organism: Rehmannia glutinosa; assembly: GCA_016081115.2. NCBI lineage: Eukaryota > Viridiplantae > Streptophyta > Magnoliopsida > Lamiales > Orobanchaceae > Rehmannia > Rehmannia glutinosa. Next base: position 146,667 of record JABTTQ020000303.1, read on the forward strand.
TGGATCTGATGAACTTGTGTAGGTAAATGAATATGGCGGTTGCCATAATTTTGCACCATCTTCTGGACTTCCCTAATATCTTTTGAGATCTTAGATGTGTCTGGAAGTATCTCGTTCCATTCTGGTACACCATCAGAAATCATGATTTTGATGAGCATTCTCATGGACTACTTCCTGATAATTCATCAGATCGACATATAATATTTGGTTTACTGTGAAGAAACCAATATAATATGTCGCTTGTCTCTCGCAGTGACTCTCCCTCGCCTCTGCTGCCTTTTCAACATATTTGTTGTTCCAATATGCTATCTTGTCCTGGTGATCTTGTGCATACATCGCCGAATTTGACGATATATCCCGTAAGGTGTACATCTGACAATTGTCCGTGATCCATATTCTCGGAAAATTTCTCCTCACCAATTGTTAATTACATAAATATAATAAATATAACTAAAAGTTCTTAATAAACCCAGCTCGATACCATTTTCGAGGATCGCAAGACCTTGAGGAGTAAATGTAGAAAATGCAATAAAATGTATCATCTAAAGGTTGCAAAGTGCAACAACTTTAAAGTTTAGAGGGTAAACCGCAAAACCACTTTCATAAAACTAGGGGTAAATCAAGAATTTTATCCAAAGTGCAAAATTTTGTAAAGTTGAGGTTGCAAATCGTAACGCTTCAAAGTCCGGATGGCAAAGTGTAAAAACTCGAATAGTTTGGGATGTTAACAATCTTTATCCCAAAATCATACACAAAAAAAAACTAAATTGTGCGATTTTTGATTTTATTCAACTTACATCAATTGCATTTAAGTAAGAATAGTTCAAATGTTAATAATGAGGTAAGGAT
>JABTTQ020002885.1:0-122190 GCA_016081115.2 Rehmannia glutinosa
CAAAGGTGATATACGGCTGTTGGTTGTTAGATAGAGCAAAGATCCAATGAGGGCTCTACATCAGGTTTTTGATCATGGCTTTTGCCACTCGCATCCATGTCCATCTTAGTGATGTATTCATAGAATCTTCACGGAAGACTTTCTTCCATACCAAATTTCTTCATCAAATCTCGGTATACTTGGTTTGGCTTATGAAGGTTCCATCATTTAATTGCTTGACTTAAAGTCCTAAGAAGAAAGTCAGCTCTCCCATCATGCTCATCTCAAATTTGCCTTGCATGAGGTTTGAGAACTTATCACACAACTCTTTGTTTGTGGATCCAAAAAATAATGTCATCCACATATATTTGGACAAGTAGTATACTCTCTCCATCTTGAATTCTGAAGAGTGTTCTATCAACCTTGCCTTTGGTGAATCCATTGTCAGTTAGAAATTGAGACAATGTATCATACCATGCTCTTGGTGCTTGTTTCGATCCATACAATGCTTTCTTGAGCTTGTAGACTTTATCTCCAATAGTTTTCGCTCAAAACCCGGAGGTTGTTCAACATAGACTTTCTTCTAACGAGTCCATTTAGAAATGCACTCTTCACATCCATTTGATATATAATGAAGTTCTTGTGTGCAACATAAGCAAGAAACATCCATATTGCTTCCAATCTGGCAACAGGAGAAAAGGTTTCATCAAAATTTATACCCTCTTCATGGCAATACCCTTTGGCTACCAATCTTGCTTTGTTTCTCATAATAGATCCTTCATCATTCATCTTGTTTCTGAATACCCACTTAGTACCAATAACATTTTGGTGGGTTGGCCTTTAAACTAATTCTAATATTTTGTTTCTTTCAAACTGATTCAACTCTTCTTGCATGGCCTGAATCCAATGTGTGTCATCCAATGCTTGAGACCCATCTTTAGGCTCTATTTGGGAAATAAAACAAGTGAACATAGCTTCATGTTGTGCTCTGGATCTGGTTCTTATGCCATCTCTAACATCTCCAATGACTAACTCTGGTGGATGGTCTCTCAGCCATCTCACATCAGGTAGGAGTAAGTCTGCTCGATTCAGTTGTCTCGCAGCTAAGTTGTCTTGAACAGCTCTTTTATCTTCATTCAGTTGTAGACCTTCCAGCTGTCTTTGAGATTCAACTATCTCATCTTTAGAAGGGGGGGTTGAATAATCCTTACCAACTTTTCGAATTTAGTCCTTTTAAATAAGTTACAGAGTTTAATACACATCTAAGTCATTGAGGGACAGCTAAGTTAGTTAATCAGCAGAGTTAACCACTCAACAGACTCGATAGAGTTGTTGATAGAATGACTCAGTTGTTTAGTCTAAACCTTAACTTGGTTGTGATGGATTTTTCAGCGGAAGACTTAACACCCTTGAATTTGATTTAACTTTGTTTTAAACACTTGATTTTAGCATTTAGTTACTTATCAGTTGGATAGCAAATTATCAGCAGATATGAAGTGATTATGCAGAAATAAAATGATGAAATGTAAATGACACAATAATTTTTATAGAGGTTCGAAGATGGGGTAATTCTTCTACTCCTCTCTTCTCCAACTCCTGGAGGAATCCACTAAGTAATGATCAATTCACAAAGTGGTTATCAGTCCAGATACAAGTCTTGATCACACACGGTGGCTTGCTCCTTTGGGACTCGTCCGACTCGCCTTCTTCACGGGCGGTTGCCTTGCTACTTTAGCTTACTTTCTCAAGCTTATTGGATTTGATCACGAAGCCCTCCAATGACTTGAGATTGGTTCGACCTTGAACCTTCCTACAATCCTCCTTGGAAAGTAGACCCTTTTGATTCTTCAAAAGTTTCCTCTTCAACAGTTTGAAGTTGTCTTTCCTTCATAGCTTGGTGTTGGATCGATTTCTTCGAGATTTAGGCTTGAGGATTTTGCTTGAATAAATTGAGAATATTTTGCGAGGTTACAGATATATGTTGCTTGATCGTTCGTGGTTTTGGTATTCAAGGTAACCTTTTCTCAATGTGATTCTCGGCCTTATATAGTGAACTTTCAAAAATCATTAGTTGAAGAGATAGTGATTTTCAAATGTCACTTATGTTCGTTGGCTTCTCTTTTCTTGGTCTTCAATCTTGAGATGTAGACCTTTCCTCGTATTAAATGAATGTTCGGCTTTTTAAGAATTTGACACGAGGTGCGATCTTCCCATTGGTTTATTCCTTTTGCACGCTTCGGGATTGAGCACTTTAAGACATGGCAGCGTGGAAGTATTACTTATTTAAGTATTGTTCTTGAATTTTGTGCAACAGATTCTTTTCAGTTAACTCCTTTGCAAGTGCCTTTTCCCAGGTGACTTGAGTTTGTTCCAATGATTGAAAGACTCATCTATCACTTCAACTTGACTTGGCTTCTTGGGTTGACGTAACTGACTCTTCTCACACTGTTGTCTCTGGTGATACTCCTTCGTCGAGTCCTTGGTCTTCTATCTTGGCCATACTTAGTTGTTCCTCAATGAGTCTTCTCTTTACATCATCAGTTGACTTCTTGTATTTCCAGGCATAGCTGACTTGACTCAGCTTGTTCAGCCCTATCTATTACAATACGAATTACAAGGAAAATGGGGTGCCAACTTTCTAGTCTAAGTTTTACATGGCATTCATCAAAATCTAAACAATAAATTTCCCAACACATCATCATCCGGGTTGAGTGCTCTCACTTCAGCTTCAACATAAGGACTCTTTTGCATAGTTGGCTGATTCAACTTATCAGCTAACTCATCAATGTCTTCTCCATTCACATTAGGTTCATAAAAAACCACATGGATAGACTCTTCTGTGATCATAGTCCTCTTTTTCAGCACTCTATAGGCTTTACTCTCAGCTGAGTATCCCAAAAAGATACCTTCATTAGCTTTAGCATCAAAAGCCTTCAAATTATCATCGCCATTATTATGGATGAAGCATTTACATCCAAATATCTTGAAATATCCAACATTTGGCTTCCTCCCTGTCCAAATCTTATAGGGAATCTTGGTCAATTGCCTGTTTATCATGCATCTATTTTGAGTGTAGCATGTTGTATTTATGGTTTCAAACCCAAAATCTCTTAGCAATCGACTTCAACTAACATTGTCCTTGCGGCTTCCTTGAGAGTTCTTCCTTCTTTTGCCTACTCCATTTCTTTGTGGAGTTCTTTCATTGATAACTCATGAGCAATACCATTATCAAACACAATATCGAAGTTATAATTTCATTGACAAACTCGGTTCCCCTGTCCCGATCTTATCTTTATAATGGTTTGACTCTTCTCATTTTGAACTCTTCTCATCGGTGAGGTAACTTCTGCGAGTGTTTCCTTCTTTTTACACATGAAAATTGTCCATGTATATCTTTAATAATCATCCACCACTACTAAGGTGTATTTTTTCCACTTTGATGCTATCCGGCTCAACTAGTCCAAATAAATTCACGCAAGCGGATGATATATTCTTGTTGAAGAAGGACTTGGCTTATCTTTGAATGATGATTTGATTTGCTTTCCCATCTGGCATGCATCACATACACTTTCTTTCTTGTACATTGAGTCTGGAAATCCTTCTACAAGATGACTCCTTGCAAGCTTGTTGATTGTCTTGAAATTCAGATGACTCAGCTTCTTATGCCACAACCAGCTTGATTAGGCGGTGCTCTTTGCTGCTTGAGACACGTGCTTGGTGTAGCAAAGAGCTGCCGTCACGACACCACTCCGATTCTTATCACTATCCTCTCAAGTTAAATTTGTGATGGTAGCATCTCGATTGTCCAACCGCATGTCCAATGTGGCTCGATGCCATTTGATCCTCTCAATGTCCCCCCATGATTTTCTTGAAGACTTCACGGATTTCACCGTCACTCCCGTCAATTTTGTCGGCCATGCAATGTCGAAATCAATTCTGTTTGGCATAATAGAGTTGGTAGGGACGATGGGTTCTTCTCGTGCAGAGTACTTCTTCTGTTCTTTTGCAGTTTCTTCCCCTAGTGCAGGTAGCTCGATTGAAAATGGGAAGACCTCTTCAAATGCATCATCTTGTACATATGAAATCGTATAAGAGGTAGTTGCTGCAGACTATGGAAACTGCTTGTGATTGGATCGTGATTCATTTGGGGGGCCTTTGATGGTGTTGGCCCGGTGGTGGCCGAGCCTCGCTTGTCTTAAAACTTCTTCGGTCTCAATTGGTTTTTCCTTTTGAGTTTGCGGTTCCTTGGCTGTATCAGTAGTGTCATCGGAAGATGATGAGACTTGAAGGTTTGGCTCATCATCAAAGGTAAATTCTTTGACAGCGGACCTTATCGATGGCCGACTCGTTTCCACTGGAACATCCTCAATCGAGTCCTTGTGATGTTCGGCAGTGGACTCACTTCATCTTCGAGATCCAGAAATGATATATCGGGGTTGTCTTGGGAATCATGAAGGGCACTAATCTCCTTCTCGGAATCTTCAATGTGAACAGGAGGATGTTCGCATTTTTTCTCTTTACTGGGAAGTCTCAACCTCCTCGGGCCTTCATTACCTTTAGCATTCTCAAGCGCAGAAAGGCCTTCTACATTCCCTTCGACAGACGCAGATTTGTCTTAGGGTCTTCCCGATGGCATCCAAAGGAATCTCAACCCTCTTGGATTGCACTTTCATTACCCAGTGTTAACTCTCGGGGCATTTCCAACTTTGTGCCTGCGCATCGCATCGATGTCATCGACTGCAAAGCGGTTGGCACTTCAGTGAGCTGCAGACTTAACGTCTCGAGCTTCGTCGGTGTCAACTTGTTATTGTTTTATTTCCTTTTCTTTTTCCACTCCGCCCTCTTTCCTTCATTGTGGAGTCATCTCGCACATCCTCCGACCTAGCTGTAGTGGAGTGAGTTTCCCCCTCAATCGCGGCGCACAAAGAGAGTGGTGATGGTTGTGTCACTCTACTCCAAACTCCTGGTTGTTTCCATTGAGTGTTCAGCCGTGGGGGCAGGTGGTAAGACACCTTCAATAGGGGTTGGCTCAACTTGGGTGCCCAAGTTCCCAGTGTCATCGCTAATTCCCTTGGATCCGTCCTCTGAGTGAACTGGGGATGTGGTTGCAGCAATAACCGTGGCAATCTATTGTACCACTCCCAACGGATCAATCTCTAGCCGAGATTTAAAAGATTCTCTGGTCCTTCCTCATTTGTTGCTCACGCATCAATTTGGATTCCCGCATGGCTTGCTGCATCTCCAACTTCTCCTTTGCAAAGAACAAGATCCATGTCCTCATCACTTCCGAGAGCATGTCAATGTGAGGATGAGTATGGTCATTTGGTTCGGTGAGAGGGCATATATTCGCCTTTTCACGAGCCGACTTCTTCGCTAGCCTTTTCTTTTTTTTTTTTTCTTGAAGATATCCAGGATGTCAGGCATTTATCTTCATCAAGTGCTCAAGCACGATGGTCAATCGAGGAATTTCAACAATTTTTCCTCTTCCTCAATGAATTCAAGGCGTTCAAACGTACCCTCGAGCGACTTAGCTTCCATTTCCTCTACTCGCATGACGGTTAAGAATGTCCGGATATAATGGAGAGTACATGATTACATCATCATCTTCATTCTCTCCTTGTTGCCCTTCCTTCTCGAGGAAAGAAGGTAACAAACTCTCGCTTCTACACCTTCAAGAAGATTCGTGGCGAGTGGAGAGACATTCCTTTCAGAAGGAGATTATGCTGTCTCTACTGCCTCTTCTTCCTCAGATGTTCTATCCACAGCTGGGTCTTCTATTTGCCTCTGCTGTCTGTCCTCAGCAGACTTGGTTGTTTCATCAACAACTTCAGGAGACTGCACTTCTTCAGCACTCTCAGAGATGTTCTCCTGCTGAGTGGCAGACTCAGCTGTCTTCTCAAGCTCTGAGAGCTTGGTGATTCTTCTCCTTCTCTTAGTTTTCACCAGAGGAATTTCTGGTTCTAATTCCTCCGGTTCTTCGAAGGTAAAGGCCTTCGGAGTTGCCTTAGAGGCAGTTGCCCTTCTCGCCTTGGCAGTCATCTTCTTCTTAATTCATGGAGAAGGTATTAAGGGTTCCTTCTCCACCGCGGGTGCAGGGGCAGGAGACACGGCTGCAGGGGCAGGCGACTCAGCTGCAAGGGAAGGTGCATCTTTCTTTTTTGCTGCAGGAATAGCTTTCTTCTTCGCAGCTCCAGGGGCAGCTTTTTTCTTTGGAGGGGAGAAAGCAGTTGTGTCGACAGGGTCAGCTGATTCCCCCTCACTTATGTCCACCCTCTTCGCATGGGCTCTCTTCTGAGCTCCTGAAAGATTGGCTCGGAACATCTTCTTGTTGACATGGAATGACTTTCTATGTCGAAGGGGAACACCATTCACCTCCATCAAATGGCCAATGACTAGGCCATAGCCAAGTGATCCTCCAAAGGATCCATCTTCCTTGAAAGATTTATTCACAACGTTCTGGCAGAGTCTACTGTATACAAACTCAGCCCAGTTAACTTTCCTCCCTTGCATGATCGTAGCCATGACGATCGGCCTTAGACGGTGATTGAAGCTTCCAAACTTCATGTCTACACATTTGGCGACAATATCCATCGATTTATGATAATCGTCCTTCATCGCCTTCTTCTTTGTGTAGATCACTTTCGCAAAGACACTCGGGTTTGGCTACTTCCTTCCATGCAAAGAAGAAAGTTGACATCGGCTTCATATATCTCCAAAGATGCCTTCCGACGGCAAGAAACAGTGCTCGCAAGGTCCTTAGCAATGATGATTAATATGTCTTTGTGGTGGACGGAGGACTTAATCCCTTCATCCGCACCTCGGCGTTAACATAGGCGGGCAACTTCTTCAACGTATGTCATTTGATATTCCATCGAGAGAAAAGGTTTGAGTCCTGATTTCTCGATTTTGTCTCGCTATTTTCTTCACAAGGGTTTCATCGAAACCTGCTTTATCATCCCATCAAAGTCCACGATTGATCTGTGTGGATTTGCTTTGCGAGAAACTTCGTGAAATCATGTCTTTGATGCCATTTTAGTGAGTTTTACCGAACGAAACTTGGTAAACCGACTTGAGAACTTGTAGGGTTTTCGAGAGAAAAGTTTGGTTTCTTTTGCTTGGGAAGATGAACAGTTTAGGAAAAATGAGAGAGAGAGAGAGGGGATTGAAGAATCGTATATAAGGGTTATGAAAGGACGGTTTTGGATTTTGAAATTTGATCCGGATCAACGGCTTAGATTTAGCATGTCACATTGCATTTAATTTTCGCATTTAATGCGGCAGCATTTATATTCAATCATATGCTTATCTTTGTCTTGACTTTTGATCAGACCGTCATTATTATCCGACGTCATCCTTAAAAACATTCCCGCTCATTAAAACGCGTTTTGTCACTTAGCTCATAAATGACTAAACTTTACTCAGCGGATGACTCAACTCTTCTTCTCTCTTTTCGTATAGTGATTCATCTGTCGGCCTAACTCGATCTGGTGACTTTTCGATCTGGTGATTCACTTGATGATTCATGCAATTTGTTCTATTTTCATTTTTTCACGTTCCATCTTTTCTCATCGAGTCTTCTAAGTGTCAACTCAGCTCAAATAACCCTAGCTCATGCTTAAGCTCTTCAAATCTTGATTCACATAGGGTTTGGTGAATATGTCGCCTAATTGTTTATCGGTTGAGATATATTCCAAAGTGATGTCTTTCTTTTCAACATGATATCTTATAAAATGATATTTGACATAAATGTGCTTTGTTCTTGAATGCAACACAGGATTCTCGAGTGATTGCAAAGACTTTGCTTGCGTTTTCACACATAATTGGAATCTCTTTTTCTTCAATTTCATAATCTCTCAATTGTTGTCTCATCCACAAGACTTGGGCACAACAAGCGCCCGCAACTTTTTGTACTGCTTGGTTTGTGGATGTGGCTATTGAGTTTTGCCTCTTGCAAAACCAGGAAAGAAATCTGTTTCCAAGCATTTGACAAGTTCTCAAGTACTTTTCCGGTCAACTCTACATCCAAAGATAGTCGTAGTCGAATAACCAATAAGCTTGAATCCACCTTCCTTTGGATACCATAAGCCAACTTCTTGGCATCCTTCAAATATCTTAGGATTCTCTTAGCTGCAGTCATATGGCTTTCTTTTGGAGTAGATTGGTGTAGGTCCCAAGGGCTGTAAGTGTAAGGTTTTGAAGGGGGGGTTGAATAAACCTTACCAAATTTTTGATTTAGTCCTTTTAAAAATTGAGTTGATACTACACAATTTGTGTCCTTGGTGATGACCAATTTAGTTAATCAGTAGAGTTAGTCTCTCAAATGACTCAATGAGTATTCTTTGGAATAACTCAATTTGGTAAGTCTAAATTAACTCAATTGTGGTTTGTTTTTGGAAGACTTAACACCCTTAAGTTTAGTTAAGTAGAGATTTAGAGCTTGATTTAGTACTTAGAGATTATCTAATGGATAGCAAATATGTCAAATGAGAAATAAACAAATATGATGCAAGAATTAAAGTCTTTGAAATGTAAAAGACACAATAAGATTTTTATAGAGGTTCGAAGATGGGGTAATTCTTCTACTCCTCTCTTCTCCAACTCCTGGAGGAATCCACTAGGTATTGATCGATATCTGAGTGGTAGCAGTCCGGATACAAGTCTTGATCACACACGGTGACTTGATCCTTTGGGACTCGATCGAGACGCTTGATCACTCGGTGGCTTTCGTACGACTCGGCTTCTTCACAGGCAATTTGCTTTACTACTCTGACTCACTTGCTCAAGCTCTTTGGATTTGATCACGAAGCCCTCCAAAAGCTCAAGACTTGGTTCGACCTTGAACCTTCCTACAATCCTTCGAGGAATGTAGACCCCTTGATTGTTGATGTATTTTCCTCTTCAACCGATTGAAGTTATCTTTCCTTCACGGGTGAGTGTTGGATTGATGTTCTTCGTAGTGTGCAGTTTCGAGGATTGAGAATATTTCGGGTTTGCGATTCTAATAATTGCTTGAACGTTTGTGGTTCTTGTCTTCTTTTTTTCTCTCAAAGTCATTTCTCGGCCTTTTATAGTGATCTTTCAAAAATTTGCCCGTTGAAGAGATAGGCTTATTTTTGAAAGTCACTTGCGATCGTTGGCTTGTCTTGTTGCGAGTCCTTGGACTTGCCATTTCCTCGTATGAATTGTTCTTCACCTTTTCGGAGTTCGACACGGTGTAGTGCATCCCATTGGTTTATTCCTTTTGCACGCTTCTCTGGGGTGAGCACTTCGAGAAAGGTAGTATGGAGATATTACTTGTTTAGGTAATTCTCTTGATTTACGTAGCATCGGATCTTTTTTGATTATCTTGACTTATTTGTATTTCCTTGCTTTCCCAGGTGACTTAGAGTCGACTTCCAATCATTGGACGACTCTTGTCACTTCAACTTGAGACTTGGCTTTTCTTGAGTTGACTTGATCGATACTCCACTGTTGCATCTCATTTGCTCATTTAGTAGAGTTCCCGTCTACTCTTCTTTGCCATACTCGGTGTCTCGCGGTGGAGTCTTCCTTCTAGTCTCCGATTGTCTTCTTGCATGTTTGGGCATAGCGACTTAACTCGGCTTGACCCAATTTCTATTTATTACAATGCAGTTTACAACAAAAATGGGGTGACAACTTCTTATTCTAAGTTTTACATGGCATTCATCAAAATCTAAACAATAAATTTCCTAACAATTTCCCCCTTTTTGATGATGCCAAAACTTAAACCATTCAAAAATGTAAATAGCAAAGATACATACTGAGATAGTGTATTCACACTGGAGAATGTATGCGTAGAATCAATCCTTTTATTGATCATAACATTCTTGTTCTTTTACACAATTTGTTTACAAGGTGTATCGTGAGCATACATTTGTCTACACAAAACAAATAAAGAATTTATAGCTTTATTGCGGAAGACTTACATAGTATGTATTTACATAATAAAATACATGAAGGGGTGGACAACAACACTTCATCTCCCTTGTCTCCTTCTTTCATCTTGTTCAAAGATCTTCTCGCTTCTTCTTCTTTTTTTCTCATCGTCACCGCTTTTTGCCTTCTTCTTCTTTTCATATGCCTTCGGGCGACTTCATCTCTTCTTAATCTTTCTTGTCTTTCCTCCCATAGCTGAGTTTGTCTCTTGTTTTTTCTTCTATTCTTTTCGCATACTCAAGATTACTTTTAGCCACTTGCAAATTTGCTATTTGGTCAAGACCCAAGAGATCCCCTCCTTTCTTGCCTGGATCTACGTATTCAATGTTTTTGGGCGGAGGCCCAGTCTGAAACCTCTTCCTCCACCATCGCTTCTTCTTCCTCTACCTGGGCGTGTATTGTCTTGGGGTCTTCTTCTTTCCATTTGAGTGACCAGCGGAGTGACCATCGTGAGCGATCAGCCAGAGTCTGCCGCTGTCGGCTTCTTCACATAACGTGAGACCCTTTTCCCAAGACAAGTCCCAAGCTTGAGCCATAGACATATTTGCAAAGTATCCTTCGGATGCGGCGTTTTAAATTCATCAATCGATCGTGGCTCTGTCTCCGACATCCGAGATGGCATAAGTGTCTCTGTCTCGGAATGCCTCCATGTTGTTTCAAGATGTTCATAACTCGGGCATCCATTCTTCCTTCCACTTCCTCCATCCTCGCTTCAATTGTCTTTCTCTTTTCACCATAGATATAGCAGAGTGTTGGAGTGGCAGAGTCATCAGGAGTTTCTTTTGATAATGTCATTTTGTGAGACCTTGTTGGGGGTTTGTGCGATCATCAAGGTCACATCTTTCGATCCTTCCCCTCAACGGACTTTCCTTTCTTTTGTTTCAATACTTCCTCAATTTTGTCTTTCCTTCGCATTGATCCTCTTTTTCCCCTTCGGATCTCTTCGTCTTTAAGGTATTCCTCTTCCCCTTTTTGGCATCATCAAAGGAGAGAGGAACGCCGGAAACATATCTTGGCAAGGGAAGTCGAGCTCTGGCGATAGTCGAGTTCTCGTCTCGAGTCCGCTGCGGAGTATGCGGCACGAAATTCGAGCGAGTAGCGTTGGACTCTTGAAATTAGCTTCATTTCAGCCATGAGAAGGCTGAATTTTTTCGTCCATATTTGCTTCCAGACCTTTGGAGATCACTCTTATTTTGCTCACGCAGAGCCTTTATCTCGGTAGTGTGAGCTTCATGCATGTGCTCAATGTGTTCTCTCAATTTCGTTTTTGCATCATCATTCTCGACTCTCTCCATACCCAGACTTTGTTGAACAATGTCCTGAAGTATCTAACTTGTTCCACACGCATTGTTTCTTCTTTGTTGCCACCATTCCCGATCCTCGATTGTTATGCCTCTCAAGTCGCCAGTAAGATTGGCATCTCTGTTGTCCGATCGCATGTCCATAGAGGCTTGGTGCCTCTCCATCCGTTCAATCTCGGCAAATAATGCTTTGAACACCTCCTGAACTTCAATTTGTTTCTTCCGATGTACGGTGATGGCCTGCAGTCAAAGTCATAGTCATTTGGAACGATGGTACACGACGAGATGACGGGAGCTGGTCGTGGAAGCGTGCGAGCTCGTTCTACGACTCTTCGGGAGGTCGGTACCTCCGAGAGAAAGGAAAAGATTCTATAAATGAATCATCACGCCAAATCGGTATTTGTTCAATGATGAGAGGTGCGCGTGAAGTTCCTTTTGAGTCGAACCCGCTGCAGCTTGGGAGCTGCGCATGGACTCTGTTTCACGGGGGTCTGTGAAGTGGACCCGACTTGCCGAGCCTCAATTTGTCTCAACAAACCGTTGGTCTCATTTGGTTTCTCCAATTGAGTGGACTGGTCCTCCGCCTTATCGAGCGTCATCGGACGATGATGAGATTTCCATTAGTGGCTCATCATCAAAATTGAAAGTTTGACGAGTAGTCTTGAGATCGAGACTTGCTCGTCTTTGAAACATCCGCATGTGAGTCTTTTGGATCTGTCACGGGGATGACTCGGCTTCTTCGCCGCTTCTCGATCCCGAAAGGTTACATCGGGATTATCCCGGGAATCATGAAGCGCGCTTATCTCCTTTTGAGGATGGGTCAATGATAGCAGGAGGATGTTCTCTACTTCCGCCTCTTTACCCCGGAAGTCTCAACCTCCCGTGGGCCTTTATTACCTCCTCGGTCTCATTGCGAGAGTTTTGCTGGACCTCCTTTCGACAAGATCACTGTCTTAGGGTCTTCTGTGGTGGCATCCATTGGAGTCTCGGCCCCATGGATTGCACTTTCATCGCCCATAGTGTTAACTCCGGTACATTCCTTCTCGTGCCTCGATCGCATCAGCGTCATAAGCCTTCGAGCATTTGGCACCTCGGTGAGACAGTCTCAATCGCTCGAGCTTCGTTGATGGCAACTTGATGTTCGTTTGGTGTTTGTACTTTCTCCACTTCGCCTCCCGGATTCGTTGTGGAGTCATCCGCAGATTCTCCAACCTTGCTGCCGGTGGAGGGAGTTTCACCGGGGCGCACCACGGTGAGTGACTTGAATGGGATTACTCGTCTCCAAACTCCCGGCTATTTCTACCGAGTGTTCGGCCGTTGGGACGGTGGTAAGACACCTTCGTTAGGGTTGGCTCAACTGGGGTCCCCACTAACCCAGTTTCATCGTCAGTTCCTTAATTCCTTTTTCCGAGTGAGTCAGGGAAGTGGTGGCGGCATAACAATAGTGGCGATTTTTGAACCACTCCCATTGGATCAATTTCGGTTGTGTTTTGGAGGACTCTTCCGGTCCCTCCATCAATCTTTTCTCGTGAAGGATTCTCGGATTCGCAATGCTTGCTGCATTTGCAACTTTTCGTGGCGGCGGCGAGTCCAGGATCCCGATCTCATCATCGGATAAGACATCAAGGAGATGATGTGTGTTACGTAGTCTAGGTGCCGTGATAGGCGGATCTTTGGCCTTCTCACGTGCCTCGCCTTTCCTCTCGCACTGTCTTTCCTTCTCCTTGTCCTTGAAGATCCGCAAGATATCATGCGAGTTTTTCTTCATCCGATGCTTGGACCATAGTGGTCACTCCAAGGAAGTTCGTGATTCCTCTTCCTCTTCTATAAATTCAGGCCGTTGGAACTATTCCTTGATCGACTCAATTTCCACTTCCTCCACTCTCGCAGACGATTTTGGATGTCCGGGTAAGGTGGGGATAGGATCATCACATCACTATCGTTCTATCCTTCTTCTTGTGTCTCGGATCGTGGACTACAACTATTTCTTCAGTTTGCCTCTGCTGATGACGCTTTCAAGAGACTTAGTTGTTTCATCAATTACATCACGGGGACTCTCTTTGCTTCAAGTTTATTTAAGTATTTGTTCGGTGAGTGGTGATCTCATTTGGTTTCTCAAGCTCGAGCACTTGATGATTCTTCTTCGTCTTCTAGTTTGTACGGAGGGATTTACGGTTCGAGACGAGTTTCTTACGAGTCTTGGGGCGGCGGGGGGTCTTTGGTGTCTTCTTTCGAGGATCGGCCGTCTTGGCTTATTATCGATCTCCTCTTTTGACGATCCGAGAAGGTAGTTGAGAGTCCTTCTCAACCGCTGGTGCGGGAGACACGCAGTGCGAGGGGGGAGCGAGGTTTGACTTTCTTTCTTTGCGGGAGCGTGATCTTTAGCTTGCCCGCAGGGGCTTTTCTTCTTTGGTGGAGAGGAAACAGATGTATCTTCGAGGATCGGTGATTCCCTCACTGCTCGTGTCGCTCTCTTGGCGTAGGCTCTCTTCGTGCGCCCGAGAGGTTTGATCGAACATCCTCTTGTTTACATGGAACGCCTTCCCATGTGCAGAGGACTCCTTTCACCTCCATCAGTAGGCCAATCACCAGGCCATATCCTAGGGATCCTCCAAATGTGCCATCTTCCTTGAAGGATTTGTTCCTACATTCGGCATAGTCTGCTTTGTGAGACAAACTCAGCCCGATTTATTTTCCTTTCTTCAATGATCGCCGCCATCACGATCAACTTTGCTTTTGATGAGTTGGTCAAAGCCGCCAAATTTGATGTCAATACATTTGGCAACTATGTCCAACGACTTGTGATAATCCTCCTTCAAAGCCAGCCTCTCTTGTTTTGTGTAAACTATTTTATTAGTATAGTCGGGCTTGGCTATTTCCTTCCAAGCGCTGGCCCAGGTTTACATCGCCTTCGTTAATTTCGATGCTCCTTCCGTTGGTAGTGGCTTGAGTGTTCACCAAATCCTTGGTAGAGATGGTGAGCTTTTTCGTGAAATGATGACTTTATCCCTTCATCGTGAATCTCGGCATTCATGTAGAATCGTGCAACCTCCTCCACATAAGTCATCGGATATTCCAAAGATTTAAACGATTTCAAATTTGTGCGTTTCCAATTTCTCAAAGCAATTTTCATCACTAGGGTGTCGTCGGACCTGTTTCACCATGCCGTCGAAATCCACAAGAGACCCGATGTGGATTTGCTTTCCTAACTTGACAAAATCATATGTTGATGCCATCCTTGAGGATTTTACCAAGAAAACTTAGAGATTGATTTGAAGATAGATAGGGTTTTGAGAAAATTTTTGCCTTTGCTTCCGAGAGAGAGAAATGAACAGTTTTGGTAGTGTGTGAGAGAAACGGACGAAAATGGTTTAAGTATGGTTTATGAAAGGGCGTGCGGGAGGTTTTGAAATGTGATCAAAATCAACGGCTTAGATTTTGCACGCCCGATTTAGCATTTAATGTCTCGTATTTAATGCGGCAAAGATTTATATCCAATCATAAGCTTGGTGTGTAGCTTTTTCGTACACGTCATAATTATCCGACGTAATTCTTAAAAACATTCCCGCTTAGTCAAAACATTGCGTTTTTGTCACTTGGCTCATAAATGACTAGGCTTTTATCCTTATTTGGTTTAACTCTTCTTCTCACAGTTCTCTTTGTGACTCTTTTGTCGGTGACTTGGTATATTGTCTTTTCCGACACGGGATTTCTTACTTAACGATTTGTTAGTTCGACTCTTTTTCCTTTTGTGTTCCATTTCTTTTCTTTTGATTCTTCCGAGTGTCACCACTCAATTAATCCTAATTCATGCTTGAGTTCTTCAAATCTTGACTCACATAATGGTTTTGTGAAGATGTCAGCCAATTGTTTATCGTTGAGATATATTCCAAGATGATGTCCTTCTTTTCAACATGATCTCTTATGAAGTAATATCCGCATCGATATGCTTTGTTCTTGAGTGCAACACAGATTTTGAGTAATTGCAATTGCACTTGTGTTATCACACATGATTGGAATTTCTTTTTCCTCAACTTCATAGTCTCTCGATTCTTTGTCTCATCCATAGGACTTGGGCACAACAATTTTGCCCTTGACTATGTATTCTGCTGTCATTTGTAGAGGTGGCTATTGAATTTTGCTTCTTGCTAAACCAGGAAATCGGCTGTTTCCTAGCATTTGACATGTGCCGAGGTGCTTTTCTGTCCACTCTGATCCAAGATAGTCGAGTCCGAATAGCCAATTAGCTTGAATCCACCTTCCTTGGATACCATAAGCCAACTTCTTGGCTTTCTTTCAAGTATCTCAATATTCTCTTTAGCCTTTGTCATATGGCTCTCTTTTGGGGCGATTGAAATCTTGCACATACACCTACAAAGCAAAGGTGATGTCCGCCTGCTTTGTAAGATAGAGCAATGATCTAATAAGTGCTCAGATCTTGTTTGATCTACAAAGCTTGCCATCCGCATCCATGTCCATTTTGATCGATGTATTCATTGGTATTTTTTCTGAGGAAAGACTTCTCCTCCATACCAAATTTCTTCATTAAATCTCTCGGTGTATTTTGTTTGACTTATGAAGGTTCCATCCTTCCGTTGTTTCACTTGGAGTCAAGGAAGAATGTTAGCTCCCATCATGCTCATTTCAAATTTACTTTGCATGAGGTTTGAAAATTTTTCACATGACTCTTTGTTTGTGGATCCAAAAATGATGTCATCTACATATATTTGAACAAGCAGTATACTCTTTTTGTCTTGAATTCTGAAAAGTGTTCATACAATGCTTTGGGTGCCTGTTTCAATCCATACAAAGCTTTCTTGAGTTTGTATACCTTATCTCCAAGAGTCTTTCTGCTCAAATCCTGGAGGTTGTTCAACATACACTTCTTCTTCCAATAGACCATTTAGGAATGCACTTTTTACATCCATCTGATATACAATGAAATTCTTGTGAGCAGCATAGGCAAGAAACATTCTTATAGCTTCCAATCTTGCTACAGGAGCAAATGTTTCATCAAAATCTATTCCTTCTTCTTGGCAATATCCTTTGGCTACTAGTCTTGCTTTGTTTCTTACCTGAGTAACCTTCCTCGTTCATCTTGTTTCGAACACCCATTTAGTACCAATAACATTTTGATGTGTGGGTCTTTGAACTAATTCCCATACTTTATTTCTTTCAAACCGATTGACTCTTCTTGCATAGCTTGAATCCAATGTGTGTCATCCATCGCTTGTAACACATCTTTGGGCTCTATTTTGCGAGATAAAGCATGTGAACATGGCTTTTGTTGAGTTCGATCTTGTTTTGACACCTTCTTATGTCTCCAATGACAAGTTCTCGGTGGATGGTCTCTCGACCCATCTTACATCAAAGTTGAAGTAAGTTGGCCTGGATTCAATCGTCTAGCATTTGTGTTGCTTTGATCAGCTCTCTCGTAGTCACTTAGCCGCAAATTTTTCATTTGTTTTTTGAGATTCAGCTATCTCATCTTCTTTCGAGTTTATAATTCGACTTCAAAGATAGGGACTCTTCAGATGGTTGGATGATTCACTTATCGGTGACTCTTCAATGTCTTCTCCATTTACATTTGGCTCATTGAATACCACATGAATGGATTCTTTCCGCAACCATAGTCCTTTTGTTGAGTACTCTGTAGGCTTTGCTTTCACCTGAGTATCCCAAGAAGATACCTTCATGACTTTAGCATCGAAGGCCTTTAGGTTATCTTTGTCATTGTTGTGGATGAAGCATTTACATCCTAATATTCTAAAATACGCAACATTTGGTTTTCTTCCGGTCCAAATCTCATAGGAGTCTTTGTCGGGTTGTACATTTTATCATACATCTGTTTTGAGTGTAGCAAGTTGTGTTTATGCTTTGACCCCAAAATCTTTTTGGTAACCTGCTTGCCTAACATGGTCCTTGGCCGCTCTTTGAGAGTTCTATTCCTTCTTTTCGCAACTCCATTCTCTTTGTGGAGTCCTTTGCAGAGATAGTTCATGACCAATACCATTTTCAATACAATACTGAGTTATTATTCCATTGACCAATACCATTTTCAATACAATACTGATCTTATTTTGATAATGGTTTGGCTCTTCTCGTTTTGAATCCTCCTCATCAGTTGTGGTAGTTTCTGTAGAGTTTCTTTCTTCTTACACATGAATATTGTGGTAGCTTTTTGGCTCATGATAAGATCATCCAATGATTTAGATGCCTTTGTGAATGAAGCAATCACCTTTTTAAGATCATTTCTCTCTTTTCTATAGAAGCTATCTCTGTTGTTAATTTAGCATTTTTTTCTTGACTCTTTGTTCTCATCGGTTATGTGACTTAGAGTACTCGGCTCCTTAGTTTTGTGAGTTTTGGCTCGAATTTGGTTGTTTTCCTCATTTAATAGTGAGTGTGAGGATTTAATGTGCTCAAAGTCTTTCATCATTTTGCCTAATGAATCATAAAGATCAGTGGGTGATGAAGTGTGTGTGTCATCACTATCACTAGAACCGAATGAGATGAGTTAGAATGTACCTCATCTTCTTGGTCGGAGTTGATCTTGTTCCTTAGCCATTAGACATATTAAGGCTTCTTCTTCGAGTCACTTGAGTAGTCAGCTTCACTACTCTAGTCCTACTTCTTTTGACTTGGTCAGTCGCGATCTCGGCAGCCCTAACATTGCTCTTTTCTTTTCTTGCTTCTTTCTCTCAAGACTTTTCTTTCTTCTTCATTCCTGTATTTATTGACTACAGGATATTGTGATCAATGGCAAAGTGTCCAGTTGTCTCCGTAATTCCAACACAAGTTTTCAACTTTTTGATCACTCTCTCATTTCTTGGGTTGTCGGCTCTTTGATATTCGACCTTTTGATACTCAACTTTCTTTGGTGGCCTATCTTCCCTTGACTTGGAGGGAGCTGAATGTCTTCTGGAGGATTCACCTTTGTTTCTTTTGTAGTTCTTGTTGAAGAACTTGTTGAATCTTTTAACCATCAAGGCAATCTCCTCCTGGTCAATGACTTCTTTGGTCTCAGCTCTCTTCCCTTCCTTGACTATGAGGGCAGCTGTTTTGGGCACAGCTATCTACTTTTGATCCTTTCTTCTCAGCTCAAACTCATAGGCTTTGAGGTCTGAGAATAGTTCATGATTGGATGTTTTTGATAGGTCCATCGAGTGCCTTAGAGCCATGGTCTTCATTTCCCACTCAGCTGGGAGGCTCCTTAGTATCTTCATACACATCTCCTTCTGTGTGTATTCTTTCCCAAGTGTTGAGAGCTCATTTGAAATTTCAGTGAATCTAGCATCCAGCCGGTCCATTGTTTCACCTACAAGCATTTTAAAGTTTTCAAAATTTTGAACAACAACAGATAATTTGTTTTCCTTGATTTGCTCAGATCCTTCACAAATTACGGTTAGTTTACCCCAGATTCTTTGGCTGTCTTGCAAGATTTGACTTTGTTGAACATGGCTTTGTCCAAAGTCTTGTAAAGTATATTCTTGGCCACATTGTCCAAGTTGTATCGTTTTCTGTCATCATTTGTCCATTCAACTCTTGGTTTTTCAACCATAGCTGGTCTAGGAGGAGCAACCTCCTCTTCTCAAATAGCTTGACTCTCCTTGCAATTGTTCACCTTTCATTATTTGCAGTGGCCCATCCTCTATCACTATCCACATTTCATCATGTAAAGCTGATAGATGAGCCTGCATACGTATTTTCCAGTCATCAAATTCTTCAATGGTGAACATAGGAATGCGTGTCAAATTTGCTTCCATGATAATAACTTTGTTGTTTTAAAAATGGCTTTTGAAAGAACAAGTGTTAAAAACTTCTTTGAAAGATTGGAGATCTAGTTCAGTAACCAGTGCGGAAGGCTCAATGAACCAACCGCTCTCATACCACTTGTAGGTCCCAAGGGGTGTGAGTAAGGTTTAGAAGGGGGGGTTGAATAAACCTTACCAACTTTTCGATTTAGTTTTTTAAATTAGTTCAGAGCTAATTTCACACTATGTCCATGATGGACATGACTAGCTAAGTTAGTTAACCAAACAGAGTTAGCCACTCAATGGACTCAATCGAGTCGTTGATAGAATAACTCGGCCTATTTAGTCTAATACTTAACTCGATTGTGATGAGATTTTCATTGGAAGACTTAACACCCTTGAATTTGGTTTAAATGTGTTTTAACACTTGCTTTTAGCTCTTTGTTGAATATCAATTGGATAGCAAATTATCACAGATATTAAATAATATGACCGAGTAAATCTTTGAAATGTAAATGACACAATAAATTTTATAGAGGTTCAAGATGGGGTAATTCTTCTAATCCTCTCTTCTCCAACTCCCGGAGGAATCCACTAAGTATTGATCGAGCACAAAGTGGTTATCGGTCCCGATGCAAGTCTTGATCACACGGTGACTTGATCCTTTGGGACTCGGTCTTAAGATGCCTTGGTCACACGGTGGCTTCTCGTCCGACTTAACTTCTTCACAGGGCCGCTGTCTTGCTACTATAGCTCACTTGCTCAAGCTTCTTGGATTTGATCACGAAGCCCTCCAATAACTTGAGATTGGTTCGACCTTGAACCTTCCTACAATCTTCCTTGGAATGTAGACCCCTTTTGATTTTTCAGAAATTTCCTCTTCAACAGTTTGAAGTTGTCTCTCCTTTACAGGTTGGTGTTGGTTCGATTTCCTTCGAAGTTTAGGCTTGAGGATTTGCTTGAATAACTTGAGAATATTTTTGCGAGTTCTGACTTGAATAATAGCTTGAGTGTTCATGGTTCAGGTCACCTTCTCTCAAATTGATTCCTCAGCCTTTTATAGTGCTCTTTTGAAAATTTGCCCGTTGAAGAGATAGGCTAATTTTCAAAAGACACTTGTGGTCATTGGCTTGTCTTGTTGCAGTCCTTGATCTTGACATTTCCTCGTATTAAGTGAACATTCACTTTTTTAGTCCGACACAAGGTGTCTTTCCATTGGTTTTATTCTTTTGCACGCTTTTGGGGATCGAGCACTTTAAGACATGGAAGCATGGAAGTATTACTTGTTTAGGTAATATTCTTGACTTCGGCAACGGATTTTTTCGCTTGTCCCGACTTGATCGCTTTCCTTAACTTCCCCAGGTGACTTCGAGTCAGCTCCCAATCATTGGATGACTCATCTGTCACTTCAACTTGAGACTTGGCTATCTTGAGTTGACTTGACTTACACTTCACACAGCTGTATCACAGCTGCTACTCCTTCAGTCGAGTTCTTGTCTTCTTTTCCTTGCTATACTCAGCTGCTTCACAATGAGTCTTTATCGATCTTCGATTGACTTCTTGTATCCAGCGTAGTGACTTGACTCAACTAGTACAACCCTATCTATTTCAATACAAATTACACGGAAAATGGGGTGCCAACTTTCTAGTCTAAGTTTTACATGGCATTCATCAAAATATAAACAATAAATTTTCCTAGTACCACTTATGTTCGTTGGTTTGTCTTTTCTTGGTCTTCAATATTGAGATGTAGACATTTCCTCGTATTAAATGAATGTTCGCTTTCCCATCCGACACGAGGTGCAAGGGCTTCCCATTGGTTTATTCCTTTTGCACGCCATCGGGATCGAAAGCACTTTAAGACATGGCAAAGATCAAGTATTACTTATTTAAGTAATGTTTTTGACTTTTGTGCAACGGATTCTTTTTAGTTAACTCCACTTTGCAGCTGCCTTTTCCCAGGTGACTTGAGTCTGCTCCAATGATTGAAAGACTCCTATGTCACTTCAACTTGACTTGGCTTCTTGGGTTGACTTTACTGACTCTTCTCACAAATTTGTCTCACACCGATACTCCTTCGCCGAGTCTTTGGTCTTCTATCTTGGCCATACTTAGTTGTTCCTCAATGAGTCTTCTCTTTACATCAGTTGACTTCTTGTATTTCCAGGCATAGCTGACTTGACTCAGCTTGTTCAGCCCTATCTATTACAATATGAATTACAAGGAAAATGGGGTGCTAACTTTCTAGTCTAAGTTTTAAATGGCATTCATCAAAATCTAAACAATAAATTTCCCAACACATCATCATTCGGGTTGAGTGTTCTCACTTCAGCTTCAACATAAGGACTCTTTTGCATAGTTGGTTGATTCAGCTTATCAGCTAACTCATCAATGTCTTCTCCATTCACATTAGGTTCATAAAAAACCACATGGATAGACTCTTCTGTGACTATAGTCCTATTTTTCAGCACTCTATAGGCTTTACTCTGAGCTGAGTATCCCAAAAAGATACCTTCATCAGCTTTAGCATCAAAAGCCTTCAAATTATCATAGTCATTATTATGGATGAAGCATTTACATCCAAATATCTTGAAATATCCAACATTTGGCTTCATCCCTGTCCAAATCTTATAGGGAGTCTTGGTCAATTGCCTGTATATCATGCATCTATTTTGAGTGTAGCATGTTGTATTTATGATTTCAGCCCAAAATCTCTTAATCCAATCCGACCCAACTAACATTGTCCCCGCCGCTTCCTTGAGAGTTCTTCCTTCTTTCAATTTATTCCATTTTTGTGGAGTTCTTGTTGTTGATAACTCATGAGCAATACCATTTTCGACACAATACTGAGTTATAATTCCATTGACAAACTCGGTTCCTCTGCCTCGATCTTATCTTTATAATGTTTTGACTATTCTCATTTTGAACTCTTCTCATCGCCTAAGGTAACTTTTTGCAAGTGTTTCCTTCTTTTTACACATGAAAATTGTCCATGTATATCTTTAATAATCATCCACCACTACTAAGGTGTATTTCTTTCCACTGATGCTAGCTGGCTCAACTGGTCCAAATAAATTCATATGCAACAGATGATATATTCTTGTTGAAGAAGGACTTGGCTTATCCTTGAATGATGATTTGATTTGCTTTCCCATCTGGCATGCATCACATACACTTTCTTTCTTGTACACTGAGTCTCGCAATCCTTCTACAAGATGACTCCTTGCAAGCTTGTTGATTGTCTTGAAATTCAGATGACTCAGCTTCTTATGCCACAACCAACTTGATTCGGCGGTGCTCTTTGCTAGCAGACACGTGCTTGGTGTAGCAGTAGACCAATCTACCACATACATATTCTTTTGCCTTGTACCTTGCAAAAGACTATTTCATTGGATTCAGCATCTTTGATCTGGCATATCCCCATGTTGAATCCTACATTGTAGCCATTGTCACAGAGTTGCATGATACTTAGAAGGTTGAAGTTGAGGCCTTCAACATAAACAACATATGTGATCTCCAATGCATTCTTCTTGATGGATCATGTGCCTTTGATTTCCCCTGGAGCTTCATTACCTCCAAATATAACTTTAGCACCTTTAATCTCCTTGAATCTTGGCAGATTTCTCTTATTCCCTGTCATATGTCTGGAACAACCACTATCCATGTACCAGGTTCCTTGGCACTCAGATGTTCCTTGAACCTGCAATCAAGGAAATCAGTTTTTAGGTACCCATACTTATCTGTGTCCTGGGGGTTAGTGCTATAAGATGTTCCAACCAACCTATAGCCAGATGATCTGACTCTAAGAGGTTGACATCTATCAGTGCCATAATCATAGTGCACATTAGCAAATTGCTTGGGGGCTTTAGGATCATACAACTGTCTTTTTTGTTTGTATGCATGTGTGTGTGTGTTTTAGCAATTGCATTCGTGGGATAGTTGTGAGTGTAGTGCTTGGGTGAATATATGTGCTGATAATAGCTCTTTTGCCTTTGGAATGACCTTTGTTGAGGTTTAGGTCTTTGTCATTTTGGCTTGTATTCCATAGGTCTTTGCTGATGTTTCACTTTATTCCAATCAGCTTGGTTTGGATAGTTTCTATCATTCCCATCATATGTATTTATTTGATGAAATTCCTGGGGCTTTTGGTGGCTCTGTTTGGCTTTTACAGAGTACTTCCTGTTAGGAGTCTATTGATGGACTCGTCAGATTTCTTCTCGTGAGTCCCTTCAAAGATACCCTCATCGGCTTCTTTTCCTTTACCCTTGTAACCAAGGTCGAGATGATTGTGATTGTGCTTTGGAGTGAATGTGGGTGCATCATTTGGTGTTTTGGGTTTTTAGAATCCTTCATTGATTGAAGATCCTTTTTCCAAAATCACTCTTGGAGTTTGACTATGCACAAAAGAATTGAATCATATGCCTGTCTTGTCCCCACATTCCTTTTGACTCATAATAAGTTCATCCAATGATTTGGATGCATTTGTAAATGAGGCAATCACATTTTTAAGATCTTTTTCCTCTTTTCTATAGCAGCTAACTCTACTATGATATTGGCATTTTCACTTTTCAAATTAGTGTTCTCATCGCCTATATGACTCAGAGTACTCACTCTTTAGTCATTTGTGAGTTTTCGCTTTTGCTGGTTGTTTTCCTCATTTAAAAGTGTGTGTGAGGATTTTATAAGTTCAAAATCTTTCATCATTTTTCCTAATGAATTATAAAGATCTGTGGGTGATTAAGTGTGTGTATCATACTACTATCACTTGAATCGTAATGAGATGAGTTAGAGTATACCTCATCTTCTTGATCTTGTTCTTTGGCCATGAGGCGCATCATAGCCTCTTCCTCGTAATCACTTGAGTACCGCTTCACTACTATCCGAGTTCTTTGCTTCTTTGACTTGGTCTCGCTGATTAGCTTCAAGAACCAACATGGCTTTCTTTTTTTCTTGTCTTCTTTCCTCAAGACTTTTCTTTCTTCTTCATTTCTATACTTGTTGACTGGTAGATAGAAACAATTAATCGCAAAATGTCCTGGTTGTCCGCAATTCCAAATGGTTTTCAGCTTCTTTGATCGACTCTTTATGTTCTTTGATTATCGCCTCTTCGATAACAGTTCTTTGATGTTCAAACTCTTTTGGGGGCGCCCTTCCTCGCCTTAGAAGGTGCCGAATGTCTTCTCGAGGTTTCACCTTGTTCCTCTTATAGTTCTTGTAAAAGAACTTGTTGAATCTCTTCACCATGAGGGCAATATCCTCCTGGTCAATGGTTTCCTTTCGCTCGGGATCTTTTCCCATCATCGCCAACAATGTAAAATTGTCTTGGGTACATGAGCTTGTTTCCTCGCTTCTTTTCTTCTCGGCTCAAACTCAAAGGCTTTAAGGTCCGAGAATAGCTCATGGTTGGATGTTTTTGAGAGGTCCATTGAATGTCTCAGGGCCATGACCTTCATTTCCCATTCAGCGGGGAGGGCTCTTAAAATCTTCATACACATTTCCTTTTGTGTATATTCTTTCCCAAGAGCTGAAAGCTCATTTGTTATCTCAATAAATATGGCATCCAGCTGATCCAGAGTTTCACCTGCAAATATTTTAAAATTTTCAAATTTTTGAATAGCAACAGTTAATTTGTTTTCTTTATTTTTTTCTGATCCTTCACAAATTAAGGTCAGTTTATCCCAAATTTCTTTTGCAGATTTATAAGATTTGACATTGTTGAACATGGCTTTGTCCAACGCTTTGTAGAGTATATCCCCTGGCTACATTGTCAGGTTAAATCTCTTTCTATCTTCATTTGAGAGGAAAGAAAGTCGTGTAGGTATCTCAATACAAGATCCAAGCCAGCATCCCACCTTTCTTTGACTTCAACCACAACTATTTAGATTATTCTTAACGGGAGCTCACTCCCTCAATGAGTCTATCCTGCTTCAAAAGGCCATCTTGATCTCCTGGAACTCAACTCTTAGATGCAGCCACTTGCATCCATCGGCACCGCTCGCACGGGCGTTGACATGCAACGAAGGTCTCCTTATTTACGACAAAATTTAGATCAAAGTTGCACTAAAGGAAAATGGATGACTTACAACTGAAAGTAAGTTTTCTGGATTGATATATCGTACAACGTAATGGAGCTCTTGATCTAGATCCGGTAGTTCGCAGAATTTGGGACCTAACAATGTTAGGTTCGTCACATGAACTGAATGGGAGTCCATTCAGTTCTTGGTTTTTCAATCATAACTGGTCTTTCTTCAGCAACTTCTCCTTCAGCTGCATGTGCAGCTCTTACAGCAGTGTTGACTTTGTATATTTCCAATAGCCCATCCTCTATCAATAACCACATTTCATCATATAATGCTAATAGATGAGCCTGCATGCGAATTTTCCAGTCATCAAACTCTTCCACAATAAACATTAGAATACGAGTTAGATTTGCTTCCATGATAATAATTTTGCTTTAAAAATGAAAGACATTGAAAAAACAAGTGTTAAAACCTTTTGAAAAGATAGAGATCTAGTTCAGTAACCAGTACGGAAGGATCAATGAACCAACCGCTCTGATACCACTTGTAGATCCCAAGGGTGTGGTGTAAGGTTTAGAAGGGGCCGGGGGTTGAATAAACCTTACCATATTTTTTATTTTAGTCCTTTTAAATATTTCAACATAGTTGACTCAAATCAGTTGTGTCCTTGAAGACGGCTAAGTTGGCTATTCAGCTAAGTTACCCACTCAACAGACTCGATAGAGCTTTTGATAGTATAACTCAGTTGCTTAAGCCAAATACTTAACTTGGCTGATTTGGTTTTTAACAACGGAAGACTTAACACCCTTTGATTGATTTAAAGCTTGTTTTTAATACTTGTTTTAGCACTTAGTTATTTATCAGTTGGATAGCAAATATAAACTGACAGCATATATAAAATAGATATGCAGGAATTTAAATGCTAAAAGTAAATTGACACAAGTATTTTTATAGTGGTTTGAAGATGGGGTAATTCTTCCGTCCACTCTTCTCCAACTCTGGAGGAATCCACTAATTAACAGATCGGTTACAAAGTAATAAACACCGAGACAACTTTGATCACACAATTGGCTTCTCTTGTGACTCGCTTCTTCATGAGGCAACCGCCAGCTACTTGACTCACTCCTCAAGTTCTTGGATTTGATCACGAAGCCCTCCAACAAACTTGAAACTTGGTTCGACCTTGAACCTTTCTACAATCCTTCAACTTGGAAAGTATACCCTTTTTTATCTTCAAAAGTTTTCCTCTTCAATCGATTGAAGTTGTTTCTCCTTCACACTTGTGTTGGATCGAGTTTCTTCGAGTTTTAGCTTGAGGAATATCTTGATAAGCTTTGAGAATTTGAGGTTAATCGCTTGAATATGCTTAAAATATCTATGTCATTCGTAACCTTTTTCTCAATAGCTTCCTCAGCCTTTTTTATAGTGCACATTTAAAATTTGCCCGTTGAAGAGATAGTTTCAAATGTCACTTTGTGTTCGCTGGATTGTCTTGTCTTGGTTTGCACTCTTGTGATGTTGAACTTTCCTCGTATTAATTGGCTCTTGACTTTGTAGGTTCGACAAAAGGTGCAGTGTTTCCCATTGGCTCATTCCTTTTGCACAATTCTGAGCCGAACACTTTAAGACTGCAGCTTAACATATTACTATATCGAGTAATATTCTTGACTTTATTCCAACGGATCTAAGTCGATTGTCTTGACTTGATCGCCGCTTTTACTCCTGTGTGACTTGAGTCTCGCTCCAATCATAGGATTGACTCAATTATCACTCCAACCGATAGACTTAACTCTTTCTAGTTGACTTGACTTATATGTCTCACGCTTGTTCCTCGTTGACTCTCATTCGTCGAGTCCTCGACTTTCTTCATGGCCATACTCAAAGTGACACACAACAGAGTCTTCATTCCGTAGCATTGACTTCTTGTAATCTTGGCTTAGCTGATTTAACTCAGGTCTTCCAAATTCTATCTATTACAATACAGATTACAAGGAAAATGGGGTGCCAATTTCTAGTCTAAGTTTTACATGGTATCATCAAAATCTAATAAATTTCCAAAGAACGTTTGCTTCCCGTGTCAAACCAATACTAAAATTGGGGATATCATCGAGCTTTTCTTGAACTCATCCCGCCAAAGCAAATAGCACATTCAACCTTCTCCAAAGCATCTATATTTTTGGGGTTACTCAAAAAAAGCATTAATTTGTTGAGTTTCACTAGCAATGGATGCCCCAACAACGGTGTCTTCCCCAGCTCTCTCCCCAGAAAAACATATAAACTTCCTAGGCACATCTTCAATTTTCCCAAAATCAACATTTGAAGCCAGCTCCCGAGGAGCATTATTCAATATTACAATAATGTCCATTGCGTCGGTAGCTACCGTCGCCAGCTTGGACAAAAGATTGCCAATGTAACCCTGCACCAACATAAATATAGTTGTCAACTTTTTCATGCTCATTTAATCAATCTTGATGTACAAATAGTTGTCAAATTGTATATAAGAATATAAACTATTCACCGTATATGATTGAAAACTAATATTGTACCAACTTGTAACTAATCAACATTTTTCAGAATTAATGTTATACCATTTTGTAACTAGACAATAAATCATCTCTTATGACTAATATATCATTATCTAACTAACATTACACCATTTAATAACTAACCTTATGCATTCTTGTTACTAACATTATGCCAAAATATATCTATGTTACTCCATTATATAACTAACAAATTCATAAACATCAGAATTACCCCCCGATCGAAAAGCATACTAAAAACTCATTGCTAACATCAGAATAAATTCATTATATAGCTAACATTACTCCATTATATAACTAAGAAATAAAACTCATCCCCCGACTAAATAAAGATACTAAAAATTAAAGATTAGAACGCACACCCTCAAAGATTGAATGATCGCGGTGTCGGATGATCGTTATGCGGTCAGTCCTGTGTCGGATACCACCAACATTTGTTGAAGCCGGCTGATCATTCCGCGATCCCATGTGGACTCGTCAATTGCACAATCAATGAAATCTTGTCCATAACCTCCAGGTTTCATCTCAAAGAGTATTCCTATCCCGAATGCTTTCGGTTGTCAACGCATCGCACACACAAAACCACCCTCGGATAGAACGAATAGACATTACAACTCTATCCATATAGAACCCATTTAATAAAAACAAAAATGATGTTATTATAGGTAATATTGTCAAATAAATTGGACAATACTTACAATTAAAAAAGCAACGGGCCGTTGCAACTCTTCTTGTTTGTTGTCGTCCATTTCTCGGCTCTCTATCGGTCATCATAGTGTGCTAGCACCAATTCATTTTGGGATATCGCCAACGTTCTCCAAGCATTTCATAACAAGTGCGTTAATGTATTCGCTCGCATATTCCCAAGGATATGTCCATCTACAAGAGCTATAAAATTCCTCTTGAACCATATACCCCCTCAACATCCTCCAACATCGTTTCGGAAACCCTGGCCGCCATAATGGTGTATGACCCATCCGCTTTGGCCTCATTGGTGTTTGATAAATGATTTTATCATGATTTTGATGATTTTGTTTTTATACCAAAACAATGTTTTTAAAGGTTGTCCAAATACTCCTAAATGATTTAAAATGGTTTTAATATTTTGGGAGTATTTCTACAAGTTTATTTTCGATATAAATTGACAACACTTTTGATGATTTTGTGTTAATGTGTTTTTACACCAAAACAATGGTTCTAAAATATTGTCCTAATACTCCCGATCGGCCTAAAATATTTTTACTTTTTTTTGGAGTATTTTTGAAGTTTATTTTCGATATAAAATTGACAATACTTTTGTTTTGAGGCCAATCGCCGCTCTATAAGGCATCCCTGCACCGAAAATTGTGAAAAACAGTGAATAAGCTATTTATTGAAAAAAAGGCTGGTTGACCAAATCAGCGGGGTGGTAGATCGGTCGCGGTCGGCCGATCGGCATCGATCGGCCATTGGCCGACGGCCGACGGATCGGTGACCGATACACAGGAGCATTTTTCAAAAACAGAACTTCTCGACTCGTTTTTGGTTACGTCTTTCGGCCGACATAGGTCGACGTCAGGACGACTTCGGCCGACGGCCGCCTGTAAATGTGTTTTCTCATTTTCAAACGTCTATTTGTCTTGACACGGTCGCTTCAAGTTTGACAAAGAAAACTAACCGTTAGTTGCAAATGTGATGACTTTTCCCTAAATTGTGGGATTGATTTCTAACAGCTCTTTTCTTCAATTGTCTTGCAATTTTTACAGTAATTCATGTCCCCAAGAGGAGCCTATCATGTACAAGACATCTTCTATAAATAGAGGAAGAATTGAAGCAACACAACAAGAGAGAAAACTACAACACAACAAGATACACTCAAGAATACACTTGTTCTTACATTGTCTTATTTCTTGTTGTAATTTGCCTAGCTATTCACTTTCACATCCTTGAGGTCTAGGCTATTCTTGATTACACTTGCACTCAATTGTATAATTCATTATCGAGTTGTAATCTTGAATTTTTGGGTTATCATTCAACACAAGATATCCTTGTGAGTGTTCTTGTGGTAAGAACACACTGGGTGATCTAGGTGTTAGGTGTGAGAAGATTGTGGTAATCTTCTTTGTTGAGGTGTTGAAGAATTTGGTATTCTTCAAGGTTGAAGATTGTGGTAATCTTCACAAGGTGCCGTTGGAGATTGTGGTAATCTTCAAGTGAGATTGTGGTAATCTCAAAGGTGGTG
The DNA here is from genome assembly GCA_016081115.2 of Rehmannia glutinosa. Lineage (NCBI taxonomy): Eukaryota > Viridiplantae > Streptophyta > Magnoliopsida > Lamiales > Orobanchaceae > Rehmannia > Rehmannia glutinosa. Next base: position 29,776 of record JABTTQ020002885.1, read on the forward strand.
TTGAAGAAGAGTGTGGTGCTCTTCAAGGTGTTGTTGTAAGTTGGTGTTGTATTAATTTGTGGTAAATTAATAAAATCTTTTTCTTTTTGAAATCCATCCCAGGATATCTTTGGGGTGGTAGAGGATTAGGCCCTAGGTGGGTTGAACCTCTTTAAATCGACGTGTGTTGTTTACATTCCGCACCTTTATTATTTTCTTGGCGCATTTGTATCGAAAAAGAGGGTAAAATCGAAAAGATGGAGATAATCTATTCACCCCCCCTCTAGATTATCGTGAGAGCTTGGACTTACAAGTGGTATCGAGCCAAACTCTTTGGCAAGCTCGTTTCACATCGCGAGTGAAGAGAAACAATCGTTGGCTACGAACGAAGCTCATCTTTCCGCACTTCCACCACCAAGCCACCTCGGTTTGATTCCAAAAAATTTTATATTTTGGAAAGAAAGAATGGAATGCTATTTACAAGGTTGCGGGTTTGATATTTGGAACACCGTCATCAATGGAGAATCCATTCCGACGAAGAATACACCACACACTCTAAAGGCTTCAAAGAGCTCAATGATGAAGAGAAGAGAATCATCCCCTTAAATGGTAAAGCTCTTAGTATTTTGTATTGTTCACTTACTACTTTGGAATTTGATCATGTTGTAGGTATTCGATCGGCATATGAAGTATGGCAAAATTAGAAGCCATCTATGAAGTGTATGCAAATGAAAGGAGCAACTCAAAAGCATCTACTTCACAAATGGATACAACATCAAATCCAACAAACATGGGATGAGCCCTCTACAACCTCCCATGATGAAGAAGTTGAACAATGCCTCATAGGCATCGAAGAAAACGAGGTAAGTTCTAAACCTCTACTTCCTATGATAATGATTATAGTAATTTACAAAATGATTTTGATGAATTACAAGATGAATTCCAAAACTTATTTGTTAAATACAAATATTTGAAAAAGGAATTCATTGTTTTAAAGAATGATAAGGATAGTTTATTTACTTCCTATGAATCACTATCATGTGCTCACACCATCACTCTTGACAAGGTTAGAAACCTTGAGAAAGAAAATAGACTTTTGTTGAGGATATAAATTGCTTGAAAAATGATTTATCTAAATCCAACGAGTACCGATAGAATGACCAATATTGTTGATTGTTGTGATAATTCAAACTAGAACTTGATCATAAGCCTAAGGATGTCAATCACATGAAAAAGAATCAAGTCTCTAAGCACGTTGGTCATTATGCTCCTAATTATTACATGCTTTTATTGCGGTAAAAAGGGTCATACGGTAAATACTTGTCGGGCTAGAAATAGCTCCAATTATTGTTGGAGACCTAAAAAGTCTCAAGACTAATCCCAAAGGACCCAAACACATAAGGGTACCACAAAACAATGTCATATTAGGTACCCGAAACGAAATAATGATCGAAGAAATTTATACCGCTAAGAAGACATCAAATGACCGTTTCATTTGATCAAAGAAGGAGAAACTATTTTCGACAAAGCCAATTACCAAGAAGAGGATATAATCAAAAATGGGAAGAACACAATCCTTGGAAATGGCAAAGACATCATCAACAAGATGATTTTCAAAGAAGAAGAGACCGTCAACAATGGGAAGGACAAAAATTTTGGAGATGGAGTAATTGGAGAGATTACCATCAACATGAAGATTTTCAAAAGGGAAAATATCATCAACAATGGTAAAACCCATGGAAACGGCATAATTGGTAAACCGTATCTCCCTAATTAAATATGCATTTTATTTGTCTATTATGCATGTTTTTATTTGTGTCCTACTTGCAAAATGAGTTTTCATGTATTTAAATTTTAAATTAAGATCTTCAAAGCTTATTTGTATTTTTAAAATTTTTGAAAAAGAAGACCTTATATGATGTTTTTAAAACTCTTGTGCATTTTTGTATACTAAAGTGTGTTATCATTTTTTATGGATTTTTATGGCATGAGCTTACTTGTGATATCTCTTAGCCTACACTTTTATCATTATGATTTGTGCTAGATTTGTTTTAAGAATTGTGTAGGATTTACATGTTTTCACAAATGGCCATTTATGTCATTATTTGTCAAGAAAGGCATAAATTATCGAGGTACGTTTACTTGTGTTATTCTTACTCTTATAGACTCGATATATGTATTGCCATGTGCCTATGTGCTTGTTTTTCATAGTATTTCATACAAGTGCCATTAAGAGGATTTTTAGAGGCACTATTCGATATTTGATTGCACATATTTGCTTTGTCAACTCTTGTTCAAATACTTCTTTTAAATGAGGTCTCAACTATATGCTATCGGATTTTCAAATTTCAAACGAGACCTTTATAACTTTCTTAAGCTTATTTGAACTTGCATGATTTATTAGACTCTTGATGATATTCTAAATGCATAGTATGTGTTTTGCTTCATGGTCTATATATATAAGTGTCTATTTCTACTATGCTCTTATGCAAGATATTTTGTGATAGATGATTGAGGCATGTTTTTACACTTGGGCTATTTTTTCTCTTGCTTATATAAGCGATGCCGTTAATGAGTTTGTCAAGTTGTGTAGATGAGAATGAAGTACTCCAAATATTGTTACCTCAAAATATTTGGATGTAAATGTTCTATTATGAACACCTTAGATCAATCGATGCCCTATGATAATAGTAATGAAGAAGACAAAAAGGGTATTAGGAACAAACTCGATGACCAAGGCAACATTGGTCTAACTAAGGCAAGGTTAGTAGCTCGAAGGTATTTTCAAGAAGAAGGTATTGATTTTGATGTAATATTTGTACTTTACTTGCCCATTCTTGTTTTAAGAAAATTTCAAGCTTTACCAAATGGATGTTAAATCCAATTTTCTAAATGGTTTCATTCAAATAGAAGTCTATCGGAGTTTAAAATTTTTGGCCAAATGATTTTTATAAAAGGTCTTGTACGGTTGAGTATCCCGTATATGATTTGATAGACTTAGCTATTTTTGCAAAATGATTTTACAAAAGGTAAAGTTGATACTACACTTCTTGTTTTGAAAAAGGGCAAGGTTGTTTACTTGTGCAAATTTATATTGATAATATTTATGGTGCTACTAATGAATATTTGTGCAAGATGTCTTTCTAAGTTGATACTAGGTGAGCTTGAGATGAGCATAATGGGGGAACTCAATTTCTTGCTTGGACTTCAAATCATTCAATGCCAAGTAGATGGTTACATTTCAAAAGAACTCTTCAAGGAGTTAGGCATTGAAGAAGGAAGAATCATCTCAACCTTTCTATGGCTACCAATGAAGAGATTGACAAAGGTTGAGAAAGGCATGCTCGGTTGACAAACAAATTCGAGGTATGTTTTCTTGTATTATTCCAATAGACTCGACATTCTATATGCCTTATGTCTATTTGCTCGACCTCAAAAACTATCCCAACGAATCTCATTAAAGTGCCGTTAAAAGAAATTTTCAAATATTTGAAAGGCACTTCTTCGTTTGACTCAGTGTATCCAAAAGATTTAAAACGTTCTTATTTTTTTGGGATAACAAGTCCGGTGAAAATTATTCAAATATAGTTCATCATAATCGAACTAAACATATTGAGATTCGATATTCTTTTAAAAAGGGATTGAGTTTTTAACAAAACTTGAGATGTGTTTAATTCCGCCTCAAGGATAACTCGCGGACTCTTTAATCATTAATCGCCGAGTATTTTACCTCATTTCGAGCTTGATTATGACATAATATATATTGAATGAGGTCTACGTTTGTATTTTGCATGTTTTAAAACTTAGGGCGAAAAATCGGATTTTGGTTCAAACTTGAATTTTGCAAAACAGAAAGAAAGCGCTGGTTGAAGGGGTTGAGGTCGAGTGCCGCCCTAGCCTCCGACCGGCCGCCTGACCTCCAACCGGTCTCCTCGCGAGTTTTCAGATATATTGCTTTCTGCTTTCCGAATTTGGCATTTTTGCATTTTTCTTCTATTTCGTCCCCTTTGTCATTTGCACACACATTTCACTTCAAATGTATTTTGTTGCATGAATTACATAGTTTGGGGATTATCTAGCTCGATTATCATCATCAATGCTCATCTTTACCGATTGAATGGTAAGAATTTCACTCTCTTTAGCTCAATGGGTTGAACCTCGAGTTTGTGGCTTATATGTATCTTTCTTGATGCAATTCATATATTTTTGTAATGAGCTTATTGATTGTTGATGATTGATATTTGTTAAATTGTATTTGGTGATAAAAACTTGGCTTGATTTCATTTACAAGGGCTATATATATCTTTCTCAATTTTTGACGCCCGCCAAGTGTTTGATAAAACGTTTCAATGTAAAATTCATCACCTACATGATTCTCTCGATTTCAAAAGTCTTATACATTTATAGAGATCATGTTTTGCTTATCAAATGAGTTTTCATAAACCTCTACAAGTCGTATGATTCGACTTTTCCTCCTATTTGGTTTATAAGCTTCAATGCTCAAATAGCTCGATACATCGGTTTTGTTGCGCATTTTGATATGAATATATGATCTATTTATCGTGTTAACATTCTTTTTGATGATTCCAAAGGGGGAGAAACAGGTTATAAGCTCATTAGCTCATAAAATCTAAGATAAGCTTAACGAAAAGAAGTTTATAAGCTATGGCTTCATAAAGCCATAAGTTGTGGATCATATTTAGTCCACTTGGTGCATTATGGTTATGTATGAATCATGGTCCATTGGTTGTAGTATGGACTTATATACGGTCTAATGATGTATCTTTGACAGGGGAGCTTTTAGGTTTTTGATACTTAAGCTCAATATCGAAAAGCTAATATTTTAGCTTATGTTTAAGTTCTTCTATATAACTCTTGTTGTGCATGTTGATAGGGGAGCATTTGCTATATGTGTTTGAATATCTCTACTTCCATCATTGTGATTATATTCGTGGAATGTTGTCGCTCACAACGGAAAGTTCTTTTTTACCAGTAAAAATGTTTTGTTTTCAAAATCGACCTCGTTAAAATTGTTTTGGTTTGTAATCATCAAAAAGGGGAGATTGTTTGATAAATGATTTTATCATGATTTTGATGATTTTGTTTTTATACCAAAACAATGTTTTTAAGGTTGTCCAAATACTCCTAAATGATTTAAAATGGTTTTAATATTTTCCTGAGTATTTCTACAAGTTTATTTTCGATATAAATTGGACAACACTTTTGATGATTTTGTGTTAATGTGTTTTTACACCAAAACAATGGTTCTAAAATATTGTCCTAATACTCCCGATCGGTCTAAAATATTTTTACTTTTTTTTGGAGTATTTCTTGAAGTTTATTTTCGATATAAAATTGGACAATACTTTTGTTTTGAGGCCAACGCTCTATAGGGCATCCCGCACTAAAATTGTGAAAAACAGTTGAATAAGCTATTTCTTTGAAAAAGGTTTGTTGACTTGGCCAGGGTGGTAGACGGTCGTCGGCCGGTTGACAGGGGAATCGGTGCGGTCGGTGATCGGCCGGTCGGCCAAGCGGTGACCGTACACTGGGAGCATTTTTCAAATGTAACTTTCTCGACTCGTTTTTTGGTTCGCTTTCGACCATTTGGACATGGTCGACGGCCACCACCGTGCCGACGGCCGCCTGTAAATGTGTTTTCTCATTTTCAAACGTCTATTTGTCATGCACGGCCGCCAAGTTTGACAAAGAAATTTAACCGTTGTGCAATGCATGCCTTTTCCCTAAATTGTGGGATTGATTTCTAACAGACTCTTTTCTTCAATTGTCTTGCAATTTTTACAGAATTCATGTCCCCAAGAGGAGCCTATCATGTACAAGACATCTTCTATAAATAGAGGAAGAATTGAAGCAACACAACAAGAGAGAAAACTACAACACAACAAGATACACTCAAGAATACACTTGTTCTTACATTGTTTTATTTCTTTTGTAATTTGCCTAGCTATTCACTTTCACATCCTTGAGGTCTAGGCTATTCTTGATTACTTGCACTCAATTGTATAATTCATTATCGAGTTGTAATCTTGAATTTTGGGTTATCATTCAACACAAGATATCCTTGTGAGTGTTCTTGTGGTAAGAACACACTGGGTGATCTAGGTGTTAGGTGTGAGAAGATTGTGGTAATCTTCTTTTGAGGTGTTGAAGAATTTGGTATTCTTCAAGGTTGAAGATTGTGGTAATCTTCACAAGGTGCCGTTGGAGATTGTGGTAATCTTCAAGTGAGATTGTGGTAATCTCAAAGGTGGTGTTGAAGAAGAGTGTTGTGCTCTTCAAGGTGTTGTTGTAAGTTGGTGTTGTATTAATTTGTGGTAAATTAATAAAATCTTTAACCTCTTTAAATCGACGTGTGTTGTTTATATTCCGCACCTTTATTATTTTCTTGGCGCATTTGTATCGAAAAAGAGGGCAAAATCGAAAAAGATGGAGATAATCTATTCACCCCCAGATTATCGTGAGCGCTGACTTACAATTGGGATCAATCCTCGTATACTTGGCATGTTTGGACTTCATTTTTTCTCGACTCTTTTTCCACCTCTTGGAAACCCCAACACTAGCTCCACATCATTCTCGCCAACGCGAATGGACCTCCCATCCTAGAATTAACTCACATCCGAGAGAGTTGAAATTTCTACCAACCAATAAATTAACCTCCCCAAGAATTCTTTAACATTTAATCCCAACAAGCTCTCGAAGCCCATTTCAATTACAACTCTAGTCTGAAAATTGTTCGACGACCCAATGCGCCGGGATAGAATCATGACAGCAGATGGATCTTGTCCTCAATTTGGGCATCAAGATTTCAGCAGTTGGCGATCTTGGACCTCTTGTTAATATTACGTGCACCGCTGGCCCGGGAGATGCGGGTCTTTTTCTCGCTTTTCTCTTGCCATTGAAAATTATCAACCTGGTATTGAGAACATGTACAATATTAAATAAGGCGTAACTCAAGCACAATATATCAAAAAAATACAGATAAAACTAATTATGCAATCGTATGAACTTTAATTGTATACCAAAATAATATTATTTAAACACCATTTGTCATTATGCATTTCATGGACAGTATATACACATGACCAAACTTATCAATGCATCAAAATACATATTCATGATGCAATAAGAATACTAAATATGCACCAATACATATATCCATCGCTCTTTTTATTTTTTTTCCTAATACAGGGGTTAAACAAAACACCACAATAGATTTAACTATATACCAAAAGTAAGAAAATATATATCATTCTGAAATAAGATGTACACCAAAAAAACAAGGAATGATTCACCAAAAAATACACAAAACAAAACTAATTGTGCGATGTATGAACTTTAATTGTATACCAAAATAATATTATTAAAACACCATTTGTCATTATGCATTTCACGGACAAGATATATACATATATCCATGGCTCTTTTTTTCCGATGCAGCGGTTAAACAAAAACACCACAATAGATTTAACTACATACAAAAGTAAGAAAACTCATATCATTCTTAAGTAAAATGTACACCAAAAACAAGGAATGATTCACCTAAAGAAAGAGCAAGTTATACATACACATTTCACCAATACCCAACTTCATAAAAACATAATAGAATCAACAAAATCAAAGAAAAAACAAAACCACAAACACGCACGTTACACTCGTGAACTTCCTCTATATCTCAACTTACACCATCCCATATCAATGGCATAAAACCGCACAATCTATTAACTAAATATACATTATTTTTATCTACTTTTATACCAAAAATATCTTCACTAAATCTGACTATTTCGCACAAAAATAACTCTTAAACAAAAAAAAAAAAAGTTTGTACAAATCGAAAAACAAAACCCTAGATACTTCAAAATAAAAAAAAAAAAACAAAATTGCCTACTATACTTACCGCAAATTACTTCAAAAAACTAGAATGGACATCAACACGTTTCAACAAAAAAAAAAAACATTAAAGGTTAAACCTTTCTACCAAAATCTCCAACCAAAAAATGAAAAAATGAAACCTGCTTACCTTTACCAACAATTTGAACGGTGTTTTGGTTTTGTTGTCGAACCTACTCGATAAGCTTCAAACCGACTAAAAATGAGGGGTTTTACTGATAGAATGAACAAGAGAGTGAAGAAAAAAATGGAGTTTTGATTTTGTATTAAAAGGAGATTATAAAAAGCGGGATGATTAATTGAAATCCAAAACAAATGGGGGTTATAAGGGGTTACCATAATCGCCAAGTCATTTTTGTTTATAAAATGATCATTGTGTATTTAAATGGGCGATATTAAATATAAAAAAAATTGAAAAAAAAAACTGAGCTTTTGAATTAAACATATTAATGGCTTAGATTGGTCCACAATGCCACATGGTAAAGCCCCTGCCACATATGATCCTATACTTATATATATATTATATATATATATATATGTATATATAATAACAAACCTGTTTTTCCAAAACAATTCCCTTTTTGCACTTGGTAAAACGAAATTAGATATTTTTTTAATGAAAATAGATTATATGTCCAATATCTTTGTAATTATAACATTACTTTTTGTTTATCTTAATTATAGTATGCATTGACATTTTAATTTAGGTATATCTAATTAGTATTAAATACTATACAGTTGAATTTGGAAAGATTGTTTCTTAAAAAAAATTGTTTGTTGACCAATATTATGTAATTTATCATTAATTTTGTTCATTTTAATTTTGGTATGCATTAACAATATATATATATATATATGATTTATCGATATTAAATTTTGTATTATATAAATTCCAAAATATCTAAACAAAAATATGAAAATGAATATGTGTTACTAGCTCGATCTTCGTAATTGTACTATACAATTTTATCTCTTTTGTTTTTAAACTATCAATTTGATAAGTTTTTATTCATAATATATGATAAAAAAGAATATAATGTCATTTCAAACTGAAAAAAAAATATACTGAGTGTCTTTGATGTATAAAGTCTACTAATGAGTTATTATATTTGAAAATTATATATTTTGATTGTATTGTAATATATGTATATTATAATGTATCAAGATGTGTCCAATGTTTATGTTATATTCAAATCTATATATACGTAAATAATCTCGTGCCCGTAGTCAATATAACTTATCCATTACCGATGATGCAACTTTTGGGAATCGATCACCATCATTACAAAGCTATTCAATACGGTTGATACTAATACAAGTATCTAATTATTAGAGATGTCAAATGGGATTGGCAGGGTCGAGGTTGTAATTTTGAGGTCCGAAAAAGATTCCACCTATATGGCCCAAAAATATGGTGACCCGGTCATTCCATGTGTTTTTTTTTCATGGGTTGGGTTTCAAGAATAGCCGCCAAATGGAATTTCGACTGGCCCGAGCAAATGTTCTCCCCGACGGACCAATATCTATCCGCTTTGTTGTGATTCTACTAGTTATTAGAATAAGACGTGCATCACAGGAGCCTCAACTAGTTTGTATAATAACTATAATTCAATTTGAATATTCATAAGGAGTAGAGGACTCTCATGAATATGATTTAACTCAAAAGAATTGTTATAGCGGTGGAAATTCAAAAAAAAATTATTAAATTACAATCGTTGTTCAATTGGGAAATCCAAACATTGGTCGGATTACGACATGGTTGCTAACTAATGGATGGGATCTTCTATTCCAAAATGGTGTTTCATCTCCTATTCCACCACGGATGATTGCACGTGTATAGAAGTTACCATATTAATTTTGGAGCATAAATCACGCTTAAATTGTAGGGTTTTAATATGGTAACTTTATACACGTGGCAATCATCCGTGCGATTGGAATAGGAGGTGAAACACTGTTTGTCTTGGAATAGAAGATCCCATCCGCTAACTCACTACCTCAAATTAAGGATTTTAAATTTTCCGCGAAATGGCTAGTTAAGTTATTTACTATTTCAATAATATTAATTAATAAACATACGAAAATACATGTCACATGTCTCGATCCGCATCCTAATTACCAATTTATTTGAAAATTAAAAATCCCCAATTTTTGGGTGGTGAGATGGCGGTCATGTAAATAATCCGACTAATTTTTGAATTTATGGCCAAAATTATTTCAATGTACCAATATTTTTTAAATTAAAGTCATAAATTGCAAATTGAAAATTAAAAATCCTAAAATGTCACCAGTGATGGATCCATGTATTCTAATATGGGGCACGTGCCCCCATAACTTTTTTTTTTGTTATTATTTACTATTAATTTCTAATTAATTTACAAATAATAAATTGTATCCCATTAATTGTTTTTAGTGAAGTTTATAATTGTATGCATTTTTTTTTTTGACAACCTATAATTCTATGTATTGAAAATTATAAAAGTTTTGAGATTTAAGCTAAATTATGAAAATACTCAATTGGTTTTCAATATTAAAAATATCCATTCACATTTATTTTTGTTTTACAAATTTCACCTTTAAGAACAGACATTTGTTATATAAATGCAAATCTCTTTAATTAGGGGTGTTTTGTAACTTTAAATGATATTTTTAATTTTAAAACATAGCTGAGTTTCTTTAATTAGGGGTGTTTTAGAGGACCAATTAAGTCAATACACAATAAAGTTCTCCATAAAATATAGTAAAAATTAAAACAATAAGAGAAGAATTTCAGTTATTTTTAAATTGTTATATTAGTGTGAGATAAATAGATATTCGAAAGCCGTAATAAGGGCGCCCCTAAGTCGTTATATCGAGCTCAGATCACCAGACAATAAATTTATGATGGATTATCAACTTACAACTAAAAACCAAAAACACAAATCTCCTATATTGGGAGATATCCTTTTACTGGTAAACCACAGTGACAACACTGAACAAATCACATCTAAAGATACCGAACTCAATCTAAGACAGTATCCATTTGGTCTCCCGACAAATTTACGGACTCTGAAACTCGTGTTCCTGTGAGTTCAACCTGGGCCGCTGCTTCGTTGATTGCATCGATGACATCCAATTTTCCCCTACTGACGGCCCTCATCTACGGGAGTTCTCTCATGGCTAACAATCATTCAACACCATAAACTATTTTAGATGGGAATAAAACGAGCAAACTTAGACTATGGTTAAAATATAAGTCAGAAGCGATTAACCTGTTCAGTAACGAGAGACTGGCACCAGCAAGAACGAGACGTTTGACAACCTTCAAAATAAATAACTATGAGCTTGACGGAAATGAAAACTACTGATTGGTAATGTAAGATGTAATGCAGTAAAATACCTCAATGTGGCCATTCAGGCAAGCCCAATGAAGAGGTGTATTTTTCTCCGTGTTAGAAGCGTTAACATCCTGTTACCAAGAAAAGGAGAAGTCATAATTTCTTCCAATCTTGAAAGCTTAATTATGTCACTGGAAAAAAAACAAATAATTAAAAATAAAAATGGAAACATGGGGAAAGAGAGGGCGATGAAATATAATTTCATCTGAAATAAGAGCCGCTTCAATGATTTTGTCAAACCATGCATTATAATATCACGGTGTTTCTCACACCTATGGATTTTTTATTTACCTACTTTTCTCGCATCAAACTAATCAACCAACAAACCACCAAATTTGAATCTCTGAATGACATTGAAATATGGCAATTATCATGTCAAGACAGTTTAAACTGAGCAAGTGCTAACAGTAATTTTCCAACATCAAACATAAAAGTGTCATCCAAAGATACCTCTAATTTTTGTGAGATAACCCCTCCGTTGCCCATAAAACATGCAGCAATGCATAAGATATTCTCAAATAGAGTCGGAATAACTGATGTTAATTGCAATGTATCTGATTCAGGAATGTGCTCCTCAACAAGGAAAATTAGCAGCCTCATGTTACAAAAACAGCTGTTAGTTGCAATCTCCATTCATACTAATCCTTTCACGGCAAAAAAGAAAGTACCATTCCCATCAGTTTTAAAGCTTTCACCCAATATTCGTCCTCCCAAGTTGGATACAATGAAAAGTATCTCCTCCAGAGACTAGAAATTTTAAGCCTTCCGGATGCTTTAACATTAATAAAATAATATTAACTATTAAGTACAGGTGTATAGTCTATCATACAAGGGGTTAGTCAGGCAACAAGAACCTTGAATGTTACTCAATTCTTGGTGACGTCTCATCATACTTACTTATTCAGCTCTACTTTGTGAAAAGAGAAAATATGACTTCACAATGAATAACGAGCACAATATATACTAAAAAAAAAACAATATTCATTAAACGGACATCCAGCAAAATAACCAAAACTTAAAGTTTCTCATATGTAGATGTGAAAGCAATAGTATCAAGACATGTCATGGCTCCCTCACCACACCATTGCTGATAAGATAGTCGACAATGTCAAGATGCCCATTAGCTGATGCCATATGTAGTGCTGCAAAATTACAAGAGCAAACAAAAATAGATGAAGAAAAAAAAAAGCCCAAACATAACGGAAGCAATACCGTAAGGTAAATAATAAACTATCTTTTGTAAAACAATAAATAACATTTTAAATGACAATACAAAAGAGAGAAGCTAATGCATGTTAGAGCAATAAACCTGTGCGGCCTTCTGAATCCTTAGAATCTAGAGAAACACCAACGGATGCTATGCTCATGAGATCATCTATATCATCATATCTAGCAGCCTGTAATCGTATGGTATAAGCGAGTCAATAAGCAGCTTGCAATCATCAAACACTGACGAAGATTACAGAAAACACGTGTTTTACTAGCAGAGCAACAGGACAGATAAAGAGACGAACAGTCCAAGATGGCCATTCCAAATTTTCTTGGATTAACATCGGAAACAGCTCAATTCAAGTACATCAACATTAGATGGCACAAAGAGGAACCAGTGATAATCGAACTACGAATTATAAGGTTCTCGAAATACGCAAATATGCTTACTGTTTGTGAATAAAAATCACGTAAATTAATTCACGAAAAACTAAAAAATTAATGACATAAAAGATAATGAGAATAACTGCCTCAAACAGGTAATAGGAGTACACAGAACTCAGCCGTTTTTCAATCAAAATTCAAAAAAAAAAAAAAGATTCTACACCATCATAATCCAAACAATGTTTTATTACTATCTATATATTTAGCAAGTTCAGGAAATTTAAGAAACTAAAATTGTGAGCTTATCACCAAACATTTTGGTAACTATTAATAAACAACAGCAAAAAAACTAAAAGAAATAATTGATCGGATCATGTACAGCTCTAGGGTTGAGGGTACCTCAAGCAAAGCATCGACGCTTTCCGACGTCGTATCTTGGGGCGGCTGCTCTACTGTGTTCCCCTCCGCTCCCATTCTTAATTCTTATTTCTTACTGAGTTGTGTGTGTGTGAAAGAGAAGCACCGAAGCTGTTCGACCCTCGCTATGAATATGAAATGGGTTGGTTTGAATTGGGTGGGCTGACCCAGGAAATGTGGCCTATAGACGGGCCGGGATTTTGGGTTGAAAAGAAAGTGTTTTGGAGGTATATTGGGCCTTCCCAAATAGTGAAATTTCAGAATTTAATAGTCTTTATGATTATCAATTATAGAGTGTGTAATTCTTTTGGAAATAAAGTTTTTTTTTTTTTTTGAAGAAACTTTTGGAAATAAAGTTATTAACATATTACTAGCCAAAACTTGTAAGACTTTAATGTCTCATGTGATTTACTAGGGGCTAATAAATAAATATTAAACAAGTAAGGACTAAATTATAAATGGGTTAAATGGAACAGTTTCTTAAAATAAAACTGTTACTTGATGGGAGTAATGGCTTTAATGGGGATAACTCCCACTAACGTAAGACTAGGTCTCTTCCTAGCATAAGTATGTATTCTCTTAACACCTAACCATCACTAATGAAGAGAGAGAATAGAAAGAATGCAAAGGAAGAGAAATGCGGTTTTGTTGTCTTTAAAGAAAACTCAACCACACCATCAATAACTTTCACCATGGAGAAAGGTACGTTTAATTTTGATATAGTGAGGATCATCAATTTTAAGATCCTATTAGTTTTCTATTTAAGAATATTTTAGAAAACTAAAATATCTTACATGTGGTATCAGAGAATGTGTTGTGAAATTGTATGATTCTTCATGAATGATATTTTTCCCAATTTGTATGAATCCTATTTTTCTAAATTGAGAATTACTCATTAATTCATCCGTTGCTAGAATGTATGTTTTATCGCATCTTATATCAAAATCATGGCGTACAGGACAAGAACAATTTTTGAATTATCGAAATTATTTACGTGTTGAAACGAAATTGTTCATAAAGTTTATGTTGTCTGCCATAGATTGATGAATAGATAATTTGATTACATGAAATGATTGCTCTTAAAAAAAAAATGTACAATTGTTCTTCAGTACTTGAATTCATAGAATTGTCAACATGAAGCCTTATTTTTTATTATTATTGTTAATGCATTTGTATCCTCTGTATGTCCTTTATGGAATGTTGGAGACAGATGTATTCTGATCTCTTATATGCTAAGGTGTGTCTATATGTATATATATATATATATATATATTATTGAATTGGTATATATATATATATGTATGGTTGTTTTGTAGTATAATTTTGGAATTGAATATTATAAAAGGTTTGTTAATCACCAAAGTGATCAAACCTGTATGTTTATTTGATTCCAGATTAATTGTAATTATTCACTTCAGTTACCCATAGAATAATGGATGCTAAACTTTATACTTGTTTGGTTTATGGGTATATTGAAATTTATTATTATAAGGCATTTATGGATCTCCCAAAGGTTGATTAGTTGTCTTTATAATAAATAAATATAATTGTAGGTAATTAACATGTACTATTAGTTTATATATATACCTAAAGGTAATAAATAATTCTAATTGGTGCATGTTCTATTACCAAATAATGTTAGAATTTTTATTAGCATCATTATGTTCATATGTTGTGTGTTAATGTATCACCCAAAGGAGAACATCAACATACATTGAATGTTGTTTAAATATATTATATGTCAAGCATGTATCTTATGTCTCAATACACTTATGTGAAATTTTATTATGCAGACTGTTCTTAATTCTCTCAATTCTCATGTATCGCCTCGTGCCAATGTTTAATGGGCTTAACTTCTCTGGATCGAACGAAGCAAGTTCGGTTCCATCTTGGTGTTTTGGATCTTGATCTTGCTATAATGGAAGAGAAGCCTCCGCTATTATCGATTCTAGTAGCAATGAAGAGAATGCTCATTATAAAGCTTGGGAAAGATGTAACAGAAAAATTTAATGTTCATGAGAATGATCATTGCGGGCATATTAAAACAGACTCTCCCAAAGCGAAAGTGCTAAAGAGTTTATGGGATTAGTGGGAGAGCGCTCCCAAACAAATTTGATAAGTCTCTTCTTGGACATTAATGAGTACACTAACCACCATGAAGTTTGATGGTTCGCACTATGCATGAGCATGTTATTGAGATGACAAATATTGCAGCAAGACTTAAGACCTTAGGTATGGCTGTGAATGAGAACTTCCTTGTGCAGTTTATTCTTAACTCATTACCGACTGGGTATGGGCCGTTTCAAATGAGCTATAACACCATGAAAGACAAATGGAATGTGCATGAATTGCACAGTATGTTAGTTCAAGAGGAAACGAGACTTAAAAATCAAGGAAGTCACTCAGTCCATTATGTAAGCCACCAAGGAAATCAAGGAGCTGGAAAGAAATTTGTGAAGAAACATGAAAAAGGCAAGGGGCCATTGAAGACTAATGAGGCATCTGCTCAAATCCAGAAGAAAGAATCAAAGAACTATAATTGTCGTTTCTGTGGGAAACCTGGACATTTCCAGAAGGATTGCCCAAAGCGTAAGGCTTGGTTTGAAAAGAAAGGTAAGCTTAACGCTTATGTATGTTTCGAATCAAACTTAACTGAAGTTCCCCACAATACGTGGTGGATTGATTCTGGATGTACAACTCATGTTTCTAATACGATGCAGGGATTCCTTACAATCCAAACCATAAGCCCAAATGAGAAGTTCGTCTTCATGGGGAATCGAGTGAAAGCTCCAGTGGAAGCAGTCAGGACTTATCGTTTAATTCTTGACATCGGACATCATTTAGATTTATTGGAAACTCTTTATGTACCTACTTTATCTAGAAATTTAGTTTCATTATCTAAACTTGATGTTCTTGGATACTCTCTTAATTTTGGTAATGGATGTTTGAAACTTATTTAAGTATAATCATCTCATTGGCCTAATCGTATTCTTTGTGATGGTTTATATAAATTGAAATTAGATGGTTCTTATTCGGAAACTCTTTTGACTCGTGCATCATAATGTTGGCGCTAAACGTAGTTTAGTAAATGAACGCTCGCTTTCTTGTGGCATAAGCGTTTGGGTCATATTTCTAGAGAAAGAATGGAAAGACTAATGAAGAATGAAATTCTTCCGCATCTAGATTTCACAGATCTAAACATTTGTATGGATTGTATTAAAGGAAAGCAAACAAAACACACAAAGAAAGGAGCTACAAGAAGCACCTGAAGCCTTCTTGAAATTGTACATCTGAGATATTTGTGGGCCTTTTGATGTTAATTCTTTCGGAAAGGAGAGATACTTCATTACCTTTATTGATGACTATTCACGTTATGGTTATGTCTATCTGTTGCATGAGAAATCTCAAGCAGTAGATGCCTTGGAAATCTACTTGAATGAAGTAGAAAGGCAATTAGACAGGAAGGTAAAAGTTGTTCGGTCTGATAGAGGTGGTGAGTATTACGGAAGATATGATGAAACGGGCAACACCAGGTTCGTTTGCTAAACTTCTTGTAAACGTGGTATTTTGCACAATACACAATGCCAGTACACCACAACAAAATGGTGTATCCGAAAGGCGTAATAGAACATTAATGGATATGGTTAGGAGTATGTTAGGCAATTCATCTTTACCCGTATTTTTGTGGATGTATGCCTTGAAAACTGCTATGTATTTGTTGAATAGGGTTCCTAGTAAAGCAGTTCCAAAGACACCTTTTGAACTGTGGACAAATAGGACACCTAGTTTAAGACACTTGCATGTATGGGGTTGTCAGGCAGAAATAAGGATTTATAATCCACAAGAAAAGAAATTGGATGCAAGAACAATAAGTGGATATTTTATTGGTTATCCAGAAAAATCAAAGGGGTATATATTTTATTGTCCTAATCATAGTATGAGAATTGTTGAAACTGGAAATGCGAGGTTTATTGAAAATGGTGAAACCAGTGGGAGTACAGTTCCACGAGACGTGGAAATAAAAGAGGTTAGAATACAAGTTCCTTTAACTTGTCCTTCTAACGGTAAAATTAGTGTTCCTCCAATTGTTGTGCCAAACAACAATGAAGAGCAACACAATAATGAACCCTTGATTCATAATGAACCTATTATAGAAGAACCACAAGAAGTAGCATTAAGAAGGTCCCAAAGAGAAAGAAGGCCGGCTATTTCGAATGATTATGTGGTATATCTACATGAGTCAGAAACTGACTTAAGCATTAACGACAATGATCCAGTTTCATTTTCACAAGTTGTAAGTTGTGATAATTCTGAAAAGTGGTTAGATGCCATGAAAGAAGAGTTAAAATCTCTGGAACAGAATGGTGTTTGGGACCTTGTAGAATTGCCAGAAGGTTGCAAGCGAGTCGGTTGTAAGTGGGTCTTTAAGACTAAACGTGACTCTCATGGCAATCTTGAACGTTACAAGGCTAGACTTGTCGCCAAGGGTTTTACTCAAAAGGATGGGATCGATTATAAAGAGACATTTTCGCCAGTCTCACGAAAGGATTCCTTCAGGATTATCATGGCACTAGTGGCCCATTATGACTTGGAGCTACATCAAATGGATGTGAAAACTGCCTTTCTTAATGGAGATTTAGAGGAGGATGTTTACATGGACCAACCAATGGGGTTCTCAATTGAAGGAAAGGAACACATGGTTTGCAAATTAAAGAAATCAATATACGGACTTAAACAAGCTTCCCGCCAATGGTATTTAAAGTTTAATAATACCATTGTTTCCTTTGGATTTAAGGAAAACACTGTTGATCGGTGTATATATCTAAAGATCGATGTGGGAGTAAAGTTATATTTCTAATTTTGTATGTTGATGATATCTTGCTTGCAACTAATGATCTTGGTCTTCTTTATGAGACTAAGTTTCTCTCTAGTAACTTTGAAATGAAGGATATGGGTGAGGCAAGCTATGTGATAGAAATAGAAATATTCCGAAATAGATCACATGGAGTATTAGGCTCGTCTCAGAAAACATATATTAATAAAATGCTAGAGAAATTTAGGATGGAAAAATGCTCAGCATCACCCGTTCCACTTCAGAAAGGGGACAAGTTTAGTCTCGCACAATGTCCTAAAAATGATTTGGAACGAAAAACAAATGGAAACGATTCCGTATGCATCGTTGTTGGGAGTATTATGTATGCTCAGATTTGTACTCGACCAGACATAAGCTTTGCAGCTGGAATGCTAGGACGATATCAAAGTAATCCAGGAATGGAACATTGGAAAGCTGCAAAGAAGGTTCTGAGATACTTACAGGGAACGAAGGATCACATGCTTACATATAGAAGATCTGATCACCTTGAGGTGATTGGATATACAGACTCGGATTTTTTGGATGCATAGATACCGAGAAAATCTACTCTTGGCTATGTATTTCTTTTTAGGAGGAGCAAGATCGTGGAAGAGTGCAAAACAATTAGTGGTTCTTCGCATCCACCATGGAAGCTGAATTTGTAGCATGTTTTGAGGCTACAATTCGGGCTAATTGGCTTCGAAACTTTATTTCAGGGCTTGAAATTATCGACAGTATTGCTAGGCCACTAAAATTGTATTGTGATAACTCTGCAGCATATTTTTCTCTAAGAACGACAAGTACTCTAAGGGTGCTAAGCATATGGAGTTAAAGTACTTTGCCGTGAAGGAAGAAGTTCAGAAACAAAGAGTGTCAATAGAACATATTAGCACAAATTTTATGATAGTTGACCCTTTGACTAAGGGGTTACCGCCCAAGACATTCATTGAACATGTTGAAAATATGGGCATAATTGTTAATAATGACTCTTGAGTATAATGTATATTTTATGTACGTAACTGACACTCTGAGCTCATTTATGATATGTTTCTGATTACCTGCTCTCTATAATTGCATGCATATTTGAATTCAAGTAATGTAACAGTCGAGTCTTCAATAAAGACATTATGTTGGACCTATTATGTGCTCCATATTAATGATCATGTATTAAGGAGAATACTAAGTTGTAGTGCGTGGAAGGGACTACATCAATTGAGTGATGTACAACCGCCATGACTCGGATTAGTTCATATTCTTAATCATGAAATTATGACATACCCAAAGTATAGAATTTTAGTCATTTTAGTGCGCATTAAGTAATACTCATGTTTTATTTATTTATTACACCCATATTGTTAGGTAATGACACATGAGCCAAGTGGGAGAATGTAAGACTTTTAATGTCTCATGTGATTTACTAGGGGCTAATAAATAAATATTAAACAAGTAAGGACTAAATTATAAATGGGTTAAATGGAACAGTTTCTTAAAATAAAACTGTTACTTGATGGGAGTAATGGCTTTAATGGGGATAACTCCCACTAACGTAAGACCAGGTCCTCTTCCTAGCATAAGTATGTATTCTCTTAACACCTAACCATCACTAATGAAGAGATAATAGAAAGAAGGCAAAGGAAGAGAAATCGGTTTTGTTGTCTTTAAAGAAAACTCAACCACACCATCAATAACTTTCACCATGGAGAAAGGTACGTTTAATTTTGATATAGTGAGGATCATCAATTTTAAGATCCTATTAGTTTTCTATTTAAGAATATTTTAGAAAACTAAAATATCTTACACATCTCTAGTAGTCCGCACCATTTTAGTGCATAATTTATATTATTTTAGTCCAAAATATGCACTTCATCTCCAACAGTTTGGACTACTTATGTACTAAAAAAGAATATTTCATAATTGATAAGCACATTACATATGCAATTTTATTTAATATAGTATTTATTAAGGTTTTTTTATTTAAAATTAACCAAATTCAAAATAATATGTGAAATTTAATGAAATTAATACAAAATTAAAATAAGAATTCATAATAATACATAAACATAATTTACAATATGATGATTACTACTAGTCTCTCGAATTAGATTATTCTTCCAATAAATAATCAATTAATGTATTTCAAAGTGCAAAATGGGCCTTCGTGATCGTTGATATATCTAAATCGAGCAAGAAAATTTAGAAAACGAGTATGTTCATCTTCAATAAATTTGATCAATCAATTTAAGTGATGAACATTAGTGGTATGATTCTTCATCACATCGGTCCGAGGGGATCAAAGAATCTAAATTAAAGAGGAAGTAAAGCGAAGATATATCTAGTTTTGCAAACACGATCAAAGAAGAGAATGTAAAAATTAGTGAATTATTATTAAGTTTAATCGCACAAAAATTGCAATGTTGAGTTGCAAATTAAAAAATCAAGCGCAAAATTGGAAATCTAAAATAAATGAATTAATAAGAGAAAATAACATTTTAATGATGAATTTGTACACCATTTATGCAAAAGAGGAGACAAACACAACAATCAAACTCTAGCACCAAAAAATTTGATTTGTTTGGAGAATTTTTTTCCGCATCTTGGATGGCCTCGAGGTGGTCTCCAAGATTACTAGGAAAAAATATTGCATCTGTTTTTTATTTGTATTTTCAATAATTTTATGTTTGGTTATTTTATCTAGTTTTATCTATTTTATGTAGTTTTTATTACTATTATAATTTTATGTTTCAAAGTATTTTATAATGTCATTTTATGTAAGAATTAGAATTTTGTGGGTAGTATTTCAAATCTTATAGTATTATTCAAATTACACATCATATTATTTAAAAATATCGATATAATTGAATCACTTTTAATATTATTTTTTATTAGATTAATTGAAATATAAAATTAATAACAATATTTAAATATAAGAAAAACATATAACAAATGAAAGAAAAGAAAAATAGTGTTCAAACAAAGTGCAACACCATGGCGCTACACTGTAGCAAATCTAAATGACGAGATGTGGCGCATCTTTGGATCTCATATTTTGACGTTGGGCGTCATTTTAGAGCCTCACTGAGAAGCTCTTAGGTATTCAAAACTTCTATTTGCGTGAAGGATTTATTTATGTTTGGAATAATTTCGGCGCTTTAATCATAAAAATATGAACTATGTCTATATTTTGAATACTAAATTGGAGAATTTATGAAAATTCAATGAAAATATATTTGAGTGGTTTATTGTAAAATAATAAAAATGCGTGTGGTTTCATTCTTTTGGATATACTTTCAGATGTAAATGGATGATTAAGTTTGTTTCATTTTAACTAGAAATAATACGGTACGATATATAGTTAGATTAATGAATGAAAATTGTTTTGAGGAATAAAAATCTCGGTCTCCCATAATGTTACGACAATAAACACATTTTCCCACAAGCTATATGTGAAATAATGTCTGGAAAGTGTTTTGCGGAATAAACATCTTCTAATCCCAAAATGTTATTTCACCAAACACATTTCAAGAAAACGAAAATGTTTAGGTTAAATAACATAAACATAGCCTTTAATTTGGAACCGCTTCTATAACTGCATATAAATTTCCCCCCTATCTTTTAAAATGTATTGATTGATTTTTCAATTAATTGATTCGTATCAAAATAAGTTTTAGCCGGTTTAAATTTCAATTTGTGAATAACACCAAATGTCTCGCCCATTTGGGTGAGTATATAGTAGGGGTGACCACAATTTTAGAACTACCGATTTCGATTTAAAACTGTCGGTTCTGATTCCTTCAAAATGAGATTGGAACCAAAACCGAAACCTTTATGTCATGGTTCCGGTTCCAAAACTAACCTGGTTCCTCAAAGGTTTGATTCCGGACCAAATCCTTTTTTTTTTCCTTTGGGTAATTTTTTGATTTTCTTTAAAAAATAATTTATCGCTTTCATTATAAAAAAGGAAAAGGAAAGTGGTGGCCCGAAAGCTACTTTAAAAACCTTAGGCAAGTGCACCTATCTCTTTATAGTATAGATTAAAGTACCAGGAGTGTCATTCCCACGAGGATTATGAGTACTAGTAATTATCTTCTTTTTGTTATCTTATCTAACAATTTTCAGAGGTTGGTTTGTAAAAATAAAGAGTCTAAACAATCAACAAATTACAATTGATAAAAATAAAGGAAGATTGTAAAATAAGAGATCGAGAGATAAAAATGCGTTCGAATGTAAATTCCTCTAGAATGTTTTTGTGATTTTAACAAGATATAATATAACTTTAAACCCTTAAGCAATTACCATCAATTAACATAATCTCATGCTTCATGGACCGTAGAAATTCCCGATTTAAGTTAGACCCTCTTTCAAGGTGAAAAACTCATAATCTTAAGTCGATTAATCGAAATCTCTTTCTAGTTAAAACCTCAAGATTACATTATAACGATTTATGAATTCCCCTATTAGGTTTGACCTAATTCGGAAGATTTATGTCATCCTATATCTAGGATTGCATGCAACTTCTTTCACTTTATTGGTTCTTTCTCACCATAAGTCTCTCAATTACCCGATGAGAAATAAAATTCAAATCAATATACGAAATATTAACTCGAATGAATAAAGCATAATATAAGTGAATCCCATAAAACATGAAGATTATACAAAGCGAACAAGCTTTAATCACAAATCCATTCTAGAGTTCATTACATTCAAACACTAGAGTTTAGCTACAAATGATTTTGACAAAAGAATAAGTCACACAAGAAGAATTACAATATAATTGCAAGCGACCGCCCCGATGCACTATTAAACTTGACGTACTGCGTAAGGCCTTTGATTCAATCTCATGGGACTTCTTACGCGATGTTCTTATTGGTCCAGGCTTCCCTCATATCTTTGTATCTTGGATAATGGAACGTGTGTCTACCACTTCATATTCCTTATCTATCAATGGCGACACTTACGAATTTTTCAAAGGGCAAAGAGGATTGAGGCAAGGAGACCCTCTTTCCACTTACCTCTTCGTCATTTGTATTAAATACTTGTCGCGTTTGATCAACAAGAAAACCATCAATCTGAGACTTCAACTTCCACCCAAAATGTGGCCCGTTGAACATCTCCCATCTCGCCTTCGCGGATGATTTGATGCTTCTTTCACGAGGGGACAATACCTCAATTCAAATTCTTATGAACTATTTGAAAGACTTTGGGCTCAAATCGGGTTACACATGAATGTACTTAAATCGAACATCTATATGGCGGGTATCGGTGAACGTGAAGTCAAGAAATTTTGGATTTCTCCCAACTTGTTCGGGAACAATGCTATTCGATACCTTGGTGTCCCACTTGTGAGAAAGATTGAAAGTTGTTTACTTTAAGCCACTCATGGACAAAATTCGCCGTACATTAATGGTCGGAGTGGCCCAACTCTATCTTATGCTAGCGAACGGAGCCGGTTTGCTCGGTCCTTCAAGGAGTGGCAAACTTTTGGATTTCCATTTTTCCCCTTCCGAACAAAGTTCGGAAAAATGTTATCTAACTATGTCGTAACTTTCTTTGGGGCGTAAGAAAGCTTGTGTGGCCTGGAAAATATGTTGTTTGTGTAAGCATGAGGGTGGCTTAGGTCTCCATGACATCAAATCATGGAACCAAGCTCTTTGGCCAAAACCTTGAGGAACATTCATGCCAACAAGCAATATGGGATAGATCAATATGGGACTAGATCGTGCATCGGTCGACTCTCCTCTTATTAAAAATATTCTACGTATCCGAGACCGACTCATTGATACATGTGGTTCCCAACCATCAGCTGAGCAGAAGATTGAATATTGGAGTACATGATGCCATCTAAGTGCACCCAGGACGCCTATGAAACATTTCGCCCAAAAGGCAATAATGTTTGTTGGAAAAGTGTTATATGGGGTCCTTCCATCCCCCATAAGCACTCTTTCATTGTGTGGCTCTTCATACTTGGGCGACTTAAAACCAAGAACCGCCTTGGCTTTATGGATATTGAAAATGATACCTGTGTGTTCTGTTGAGAACAACAGGAATCAATTTATCATCTCTATTTCAAATGCACATTTTGTAAACAGGTTTGGGACGCTACTCGGCAATGGATTGGCATCCATAGACAAATGAGTACACTTAGGAGCGCACTCAAATGGCTTAAAAAAGAAGCAAACGGGTCAAGATGGCAACCGAAAAGCAAGAAGACAACGCCGGCTTCATCGGTTTATCAAACTGGGAACACCAAGAACAGGTTGGAACACATGACTCCCTAGAGGGTTACTTTATATTTTATATATATACACACACATGTATGCTACATTTCAAAAGTACAAAGTAAGAAGAATATACTTGACTTTGTTATATATGTTTACAGGAGAAAAGTTTCATTATTTTTGTCTTTTATTAGTTGATAGTGCCGTAAATGATTTTAATAATTAATTGAAACCACCGGGACCATTGTGAATATTTGGCATACTTGATTTCTTCTATTTAATATATATTTTAGGTACATGGACCAAATTGTTCTTCGATTGATATATAATTTTTCTCCATAATCCTATCGAGAAAACAACATTGATAAAATTGTGATCTTTGGGATGCATTTGCGGATTTAGTTATCATGGGACAAAGCACTTTATCATGAAGAAATCCATGTCCGGTTTGTGGTTGAAAGCCCATGATAAGTGTTGGGCGATTTCTTTTAATTCCAATTTCAAATATTGATAATGTATATATCCTACCCTTTAGTTGGTTATTGTATCCTCATTTACCAAGTTCGAAAATTCCGTTTTTGCCCTTCAAATAGGTAATAAGTTAAAGGTTTATTTATATAAGAAGTAAATATGACATTTCATCAAATTTTGAAAGATAATTCTCAAAATATAAATAAAGTTGGGACCAAACCATTGCAAGAGGAATTGCACAAGCAAGATCAAAAAGATCTTGAGGAATTTGTTGGAACCAAATTGTACAACAAAGATAGATCTTATTCTTTTCACCTAGATTTTTATTCTTTTTGTAGATTACAAAAACGCCCCCGAACATGTATATAAATAGGTGCTCATCTCTTAGCTAAAGGTTGTAATGTAATTATTCCATTTCATTCAAGTACAATGAATTAACTTTTCTTCCATTTTTTTGTTTCATTTCTCTGTTTTTGTTGTGTATGAATTTCCTGGTTTCTTTACATGGTATCGAGCTTAGGATTAATAAAGGCTTCATTTCATAAGCCTTGATTCATCCTTTCTTTTCTTAATTTTCCGGGTTCTTCATTTTTTTCTTCCGCGCAGCAAAGATCATTCTTTCACGCTTCTTTGTGTTTGATCATTTGCCTCTATCACCTCATTCATCATGTCCGATGAAATCGATCCCAGGTTCGTGTTTTGCTACTATCACACCGGCATTTTGCCTAGACACTTCACCTCTCCTACCGAGGATCCCACTATGCAATATTTTTTCCTCCATCGATAACTCTCATACCATAGAAATCAAGCCACCTTTGGATGGCTCCAACTACATCGCCTAGAGTAGAGCCTTCACTCTCAAAGATTTCTGTCAAAAACAAGCAGGGCTTTCTTGATGGCTCCATCCCCACACCTGATTTTAGTGATCAACTCTACGCGTTCCTTGGCTCCGCCGCAATAACCTCTTTCTCACCTGGCTTTTCAATTATGTCAACAAAGACATTGCTTCTTCCATCATCTCCAAATTTGACTTGAAGATCTATTTACTAAAAGCCTATGTCTTTGTGATTCCATTTTTATTATCCAAGATGGGCATTCTCAATATTTATGCCCCTCTTTAGGGAGTCTCAAAATATAAAGAAAGTGGGGACCAAACCATTGCAGGAGGATTTGCACAAGCAAGATCAAAAGATCTTTGTAGAGGAATTTGTTGGAACCAAATTGTACATGTGAGATAGATTCTTATTCTTTTTCGGCTAGATTTTTATTCTTTTGTAGATTACAAAAACGTCCCCGAACATGTATATAAATAAGTGCTCATCTCTTAGCTAAAGGTTGTACAGAATTATTCCATTTCATTCAAGTACAATGAATTAGCTTTTCTTCCATTTTTTTCTTGTTTCATTTCTCTGTTTTTGTTGTGTATGAATTTCTGGTTTCTTTACAATAATTAATCAGCTTTCCAAACACAAAAATGTGTAAAATATTTATCAAATAAATATCTCTATCACAAAACAAACTAACACAATATTAAATGGTATTCTATAATAATGGAAAGCAATCATATCTCATCCCAAAAATTTGAGAGTGCCTATTGAGCGTAATATATGTTCTTATAGTTGGAATGTTATTGTTATTCATATTAATTAATTAATTAGTTCAAGATCTTCCTAAATTTTACTAGCTAGTATCGGATCATTAGAAGGTAAAAGTGTATTATGATCTTTGTGCTTTGGTCTTGTATTTTCTTTGTGTTGGGCTTATAATAAGTTCCATGTGTAATCACAAAGGGCTTAATGCTATTCTAAATCCCGATAGTGAAATCAATAGGTTAAGGTTAACTTATAAGAGGAGAGGAGTCATTTATTTTAAATTATTTCTGCAAAAAAATTTGTTGTGATATTATATTAAAAGATAACGAAGACAATGCGTTTTAATCTGTTGTATTTGATGGTATTAGATAACAATTGTGCAAATCGTGTCCCCGTTGTTTCTAACGATATTAGACAACAATGATTCACTGCGTTTAGGGAAAATAAAATTGTTGTAGATATATGTGTTGTAAAGGGGCTAAAGGGCAACGGTTTTGTCATCGTTGTCTCAATTACACAAAACACATTGCAACCAGTAATGACACCCTTGTCTTTGATGGTATTTGATAACGTGTATCACCGTTGTAAAACTATTGTGTTTGTGCAACTAGACAACGAGTTTGCAACGGTGAATAACCATTTGTTGTTGATTACACAAACAACGTTTTTGTCTTTGAGCGGTCTCTTTTACAACATAGATGAATACGACAATTATTTTCCCTAAACGACAACGGTGGATAATCGTTGTGTATTAGCAATTTTCATGTAGGGGATTAATTGTTAAACGGAATCACGAGCCTATGATAAATTCAAGCACAAATAACCATACATAGAAATAATATAATTAGAGCGAAGTTTGAACAATAACTTGATCTTTCTTAATCACACAAGGATAGCCATTGACGATTATAAATAGTGGAAATGTAACATGAGATCTAGGCATAACTTTGCAATGATAAAAAGTCCCAAGAAAAAATTGAAAACAAATATATAAATAAACAACACAAATTACATATATAATATCAACCAAGCCAATGAAACACAAGGTTCCCAATATTGTGAGTGCTTAATTAATCAATTGATTGGAACCAACAAACATATAGAGTCATAGTGAAGAGAGAAAGCGCCTTGTACTTTTGAAGAAGTGAAAGAAACCAAATATAATTTAATCATCTAATATAACATTTTTCAAGTGCTTCCTTGTCTACATCTTTCTTGTGTTGTTTTCTCGCAACACATCCATATAATATATAAGAACGACTCTAATTAGCTCTTTCTTTTTAATCAATGAAAGAGTTGCCACAAACATCTTGATAAGGGGTAACTAAGCAAACCATCTCCGATAGAGAGAAGCGAGTTTCCCTTTTCCTCCTCGAAAGTTACGCTCTAGATGTGGGCCCTTCAACCCAAAAGAAAGTTTAAAATAGATGTTGTTTGGCAAACAAGGCCATACTATTGAGAAGTGCTTGAGGCTCATCGGTTTTCCACCAAATTTCAAGTTCACAAAGGGCAAGAATGCCATTGGAAAGCCACCTAGCCAACCTCATTTGGCTAATAGTGTCAAACTTCGAAGTTGCCGCTGTTTCATCCGATACTCCTCGGTTGTTTTCCTTTACCCCGATCAAGTCAAAGGCGATGCACCGCTCAACGACCCTATACTGGGCCTCTCGGCCCTCTCCTGCTCTGAAGAATCCCCGATCATCAACCATTTCTCCAACATGGCAGTAACTTTCTTTTTCAAAAACAAATAGCTCCAAATATGTTTCCACTTGGATAGTTGATACTGGGGCTTGATCACTTCATTTGTTGTGCTTCATTATATACTTCTCCACCTATTTTAACTAATACCTCGGCTTTTTTTTGCCTAATGGACTTGTTTTGTCACTCATAAGGGCACTTTATACATATTTCGATCATTTAATTCTTACTAATGTATTGTGTGTACTTTTTTTCCTTTAATCTTTTATCATTACTCAACTTACTAAAAATCCATCTATCATTTTTACATTCTCACACGATTATGGCATAATTCAAGATCGTTCTTCAAAGATGATGATTGGGCTTGCTAAAGCCTCTCAAGGCCTCTACATCCTTCACACCTCCTCGAAAGCCAATGGCCAACCATCTCACTCTCCTCTTGCTATGACAGAGTTAATTCCAATCAAAATCGGAAGCTACTCTATGGCATCACCGCTTGGTCACGCTTCTTATAACAGATCAAACTTATAGCAAATTTAGGTCTTAATGTCAAAAATCATGTAATTCATGATTGTACTATTTGCCATTTGGCCAAGCGAGTAAAAGAATTTGCTTTTCCGATCATTTTCCATATTCTATTGCACCTTTTTCTTTAATTCATTGTGATGTTTGGGGACCTTATGCTAAGCCCTCTCTAAATGGACATCATTATTTTCTAACTATTGTAGATGATTTCAAAAAACTACATGGACTTATCTTATGAAAAGAAAATCGAAACTCAACTCATCTTACAAAATTTTGTTCACTTAATATTCAACCAATTCAATGTCAAGATTAAAATCATTAAATCGATAATGGACTTGAGTTTCACATGCCGATTTTTATGAATCTCAAGGCATCATTCATCAAAAATCTTGTCCTTATACACCACAACCATCCTTTCATAATTCATCCTTCTCACCATCATCACATGATGCTTCTTCACCCCCTCTAGCTGATTCTAATCACATTGAGGAACCTATTGTTTCTCTCTCCTCCGGTGATTCCAATCACATTGAGGAACCTATTGTTTCATCTCCTCCGGCTCCTATTTCCCCGGAAGGTCTTCTAGAAATCACCGGCCCCCTTTATACTTAAAGGATTATTGTTGCACCTCGATTAAAGCTTCCACCGATCATCCTTTACATTCTTATTTCACATATAATCATTTATCACCCGCCTATAGAGCTTTTTCCTGTCTCTTTAGGTTCTATCTCCGATCATATTTCTTATGAGGAGGCATGCAATTTCCTCATTGGCAAAGCATGCCATCGAGAGAAGAGCTTCAAGCTCTTGAAAATAATGGCACATGGAGTATTGTTCCATTACCACCGATAAGAAACCTATTGGTTGCAAATATGTCTTCAAAACTAAGTTGCATGCTGATGGCTCAATTGATAAATATAAGGCCCGTCTTGTTGTTAAGGGCTATACTCAAAAAGAAGGTTTTGATTACCAAGAAACCTTGATCCCCGTTGTTAAAATCACCACTTTGTCGGACTTTTTCTTGCCTTAGCCTCTATCTTTGGTTGGCAACTTCATCAACTAGATGTTCACAATGCATTTCTTAATGGAGACCTTGATGAAGACATTTATATGCATCTTCCTCCCGGTTTCTCCATTAAGGGGAGTCTCAAGGACCTCTTGTATGCAAACTTCACAAATCCTCTATGGATTAAAACAAGCATCAAGACAATGGAATTCTAAATTCACGAAACATTGCTCAAAGCGAGGATTTAAGCGATCTATGTCGATTATTCTCTCTTTACAAAAGGAGATCACCATCATTTCATTGCTCTCCTTGTCATGTTGATGATATCTTAATTGGAAGTAGCAATCTTGAAACAATTCAATCTGTCCAAGAAATTTCTTCATAGCCAATTCAAAGTAAGAGATTTAGGGAAGTCAAATTCTTTCTTGGGATTGAAATTGCCCGATCTCAACATGGTATTCACCTCAACCAGGAGAAAATATACTCTAGACATCCTAAAAGATGCAGGAATGCTAGGATGTAAGTCAATCAACACCCCAATGGAACAAAATCACAAATTAACACATTCATCGAAGAAGAATCGCTCGAAGATGCCACTAGTTATAGAAGATTAGTTGGAAGACTCATCTATCTATCAATAACTAGACCAGATATCACATACGTTGTGAACATTCTAAGCCGAGTTCATGGATAAACCTCAACAAGTTCATTTAAATTCCGCTTTCATAGAGTTCTAAGATATTTAAAGGGCTCTATAGGGCAAGGTCTTTTTATTCATCACAATCATCTCTCATCCTTAAAGGATACTGATGATTGATGGGCTTCATGTCCGACACAAGAAAATCAACCACCGGATTTTGTGTTTTCTTAGGAGATTCCATGATCGGTTGGAAAACTAAGAAACAAACTACGCGTTTCAAGATCATCGTGAAGTTTGAATATGAGCTCTAGCTCAAACTTGCAAAGTGAAATAATGTGGATAACATACTTGCTTAAAGATTTTCAAATTAAATTAGAAAACTACTTCACTTTATTGTGATAATCGATCGTTATTTATCTCACAAAAATCGATTATTTCATGAAAGAACGAAACATGTTGAAATAGATTGTCATTTTGTAAGAGAGCAAGTGCTCACAAAGGGATTCAGAATAATACATATGCCCTCCAAATTTCAAAGCTTGAAGATCTATTTACTAAAAGCCTATGTCTTGTGATTCCATTTTTTATTATCCAAGATGGGCATTCTCAATATTTATGCCCCTCTTTAGGGGAGTCTCAAAATATAAAGAAAGTGGGGACCAAACCATTGCGGGAGGATTTGCACAAGCAAGATCAAAAAATCTTGTAGAGGAATTTGTTGGAACCAAATTGTACAACAGATAGATTCTTATTCTTTTCAGCTAGATTTTTATTCTTTTTGTAGATTACAAAAACGTCCCCGAACATGTATATAAATAAGTGCTCATCTCTTAGCTAAAGGTTGTTATGAATTATTCCATTTCATTCAAGTACAATGAATTAGCTTTTCTTCCATTTTTTTCTTGTTTCATTTCTCTGTTTTTGTTGTGTATGAATTTCTGGTTTCTTTACAATAATTAATCAGCTTTCCCAAACACAAAAATGTGTAAAATATTTATCAAATAAATATCTCTATCACAAAACAAACTAACACAATATTAAATGGTATTCTATAATAATGGGCGGTAATCATATCTCATCCCAAAAATTTGAGAGTGCCTATTGAGCGTAATATATGTTCTTATAGTTGGAATGTTATTGTTATTCATATTAATTAATTAATTAGTTCAAGATCTTCCTAAATTTTACTAGCTAGTATCGGATCATTAGAAGGTAAAAGTGTATTATGATACTTGTGCTTTGTGTCTTGTATTTTCTTTGTGTTGGGCTTATAATAAGTTCCATGTGTAAATCGGGCTTAATGCTATTCTAAATCCATTGAGTGAAATCAATAGGTTAAGGTTAACTTATAAGAGGAGAGGAGTCATTTATTTTAAATTATTTCGCAAAAAAATTTGTTGTGATATTATATTAAAAGATAACAAGACAATGCGAGTTTAATGTTGTATTTGATGGTATTAGATAACAATTGTGCAATCGTGTCCCCCGTTGTTTCTAACGATATTAGACAACAATGATTCTTTGCGTTTAGGAAAATAAAATTGTTGTAGATATATGTGTTGTAAAGGGGCTAAAGGGCAACGGTTTGTCACTGTTGTCTAATTACACAAAACACATTGCAACGGTAATGACACCCTTGTCTTTGATGGTATTTGATAACGGTGTATCACCGTTGTAAAACTGTTGTGTTTGTGCAACTAGACAACGAGTTTGCAACGGTGAATAACCGTTGTTGTTGATTACACAAACAACGTTTTTGTCTTTGAGCGGTCTCTTTTACAACATAGATGAATCGGCGTTATTTTCCTAAAAAGACGGTGGATAATCGTTGTGTATTAGCAATTTTCATGTAGGGGATTAATTGTTAATCACGGAATCACGAGCCTATGATAAATTCAAGCACAAATAACCATACATAGAAATAATATAATTAGAAGCGAAGTTTGAACAATAACTTGATCTTTCTTAATCACACAAGGATAGCCATTGACGATTATAAATAGTGGAAATGTAACATGAGATCTAGGCATAACTTTGCAATAATAAAAAGTCCCAAGAAAAATTGAAAACAAATATATAAATAAACAACACAAATTACATATATAATATCAACCAAGCAATGAAACACAAGGTTCCCAATATTGTGAGTGCTTAATTAATCAATTGATTGGAACCAACAACATATAGAGTCATAGTGAAGAGAGAAAGCGCCTTGTACTTTTGAAGAAGTGAAAGAAACCAAATATAATTTAATCATCTAATATAACATTTTTCAAGTGCTTCCTTGTCTACATCTTTCTTGTGTTGTTTTTCGCAACACATCCATATAATATATAAAATGACTCTAATTAGCTCTTTCCTTTTTAATCAATGAAAGAGTTGCCACAAACATCTTGATAAGGGTAACTAAGCAAACCATCTCAATAGAGAGAAGCGAGTTTCCCTTTTCCCTCCTCGAAAGTTCTCGCTCTAGATGTGGGCTCCCTTCAACCCAAAAGAAAGTTTAAAATAGATGTTGTTTGGCAAACAAGGCCATACTATTGAGAAGTGCTTCAGGCTCATCGGTTTTCCACCAAATTTCAAGTTCACAAAGGGCAAGAATGCCATTGGGAAGCCACCTAGCCAACCTCATTTGGCTAATAGTGTCAAACTTCAGGAAGTTGCCTCTGTTTCATCTGATACTCCTCAGTTGTTTTCCTTTACCCCTGATCAAGTCCAAAGGCTGATGCATCTGCTCAACACTGACCCTATACAGGCCTCTCAGCCCTCTCCTGCTCCTGAAGAATCCCCAGTCATCAACCATTTCTCCAACATGGCAGGTAACTTTCTTTTTTCAAAAACAAATAGCTCCAAATCTGTTTCCACTTGGATAGTTGATACGGGGGCTTCGATCACTTCATTTGTTGTGCTTCATTATATACTTCTCCACCTATTTTAACTAATACCTCAGTTTTATTGCCTAATGGACTTCAGGTACCTGTCACTCATAAGGGCACTGTACATATTTCTGATCATTTAATTCTTACTAATGTATTGTGTGTACCTGTTTTTTCCTTTAATCTTTTATCTGTTACTCAACTTACTAAAAATCCATCTATCATTTTTACATTCTCACACGATTATGGCATAATTCAAGATCGTTCTTCAAAGATGATGATTGGGCTTGCTAAAGCCTCTCAAGGCCTCTACATCCTTCACACCTCCTCGAAAGCCAATGGCCAACCATCTCACTCTCTCTCTTGCTATGACGAGTTAATTCCAATCAAAATCGGAAGCTACTCTATGGCATCACCGCTTGGTCACGCTTCTTATAACAGGATCAAACTTATAGCAAATTTAGGTCTTAATGTCAAAAATCATGTAATTCATGATTGTACTATTTGCCATTTGGCAAGCGAGAAAAGAATTTGCTTTCCCGATCATTTTCCATATTCTATTGCACCTTTTTCTTTAATTCATTGTGATGTTTGGGGACCTTATGCTAAGCCCTCTCTAAATGGACATCATTATTTTCTAACTATTGTAGATGATTTAAAGAAAAACTACATGGACTTATCTTATGAAAAGAAAATCGAAACTCAACTCATCTTACAAAATTTTGTTCACTTAATATTCAACCAATTCAATGTCAAGATTAAAATCATTCGCATCGATAATGGACTTGAGTTTCACATGCCGCTTTTTATGAATCTCAAGGCATCATTCATCAAAAATCTTGTCCTTATACACCACAACCATCCTTTCATAATTCATCCTTCTCACCATCATCACATGATGCTTCTTCACCTCCTCCAGCTGATTCTAATCACATTGAGGAACCTATTGTTTCCTCTCCTCCAGCTGATTCCAATCACATTGAGGAACCTATTGTTTCATCTCCTCCAGCTCCTATTTCCCCCGGAAGGTCTTCTAGAAATCACCACCCCCTTTATACTTAAAGGATTATTGTTGCACCTCGATTAAAGCTTCCACCGATCATCCTTTACATTCTTATTTCACATATAATCATTTATCACCCGCCATAGAGCTTTTTCTCGTCTCTTTAGGTTCTATCTCGATCATATTTCTTATGAGGAGAGGTTGCAATTTCCTCATTGGCAAGATGCCATCGAGAGAAGAGCTTCAAGCTCTTGAAAATAATGGCACATGGAGTATTGTTCCATTACCACCGATAAGAAACCTATTGGTTGCAAATATGTCTTCAAAACTAAGTTGCATGCTGATGGCTCAATTGATAAATATAAGGCCCGTCTTGTTGTTAAGGGCTATACTCAAAAAGAAGGTTTTGATTACAAGAAACCTTCATCCTGTTGTTAAAATCACCCACGTCGGACTTTTTTCTTGCCTTAGCCTCTATCTTTGGTTGGCAACTTCATCAACTAGATGTTCACAATGCATTTCTTAATGGATACCTTGATGAAGACATTTATATGCATCTTCCTCCTGGTTTCTCCATTAAGGGGGAGTCTCAAGGACCTCTTGTATGCAAACTTCACAAATCCCTCTATGGATTAAAACAAGCATCAAGACAATGGAATTCTAAATTCACAGAAACATTGCTCAAAGCAGGATTTAAGCAGTCTATGTCAGATTATTCTCTCTTTACAAAAGGAGATCACCATCATTTCATTGCTCTCCTTGTCTATGTTGATGATATCTTAATTGGAAGTAGCAATCTTGAAACAATTCAATCTGTCAAGAAATTTCTTCATAGTCAATTCAAAGTAAGAGATTTAGGGGAAGTCAAATTCTTTCTTGGGATTGAAATTGCCCGATCTCAACATGGTATTCACCTCAACCAGAGGAAATATACTCTAGACATCCTAAAAGATGCAGGAATGCTAGGATGTAAGTCAATCAACACCCCAATGGAACAAAATCACAAATTAACACATTCATCAGAAGAACTGCTCGAAGATGCCACTAGTTATAGAAGATTAGTTGGAAGACTCATCTATCTATCAATAACTAGACCAGATATCACATACGCTGTGAACATTCTAAGCCAGTTCATGGATAAACCTCAACAAGTTCATTTAAATTCTGCTCATAGAGTTCTAAGATATTTAAAGGGCTCTATAGAGCAAGGTCTTTTTTATTCATCACAATCATCTCTCATCCTTAAAGGATACAGTGATTCAGACTGGGCTTCATGTCCAGACACAAGAAAATCAACCACCGGATTTTGTGTTTTCTTAGGAGATTCCATGATCAGTTGGAAAACTAAGAAACAAACTACCGTTTCAAGATCATCAGCAGAAGCTGAATATAGAGCTCTAGCTCAAACTTGCAGTGAAATAATGTGGATAACATACTTGCTTAAAGATTTTCAAATTAAATTAGAAGGGCCTACTTCACTTTATTGTGATAATCGATCATTATTTATCTCACAAAAATCCAGATTTCATGAAAGAACGAAACATGTTGAAATAGATTGTCATTTTGTAAGAGAGCAAGTGCTCACAAAGGGATTGAGAATAATACATATGCCCTCCAAATTTCAAACTTTGAGATCTATTTACTAAAAGCCTATGTGGCCGACATGATTCCATTTTTTATTATCCAAGATGGGCATTCTCAATATTTATGCCCCTCTTTTAGGGGGAGTCTCAAAATATAAAGAAAGTGGGACCAAACCATTGCAGGAGGAGGATTTGCACAAGCAAGATCAAAAAGATTGTAGAGGAATTTGTTGGAACCAAATTGTAACAGCAGATAGATTCTTATTCTTTTCGGCTAGATTTTTATTCTTTTTGTAGATTACAAAAACGTCCCCTGAACATGTATATAAATAAGTGCTCATCTCTTAGCTAAAGGTTGTCTGAGAATTATTCCATTTCATTCAAGTACAATGAATTAGCTTTTCTTCCATTTTTTCTTGTTTCATTTTCTGTTTTTTTGTTGTGTATGAATTTCTGGTTTCTTTACAATAATTAATCAGCTTTCCCAAACACAAAAATGTGTAAAATATTTATCAAATAAATATCTCTATCACAAAACAAACTAACACAATATTAAATGGTATTCTATAATAATGGACAGTGCAATCATATCTCATCCCAAAAATTTGAGAGTGCCTATTGAGCGTAATATATGTTCTTATAGTTGGAATGTTATTGTTATTCATATTAATTAATTAATTAGTTCAGTATCTTCCTAAATTTTACTAGCTAGTATCAGATCATTAGAAGGTAAAAGTGTATTTATGATACTGTGCTTTGTGTCTTGTATTTTCTTTGTGTTGGGCTTATAATAAGTTCCATGTGTAACTGTCAGGCTTAATGCTATTCTAAATCCCAGTAGTGAAATCAATAGGTTAAGGTTAACTTATAAGAGGAGAGGAGTCATTTATTTTAAATTATTTCTGCAAAAAAATTTGTTGTGATATTATATTAAAAGACAACAGTACAATGCAGTTTAACTGTTGTATTTGATGGTATTAGATAACAATTGTGCAACTGTGTCCCCCCGTTGTTTCTAACGATATTAGACAACAATGATTCACTGCGTTTAGGGAAAAGAAAATTGTTGTAGATATATGTGTTGTAAAGGGGCTAAAGGGCAACGGTTTGTCACTGTTGTCTAATTACACAAAACACATTGCAACGGTAATGACACCCTTGTCTTTGATGGTATTTGATAACGGTGTATCACCGTTGTAAAACTGTTGTGTTTGTGCAACTAGACAACGAGTTTGCAACGGTGAATAACCGTTGTTGTTGATTACACAAACAACGTTTTTGTCTTTGAGCGGTCTCTTTTACAACATAGATGAATACGACAGTTATTTTCCCTAAACGACAACGGTGGATAATCGTTGTGTATTAGCAATTTTCATGTAGGGGATTAATTGTTAATCTGGAATCACGGAGCCTATGATAAATTCAAGCACAAATAACCATACATAGAAATGATATAATTAGAGCAGAAGTTTGAACAATAACTTGATCTTTCTTAATCACACAAGGATAGCCATTGACGATTATAAATAGTGGAAATGTAACATGAGATCTAGGCATAACTTTGCAATAATAAAAAGTCCCAAGAAAAATTGAAAACAAATATATAAATAAACAACACAAATTACATATATAATATCAACCAAGCCAATGAAACACAAGGTTCCCAATATTGTGAGTGCTTAATTAATCAATTGATTGGAAACAACAACATATAGAGTCATAGTGAAGAGAGAAACTGCCTTGTACTTTTGAAGAAGTGAAAGAAACCAAATATAATTTAATCATCTAATATAACATTTTTCAAGTGCTTCCTTGTCTACATCTTTCTTGTGTTGTTTTCTGCAACACATCCATATAATATATAAGAACAGCTCTAATTAGCTCTTTCCCTTTTTAATCAATGAAAGAGTTGCCACAAACATCTTGATAAGGGGTAACTAAGCAAACCATCTCCAATCTTTAGTTTTTATATGCTCAAAATGGAGTGTCAAAGTGGACACTAACTAATACTTATATTAATTATGAGATGATTAACACACTAAAAGCATAAAAAAAAAAGCAAATTAAATGGACAAACACACACACACCCCTATATATATATATATATATATATATATATATATATATTAGAAATATAAATTAAAAATTACAGCAATTAATGTCCTAAACTTGGGGCCTACCCTCCTCAAGATTAGATCCCTCAAGTTCTCCTCCTCCTTCATGCAACTCTCTATTGGCCTCCGATGTATTTGTTGCGGTGATGAATATATTTACATCCGGTACAACAGATAATACGGCTTGAATCCAGAATAGGAAACTCCCGAACAAGTTAGAAATACAAGTATAGCATATAAAACATAACAAAATTAGGGGATAAACGTACCAGAAAAGAAGTTGTGGGAAGAATAGTGAAGCCAAGAAACAAGTAAGAAGAGAGGGTGAGAAATTCTTGATTTGCACTTGAATATATCCCATATTGTTTGGAGATGTTAATGGAATTCCAATGGAGACGAAGGAAAAGATAAAGATGAGAATGGAAAGAAGCCAAAACTTCATCCATGTGAGATCACTAGCCACTTCAAATGGGTCCCACTCCCATGGCATGGCTGTTTGTGATTTCATAATGTTAATTACCAAAAGAAAGACAAATCTTAAATCAAAGTAATACATTTTCAAAGATCATGAATTGTATTAGCTTAACTGATCCGTGTTTAGTTGTTCAGGGCTCGCCTATTTATACTAAATGATCATGCCCACTGTTAGAAAAATACTAGTATGTATAAACCACTTGTAGCTAGGGATGGCAATAGGGTGGGGTGGGGCGGGTATTCAATACCCAGACCCGCCCTGTTTTCTCCACGCGGCGGGGCGGGTCGGGCGATACCAAGACCCGTCCCACCCCGGGTCGGGTTGGGTGGCGGGTGGTCATTTTGTCATTCCTACTTGTAATTTCAATGGTATCAGTATCACTCATCCTTTGTAAAGTCTTGTTGAAGAGTTGGAACATCAGATCTTTCAATTTCTTTGAAATTTATCTCATTCCCTCCCACCACTATTCCCAATTTATTAAAAAATTATAAATATATTGTCCTAAGTTTAGCATAATTACATAAAATACTCTATTATCTTTTAAAAATATTGCAATATCTTTTAAAAAATGTCACTTTAACATTATTATTATTTTACAAATTGCACATATATAATGAGGGGGTATTTGTAAAACAAGTACGTATAAGAGTATTTGTTTATTTATTTATTTTTTGAAAGGGGAAAGAGAAAATGTGATCAATGTCCGGGGAGGAAAGTGGAATGCAATTTGAAGTTGGGTTCTTTGATCACTTGAACTATATCCTAATCTCGTATAAGAGTGTTTATAACATTGAAAAATAACTGAATTATTCTGTATTAATTATGTTGAATTGGTCAGGAATAGTTTATATAATTTACCCTATTGTACAAATTTAGTATATTAAAAAATGTAAACTAGTGCCACATTAATTTCAGCACTTGAAATCTATTTAGTATAAGCATTGTATTTCAGTCTTTTAACTAATGCTTTGAATTTCTGCAGTCCTTTGCGAACTATATATGGATGAGATAATCATTGATGATAAGAATGTCTAAAAGCGATTTTAATTAACCTCTTAATGTCGTTTTATGCTACAAAGTGCACGCGGATTGGTAATTGGTGGGCCCACCATATAATGCAATTATTTCACGAGAATGGCATCAGCAGATTTTTTTTTTTTTTTTTTTTTTTTTTTTTTTGAGGAAGCATCAGCAGATTTTGGAAGTTCTATTAAACTTCCCAAAAGCTAATTAAGAGCAATTCTGCTCTTAATTAAATTTATAAAAAGTAAAAGACAAAGTATGCACATCATATAAATTTATAATAATATTACGATATTATTTGGACAAAATTTTACCTATGTCAAAGGATGTGCTTAATTTTAATTTCATTTGTCTCATCTCAAATTATTTGTCGTAAAAAAAGAAAAATAATTTATTGTTGTTTGTGACGGTTCTGCTCTTCATGTTTAATTCCCCCCACAACCCCTCCCCACCCCCCCACCCCCGAAAAAAAAATGAATTAAACCATTCTTATCATAGTACACTTACATTTTAAGGAAATAAGTTCTTATATTATACGGATAAACCGATAAAGGTTACTCATGAGACAAATAAAAATTCAATACATTCTGCATGATAAATTTATTCTGCTCTCGTTTTAACCCAATAATAATCTCCAGGCATAAATTTACTATTCACCGAATTAAATGGTAAAATTTGGAAGAAACACCATGCAGTAATTGACTTTGCCAATTCCTAACAAAAAGTCCGACACATTTTTTATGGGAGGGAAAGAGTAATTTATTTTTACTAACTTGATGCAAATTATAAGTTGATAAGAGCAAGAGAAGATAAACCTATTAACAACTTTTCTTTTATAATTAGTGATTTATCTATCATCTAAATTCGAAACAAACCTAATCCCATATAAATTAGCCATAAATTGATTGTAAACATAAGAAATAGACAGTTTTGTGACATCTAATTTGGTGATTATGAAATAAAGACATGAATTGACTTTGGGATGATTGTAATTATATATATATATATATATATATATATATATAAGAATTAAAATGGAATTTTTCTTACACGATCGAAATAGTTCATTTCCGATGCCCATGAATCATTATAGTGGTGAATTGACTTCGATGTTTAAGGTCCTAAGTATAATAATAGTTTAATGATAGCCAACTCAAAAGTCAGTTTGACAAAAGGTTGAGAGTGACCCTTTGTTTAGCCAACTAATCCGTAAGGCGTAGGAGTTGGGGTTTCTTGTGGTGGGGACATGATCAGTGCGGTGGGGTAGGTAGTATAAAAGTTACCTCCAAAATTTAATCGTGGCTTAGTGTCAGGTGGGCCACCACAAGATTGTGGGATGGAAGTCGGGGGTTCAAATCCCCGCTCCATCAAATTGTTTGTGGGGTGGAGGTCGGGTTCATATCCCTTTCTCCATCAAATTGCTCCCGGGGCATATGCGTAGTAAAGATTTGGAAAACTCGTAATCTTGAATAGCATTCGTGTGGGTTCGATTCGGGAAGAGATCGTTATTAGTAGATTGGGGGGGTCGAACATAATTGTTCTCTTTACCTTATGCACTTGTTTGCAATTTTGTCTTAATTCTTTGATTGCAGCCTAAAGCCAGATAACTTAGAATGTGTTTGTTATCATTATTAGAAAGTTTTCTTCTTTTCTTTTTTCCAATTTTTACTGATCAAAATCTGGAAATGTGTTGTTTTTTTTCAAAAAATCTCTTGACATTCTTTTTAAAAGTTTCCGGTCGAACTTGGGAACGGAAATATAGTCAGGGAGTGTTTGTAGTCATTGAAAAAATGCTTCTTTGATTTTGGCTAAAAAAAGGTTCACTTTTTAGTATTTATAAATGCCAACTAGTACTTCTAATACTACTTCATTTAATCATAATGAAAAAATAGTGAGATATGTATTTCAGATTTTTATTCTGCTTCTGGTTTAATTTTTCAAATAAAATAAATATTTTTATGATTTTTTCATTAAATACTATCAACTTCTTATTCTATTTAAAACACTAGTACCATGCAAATTTTTTGATCCTCAACTATTTTTACTCTTGCTACAATAAATTACTTATTTTAAATGCAGAAGTTTTTGCAAATACTACAGGTTTTTGAAGTCTACGATTATTTGATCACATAATTTCATGAAGAAAGTACCCATGTTGATGGTTCCATACTTCCACCTTGTGTGATCATGGGTGGGATATATAGTTCTTAAGTGGTTATGGTTGATCTAAAGTATTGCAATTATTTGAATATTTGGTCACGTCAAATTTCAATCGTATACTATATATATCTCCTGTGGTGGCCCTCTGGTCGGATTTTGAGTAGTTTCCTCAACTTATGCAAGTGAGGCCTTAACCATAAAGTTGGTTATAAATATATTAATCAAACATACATGAAAA
This sequence comes from Rehmannia glutinosa, assembly GCA_016081115.2. Taxonomy (NCBI): domain Eukaryota; kingdom Viridiplantae; phylum Streptophyta; class Magnoliopsida; order Lamiales; family Orobanchaceae; genus Rehmannia; species Rehmannia glutinosa. Next base: position 71,521 of record JABTTQ020002885.1, read on the forward strand.
TTTTAAGAAGTATAAAAATTGGCAATAAGAGATAAAGTTAGAAGATTGGACAACTTTTGCAACAAAAACTATATTTAATGTGCTTCGGTCCCTAACCATTCATTGACAAATAAAATAATTAGGGTGGGATATGGGGCTTAATTAACGTCTGGGCTTATATCTTGTAATATTTGATCAGAAAAGATAATCACGACGCCTCTAAAGGACATAATCACTTTAAATTATTAATTTTCATATTGCAATTAACCAACCATCTTTACAAGAATGCTGTGACAAATCATAAACAAAGATCTACTGATCATCATTATTAATTGTCATCACTTTCTTTACAAATATTGAATAAGAGACAACAAAAATTCAATACATGAAATTCTAATTAAATTAACTCCTTGTCAAGATTTGAAAGGAGCACAAAAATGGACTCTGGTGCACTTAATAAATAAAAAGTCCAGGGGGTAATGCTTCATTGCTAATATTTGAAAAGAAAATTATTGGGGGAAATTTACAAAAATGTTGGCGGAGCTAAAAAATGTACAATTTTTTGAAAAAATGATAGAAATGATCAAGACTAAAAGATTTTTCAAGATTTACAAATAAAGAGGGAAAAAACCTATGAAGGAATTGAAGATTTGATCCTAATTTTTGTATTTTTTTAGTTGTTATAATTTTAAATAACCAAAATAACCTTAAAGTTTTACAAAACTACAAAGGGGGACCAATGACCCCCTTGCCCCACCATGGCTTCGTCACTGCATTCATGTTAGTAGTAGCAGTAGTAGCAGTAGTGCTTAGAAGATGGTAAAAAAGTTTCCTTTCAAATATATACAAATAAATAAATAAATAGTAACAAAGTTGTTTTATATATATGCATATATAATCAAAATCACTATTTAATCTTGAAATTCCAACTAGCATACGTCAAAGGAGACTCACACAACCTAATCAAAGCTCAAAGCAGTGAAATAGCCAGCCGAGCCAAGTATTTCTAGCCCAAATTTTATTTCCCCTAGCCCAAATATATTTTACTCTTAAAAAAAATATAATTTTGTTTTTATTTTTTACCTAGAAAAACGGGAAAAAATAGTGTGGAGGGGGGAGGGGGGGCTTGGGTCCACCCCTTGCTCAAACTAGGGCTACAAATGAACCAAGCAGCTCGCGAGCTATTCGGGTCTCGGATCGAAAAAATATGCGTTCAAGATAGTTCGTCAGGCTTAACGAGCCGAACTTGAGCCTAAAATTCGAGCTCGAACTTTAAATCAAGTCGAACTCGAACTTGCAGATATTTGGTTCGAAAGCTCGCGAACATGTTCTTTTACAAGCTGGCTAGCTTATGTTCGAGCTAGGCTCGCGAACATGTTCGTTTGCAGGCTCGCGAGCCTGTGTTCGAACTCGAACTTGATCATTAACGAGTTCGAATTTTCTTTGATGAGTCAATTCAAGCTCGAGCCTTTGACTAACCAAGCATGTTCATGCTTAAATGAGCCAAAGTCGAGCTAAGCTCGTCGAATACATTAAATGAGCTTCTTACGAGCCGAACTTGAATAGTTCACGAACCAAATAATTTGCAAATGAGCCGAGCTCGAGCTCAATTATGAAAGCTCGTATCGAACTCGAGCCGAACTTAAACCAATCCAAAAATATATGAACCGAACTCAAGCATGTTCATGTTAGAAGCCGTTTGCAACCTTAGCTCAAAGCCTACCTACTCCTCAACTTTCTTATGGTCACCTTTTCTTGAAAATTTCAACATAGGAAAAGTAAAAGTTCAAATTGAAAAACTGGCCAATTACAAAAAAAAGAAAACAAAAATTGAAAAAAGAATAGCAACTTGCATGTTTAAGTCCTATACTATGCTTAAATTTGTTTTCATTTGCGAGCACTCCCTAAATAACATCATTGAACTAGATGAGATCCTAAATTGTCTCAAACTATATCATGTCTTCTGTACAAAAATGAACTCAAAACACACTTCAAAATACTTCTGAAGTTGAGAAACAGTCTTATCTATTAATCCCCCAAAACAACAAAGAAAAAAACCAAAAAGAAGATAAACCATAAAATACCTTTTTGCAGAAACTTACCTGATACAATTCACCTGCCTCAGATAAAATAATAAAAACAGAAATTGCATATTCATCCATAACTGAGAGAAAAACAACAACGATCAATGGGTTACTTAAACTAAATAAAGGCAAATTAAAGGGACTGACAGAATAACATTCAACATAAACTAGAAAACTGTAAATTCTCATGTACAGATGTACCTCAACAAATCCACTTTTCAGCAACATGAAAATGCAGAGGTCTAGTGAGTAAATCCAATGTAATATCCGCATACAAGTTTGCATCACCAAGATTTTAAAAAAAGTATTTACACATATTCCACATATTAACACACCTTTTCAAGGCAAAAGTTCAAAATTGTACCTCAACTCAGTAGCAACTCCACTACTGTCTCATTTCTCCTCTTCTCATAATCTGCATCATCAGACGGCAACTCACACCTACAAACAGGACATGCATTTCTAATCCTAAGCCAGGCCAATATACAGCCCCATGGTAAAGATGACAACAAGGCATCTTAGTCCCATGGTAATCACAAATCCATCATAATTATTCAGAGTTTTGAATTTTGACATCTCTTAAAAAGCACATATGAGAAATGGGGCTTAATTAGTAACCCTAATCTAGGATATAGAAGCACATATGTACAAGCAAAAGAATCCACATATATCAATCATTATTGATCAACCATACCTCAACAATTCCTCAACAGACCGATATATTTGAGGGAACAAAATATTTTAATTATATGCAAAAGAACAAATAAAAAGATAAAAAAAAAAAAAAGAGAGAACGAAAACAGACCTGGATAATAGCAGCAGAAGGAGACCAACGTCAGAAACTGAAGTATTAACAATTTAACTCAGCGATTTGTTGTGATTATGAAAAAGCAACTATGTTCTATAATACATATAAGGGATAATTACAAAAGACCCCCTGAGGTTTGGGCTAATTACAGAAAAACCCAGAGATATAAGATGTTCAAAATTACAAAAAAAAAACCCTCAGGTTTGATTATGCTTAAATTTAAGCGGTTAACTGTAATATTTCTGGAAATATCATGGGTTTTTTGAAATGTTTGTTGTTTATGAAGGGAAAAATGTAAGATAGAATCAAACCTCAAGGGGGTCTTTTGTAATTATCCCTAAAAAAATTGAGAATTTATCTCAATGGGATGGAAAATGACTTTTTCCATTGGAATGGAAACCATACAACCCCTAAGCATTTAGGGCAGTTGTGTTCTTAATAGTTAATACAAACCATGCATTACGCTGTTAAAACTGAGATCAAACTTTATTAAATAAGGTTTGCACCACCAATTGAAAACACAGAATATTTTGAAGTCCCATTCATCTCTCGTGTTGCTTGATAATGAAATCAGAGACATTCTGAACACCAACTCTTCAGTATATCGGAATTTGGATCAAATTTATCCAATTTTTTCCGGAAAAATATGATTTAATATTTAAATATCAATTTTCTTAAAAATAATAAAATGATTTACAAAATTATCTCCCAAGATTCTGACCAGCTATATGACAAGTCATTTGGAAAAGTTCCAAACCAATCTGAGAGTTTCTTTGTTACCACAGCGTAAGAATGTCGGAGTGAGAAGTCTCTTCCTAATGCCCAGCACCTTTAACAACGTCAGTTAACAAATATCACAGATTCACAAAGAACAGAACTCTACATGGTTACAAATTTGAATTATCACCAATATCGACCAATCACCGGTGAATACTTTTTACTAACATTACCATTTTACTAACAATACATATGTAGTTTTAGAAGTGTAATGAAACCTCCACTGAAACTCCAATGTATTGCTGCTACACAACTCCAGCAAGTATGACATCAGGTAGCGTTGTCGCTTCATAGGGAGTGGGCGATAAAAACTTACGGCCAGCCACCATGGTATAAACATCATCACATAGCCCTTTCCACAACTGTAACCAAAGCAAACTCAACATTAGCGAGCATCAATAGAAATAACACTTACAAGATCTTCAACCAGCTGTGCAGATCACACTTCTGAAACTACATCAGTAGGATATAAACATCCACATGAAGCAAACCATCCTATACAAACAAATGACTGCAAGAAACTTGAACCAATCAGTTCTTTGCTCCAGCACAATATATCGACCTTTGCAGAAATAGATTCAAACTCATTCTTTGGCTAGCGGTTTTATACATTACTAAGTGCAAAATTGCAAATTGACCTATTGATAATTGCATCTTTTAATGAATTTGTTCTTATACTCTTTTGTCCACACCATGTGAGAACTACAGTGATAATAAACATAGCAAAATTTAGAATTATGATTAACTAGTCCTCAGACACAATTTTGTAGGGATTCACCGTCAATTTTATACATACCAACTACAAGGGAGTAAAGATATAGATTATGTTTGCTTGGAAGGCAGGGAAGGCTCAGGGGTCAGGCCAGCAGAGATCTGATAGGACCTTATGATGATAATAAAGGATTGTCCCACAGAGGATGGACCCACAAAAGGGTTAATAGATACCCTTAGCAGCAAGGGACTGGAAACTCTCAACAGCCATCAGTTGCCCCTTTAGCCCCTATGAGTAGAAGCACCTCAAACGAGTGAGACCCCTGGGTATTATACCGCCTTGAAGTAAAAGGCCTCAATAGCGATGGAAGACCACCAAGAGGGAAATAGTTTAAATGGAGTGTAGATCCCCTTAACTCCCAAGGGGTTCTGTTGATGGCACTAAGGAGCTAAGTGCTTATTGGGTGGATTGCCCCCACGTGTGGAGAACCCCTAAGGGTTATGATACCTTTACAAGCAGAGGCACTTAAAACCCTAAATTACTCGGTCCACTCCCTATTGCATCTCCTCCCGCTTTCCCACCTTCATACTCTATCCGGCAGCATCTAGGCTATATCTACCCACTTTTTTCAAAGGGAAATCACAAAATGTAGTAACAAAACACAATGTCGATCAAGTTATCAAATACAAACCATAAACAATTATGATTACTGAACTTCCAAACAGCCATCATCTGTGATTGAGTGCATATGTTGAATTACTTGTCTAATTAATGAAATGGGATTGATGACCCCAATAGATTAAGGAGGAGATATATCGCATTTCAAGAGAAACTTCAAAATCATCTGTACTTAATGTCAAATTAATAAAAGTCGAATGAGATCCATAAACAGTCAGAGCATCACTATTTTTTCATACATTTAACCAGATTATGGTTACTACTGATGCAGGGCAGCAACAATTTGTTCTGTCATGCACTCAAAAGCAGCTAAAACATATAAGTACATCATTTGCATCACATGGTATTTTTTAAATAGATTCTGGACAAAAAAATTACGGCTGAAAGGAGCTTCAGCAGCAAAATATGATTAAATCTTATAGACCATTCAAGACATAGTAGTGAAACTCAACTTAAACTCTATAAAATGCAAGTAACACATACAGTCATAACAATTGCACCTTAACCATAGTAAGACACGTTAAATTGCAATTGCAAGAACGAGATAGTCAGAAAATATGAGAGGGGATCTAGCGTTCTGCATACAGTACATGTCTAACACGGAAAGGCTTTGATCATACCTAACGTTCACCAACACTACCCATACTGTAGAGGCCTCGCAGAGAGTGTTACTCAATAACCAATATCGCTCGGATCTCCAATGTACTCCGCAATCTGATCAAGACTGACATTTAGCAATTCATGCGTATCTGCATCTCGAACCACGCCCATCTCCTTCTCCGAATCCCTCTCCAGCAGACTGCCGTAAACACCCTTGTGCCTACCATACAATACAAGCACGGGCCCCCTCGTTTTGGAAGTGCAGTTTCCAATAATTCTTGGTCCACCCCTTGAACTAGCTCCCTGCTCTCGTCTATTGATATATCGCACATTCCCGGCCCAACAACATCTACCACCACCCCCTTTTTCAAGAATAATCTTCCACCCTTCAACTCCTCACTTATAATCTTAACCCTTATATGATTCCTCAGCCAATTTACTCTCTCACTCACTTCCTTTTCTTCTTCTTGCCTCGTCTTCCTTGATAAATTCCTATCTTTTTTGTCTTTATTAACATCTTTCTCTTTAACTTTCAATTCCTTCAACTTTCTCAGGCACTTATCCTCTTCTGCAGAACCCACCTCCACTACATCCGTAGGTCGGACTTTCACCTTCTCATTGCTCCTCGATATTCTTAATATCAATAAATCTCCCCCACTCCTCACCTCAACTATTTTTCCCTTCATTCCCATGTCCCTCCCATTCACTATCCTCACCTCTTTCCCTACACCAAAACTCCCGTTTTCTTTACGGTCCTCCACCTTCTTCCGCCCGTTTGCATTCCCAATATTCTCCCCACTATTACCATTGCTATCAATCCGAGTCTCAGGGAATTCTCCAGTAAACCCTAACCCTCCTCTACCTATCTTTTTCGTAACCTCATGAATTTTCGCATCCTCCTTGGGGTTGCGGCCAATACCTCTACCCTCTTTCCAACCATATCCCGAGAGTAACGCTGCACCAAACCCCTCCACAGGCACATCCATAAATTCATCCATCCCAGTATCCTCCGGAAGCTTTTCCAAATCCTCCCTCAATTTCCTCAACTCCAAGTCTGAAATTGTTTCACCGCGATCGCGAGTATGAACACCACTCACATTCGCCGAAGGCTGCCGGAGATTGAGGCCGTAAGACATGGAATTATCGGAGGCTTCGGGATTGGAGCCAGGATCCAGCTCGAATTGAAGGGCGGAATCGCCGCCGTTTGACTGGGAAATTCGTGGCAGATTGGGGAGGTTTTTGAGTTTTTTATTGGGGCGCCATTCGTTGGGAATTGGGGCAATTGGTTTGATCTTGGATTCGGGAGGTGGTGGAGCTTCGTCGGGATGGAACTCCCTGACGTACTTTCTGGTGGAAGAATCAGTTTCCGAGGCATCGGAGAAGGACCCTGATGGTTTTCTCAGGCGATCGGATTGGGATTTCTTGTTAATGGAAAAGGATAAACTCATCCTGTTGCTCGTAGAGAAAGATTATGCAGAAAAATCTTCAATTTGGTTCGTCTCAGACGAATAAATCTGACCTAATTAGGGTTTTAGACGGGGTTGGCGAACGAGGGGTTGACGTTTCTCAAGAGAGAGGAAGGCCATCAATCGGAGCCACCAATTTCGGCCAAAGCCGATTTGTCTGGCACCATTGGGTGCCCTGGGTGCGAATCTCTCCAAACGATATTTACTAACCACGCCTCAAAAAATCCCTCCATACGCGTAGGCCAAGCGGTGTATACTAATCCGTAGGCCGCGCGGAGTTGGGGTTTCTTGTGGTGGGGACGCAGCGTGCACGGGCTAAAGATAAAAGTTTACCCTCCAAAATTTTTAACAGGTGGCCAGCCCACCTGGCCACCACAAGAATTGTGGGATGGAGGTCGGGTTCAAATCCTCGCTTATATCAAATTGTTTGTGGGGCCACACCACAAGGTGTGGGATGGAGGTCGGGGTTCAAATCTCTCGCTCCATCAAATTGTTTGTGGGGTGGAGGTCAATGGTTCATATCCCTTCTCCATCAAATTGCTCTCCCGGGCATACGCGAAATGGGTGAAGATTTGGTGGGAACTCATAATGAATAAGATCCGTGTGGGTTCGTCGTAACATTTGGCGACATCCTGCGTGGTACGAAAGCGCCAGGCGATGTCGTGCACATCAAGTGGTTTACCTTGGCGGCAAAAGAATGAGGAGCCGGAGCTCATAATGAATAGCATTGTGTGGGTTCGCGTAACACGGCGATGCGTGGACATCCGTGGTACGAACCTGCGCCAGGTCGCACATCCCATGGTTTCTTGGCAAGCAAAGAATGAGGAATGGAGCTGTTGTCTCAAAAGATAATCGACGTAGTTTCTGTTCGAGTTATAAAAATAAAAATAAAAATAAAAAAAAAAAGAAGGCCGAAGACGACTTGAAAGTGGCTAGCTTCTTTTTTTTTTTTTTTTTACCTTGTTATTTTTAGAGTAATAAATAATGTATCGTATATGTTCACAACATATAGTAATTTTGTCTCAAAAAAATGAATTAAAAAAATAGTAATATGCCAGACCTCATTTTCATGTCCTGTTAAATTTGACATACTAATTCATTAAAAATTAAAATTATATATATTTTATATTTGAATATAATAAGTATAAATGAATGTGCCAAGAATTAAGGGTAAATCTCACTTTGCCCCTCTATACTCTACTTGATTATCACTTTACCCCTTATACTCTTAATTAGTTCACTTTACCCCCCCCACCCTTATGCTTTTAAAATTTATTTTATGCTCATATACTCAAAAAAATGATCATTTTATCCTTACCTATTAGTTTTAATAACAAAATTATTTTAAAAATATTTAATATTAATAAACTTGTATTTATTTGCTAAATTAATTTTCACAACTTGATTAATTAACGCTAATATTAAATCTATTATATGTTACATTTAGTTGCTAATTATTTAACTTTAATATAGTCTCTATTAAATTAATATATAATAGACTATTTATATTAGCTAATACATTTATACTTTTAATTTATTATTCATCATAACCATAAAATTATATAATATATATATAATACAAATTTATTAAATATGTGAAATATTATCGTAATTTTTCAATTATTGATTCAATAATCATAAATAAAACTATGTTAAATAGAAAAAATAGTCATGTTAGTGATTAATTTTTTGAATACAAAATATTAATTTACTATATAATACATAATTTTTAGATTTATTATTTAAAAATATATGAATATATTAGTTTGCATAAAATAACCTACAATATAGTTATTTAATAGGAACTATATTAAGTTTAATAAATAGCAAATAAGTTTTCCAATATATATATATATATGTATGTATTTGATGCCATGGTTAAATTTAAATAATATTATGGATAATTAGGTCATTTAATAAATGAATTGGAGGATTAAATGATATTTTAATTGTATAAGGGGGTAAAGTGATACAAATTGATAAGACAAAGGGGTAAAGTGATACAATTGAAAGTACAAAGGGTTAAGTGATATTCAATGAGAGTATAGGGGTAAAGTGAGATTTACCCAAAAATTAATAACATTGGTTAAAATAGTAATAATAAAAAAGAGTCGATAAACAGGGCGTAGCCAGGGGCGGTTTTCGGCTACCCTTAACCCAAAATTTTCTTCCCTAGCCCAACTATTTTTCCCCTCACAAAAACATATAATTTTTTTCTTATTTGTTTTTCCCATAGAAAAACGGGATAAGAAAAATTTTGGGGTGCGCTCGGGCCCCCTTGATCCGCCCCATCGATCAATGTATGAAATTAAAAATTTTTTGAAAGTAATAATTCTTTTTTCAAATATATCAGTCCTACGAAAATTTGAATTAATAATTTACAAGAAACTATATATAATTCATATAATATTAATTACTTTAAGAAAAAGAAAAACTTTCATTGCAACTACTTTACAAAATATAAATACAAGTCCTTTTTATTAGACTATAAATTAGTAGATAAATAATGAATCGGAAGAAATTCATTCACTTGATATTATGTTTAGAGATAATTACGAAAAAGCCTTGACGTTCGCTAATTATAAAAATTTAGAGATTTTTGGAAATTACAATCCCTTTAGGTTTTATCTATCTTACATTTTTCCCTTCACATGTAAAAAAACATTTCAAAAGCTCCATTTACGTTTATCAAAATATTATAGTTGCACCCTTAAATTGAACACACAATCAAACCTTAAGGTTTTTTTTTTTTTTGTAATTTTCAAAAATCTCTTGTTTTTTTTGTAATTAACCCAATCCATAGAGGGCATTTTGTAATTACCCCTTATGTTTATTCGGAACGAAGGGTTCGTAATCACCGTCCCTTTTTTCAAGCTCTATAGTCATTAGCCCGAAGTTTATTTGTAGAGTTTGTGTGACTGATGAGATAAAACCATTATAATTAGTTCCTTCTTAAATGTTGCTATTGGTTAGGGGTGACAATCCCTAACACGACACGATAACTTGATACGTCTGAAGTTACTGAGAGAAACCTGGACACGAACACGAGAAATCAACCCGAATACGATCGATACGATGTTACCGATTTGTCTAAAATGTAGTTATTTTATATTTTAATTAATTTTTAATGTATTTTAAGCATAACCCGAAATCAACCTGAAACCAAACACGAACCCGACCTGATGACTCAATTGCCACCCCTACTATTGGTAGTTAACATTGGAAGCTCGCTATTCTCCTCGATTTCGCTATTAAAGTTGCAATGGAAATAATTTAACATCTAAGGTTGCATGGGAGAATTTGGATTTGAAGAGTGGATTTGAGTGAAGGATTTCAAATGACTCATCAAATCCTCCAAAAATGACTCCAAAAATAGCTATACATGGATTTGAATTCCATTATAGAATGACTTCATTCAAACAAGAATTGTTATTATAGATTTGAAATCCTGGTAGCGATTGTATATGTTTTCATTTTAAAAAATTTATTTTTGCTAGATAATAATGGTAAAAAAAGTTTGGAAGAAAAAGATGAAGTTTGAGATTGTGATTGAATATGAGATGAAAAGGTAACGATGAAAGTTGATTTGATATAAAAGAGTAAAATAATATTGAATGGTAGTTAGAAATGTCAAATGTGTGAGGGTAAATATATAGTGAAATTTGTGAGAGGATGTGTAATAATGATTGGTGATTTGATGAATTTTTTGAAAAAGACAAAAACTTGGGTTAAACCATCTAGCAGGTCTTTTTCGTTAGACGGATCCAACCCGGCTCGGGTTTTTTGGTAATTTCATGCACCGGTGACATTTTCATAATATTCTGGGGCAGTGTCATAGGATCTCCGGACCGGTTGTATTTTTGTAATATTAGGGGCCGTTAAAAGTATTAATTTTTCTCCTTAAAATTAATAGTAATACATACGAAAAGTATTAGTAATCCAATAAACAATATTTTAGTAGCCCTCATAAAAAGTATTGATTTTTCCCTCAAAAGTATTATAATCCACCTAAAATGTATTAATTATCCGCTTGAAAAGTATTAGACAGTGACGTAATATTAGTCAACCTCAAAAGTTTAGTTTTTCCCTTGAAAAATATTAGCAATCTATTGGAAAAGTATTAGCAATCGAAAAAGTATTAGTAATTCCTTGAGCGGTTTTTAGTAATCCTCATGAAAATTAGGTATTGATTTTTTCCAGCAAAAGTATTAGTATTCCGCATAAAAGGTATTAATAATCTTATTGAAAAGTATTAGGTTTTTCGATTAAAGGTATTTTAGTATTTCTCCTGAAAAATATTAGTAGTCCTCCTAAAAATTATTAGTATCCATACTAAAAAGTATTACCAGTGGTATTAGTAGTTGTGCGGGTCAATAGGCGGATTGACTACATGTTGGGTATTTAGATCTGTCAAACGGATTAGACCCGTTAGACGGTCTGACAGGAGACTAACCAATTGAAAAATGGGTAGAAGTAATTGGTGGGAGAAAATAATAAAAGTGAATGAATAGTGTATTTTTGAAAATTTTCATAAGTGGTCATATTTTGGGGTAAATTTTTTTTTTCTAGCGGCAGGAAAATAATTTTTTTTTCATAAGCAATCGTTGTATACCTTAGTTTCTAATTCACCAATCCAAATGGAGCCTAAAGTCATAACGAACAAGGCTATGTTGCTGACTCTGTGACTTGCTTCATACCCGACAACAAAATATAATTCATTCGACATACTATTTTGCATTGTGGTATTGGAAGATTATCAATTTTCTTCGCCCCCTCTCTCTTTATATATATATATATATATAGGGGGGGATCAAGTGAGACAATGCCTCTAGGTGAGACACAATGGGTTAATCTTAACCACCCCCAACTATTAATCAATGGGTATGATTTAATGGATAAAAAATATATTAAAATATTAATTTAATCAACATAAGGGTAGTAGGGTAAAATAACATAACAAGGTAGTTAGAAAAATGGAATCAAATCTTTTTCTCTCTCATACATCTCCCAATCTCACGTGTCTCTCCCCCTCTCTCACGTCTCTCTCTCTCTCTCTCTCTCTCTCTCTCTATATATATATATATATATATAATTCCTCCATCAACGCAAATAAAGAAAATTGTGAAGAACTCGAAAATTACAGAGAAAAAGCAAGAAAAATTGGTGCAATATTACAGAGAAATAACGAACAGTGAGTTTGAAACATGATGATGAATCATCGAGTCATGGAAAAACTTTATCCAACAACATCAATGGTGTAGACATTGAATGAGAACTCAAACTCCGACCATTAACATAAACTCTAAAAATCGTAATTTTCATGAATAAGACGATGCATAGATACTTATGAAATAATGTATAGATACTTATGAAACGATGTACATATACTTATGAAACGATGCATATAGCTGTAGGATATTATATATTTGAAAATATGCAACAAAAATCAACTAAATATGCATTATCTGAAAACTATATATGCAGCACAAAAAAACTAATATGTAGTACAGTATACCCAACTATGCAAGGCGTCATAAACTATGAAACAAAATCAACTAACTATGCATTATTTAGAAACTATCTATGCAGTGTGGAATAACTAAATATGCAGTACATTATGTAACATCCCAATTTCATAATTTCCAAAAACCAACATCCCATTTTCTTAACTAAATGCATTATATTGAACCTATTTATGCAGTGTAGAATAACTAAATATGCAGTACGTTATATTTAATTATGTATTGTTTTCGTAACAGTGTCAACAAAATAACTAAATATGCATTATTTGATAGCTAATTAAACAGTAGAAGAACCCTAGCTAAATATACTGTAAAATAAAAATATTTGGAAAGAAAACTGTTTCCTTAAATTACACCACAAAATCCGGCAGTTTCAATCTCAGCCCATAAAAATAGTTTCAAAAAGTCAAACTTACCAGAAAACTCGCTGGGACCACTAATTTGAATTACAAAATTACAATATTACCCTTAAAATCAGCGAAAATTAGAAAAATTTAAAAAAAAAACTAAATTAATCACATCCCTCCATTTTTAAGATAAATTGATAAGATTAGTCCACACTGTCTCACCTAGGGAGAGTGGTCTCATTTGAACCAAATCCTATATATATATATATATATATATATGATCTCGTAGGACAACTCCTTACCATGAGACCGCAAGGACTAATTACAACTGCTCCTATTAAATAATTGATGGCTGAGATTAGAATGAATAAAATTAGATTAAATATTTAATTTAATCACAAAAAGGGTAACACTATAAAATCACAATAAAAAGTAACCTCCTTACCATTAAATACGGGTAGATAAAGATAGAAATAAAATCAAATAATATCAGTTATATACGTTCCTTACATATATCAATCCTACAAAAATCGCCATCAAATCTCATAATCAAATCTCTCTCTCTCTCTCTCTCTCTCTCTCTCTAACACACAATTAACGCATAACAAAATTATTGTGACTCTAATGCATATTTAGAATAAATATACTGCATAGATAGTTATCAAGACACTGCACAGTTAGTTGTTGTTTAATGCATACATGGTTATAATATAATACATATTCATATTTTATTTGATGCATAGATAGTAATGAGACAATATTAAGTTAATTGTTGTTTGATGCATATATAGTTATGGCTAGGGTGTCAATCGTATCGTGTTTCGTGTTGCCTGGTCGTGTTCTAGCACAAGTATAACAGTCCGACACGAACACGAATACGACCCATTTATTTAATTATTCGTGTCAAGATACACGCATACGAACACGCCCATTTATGACACGGGTAACCCAAACACAACATGAAAAACCTATATAATTTTATTTCGACACTAAAAAAAAAAAAAAAAATTAAAAAATGGAGAAAAAGATAAAATTATAAATAAGAAATACATTAAATTATTAAAAGTATTAATAAATGCATTTAATAATTTTTCCATCATCAAATAACCAACTAAAACATCATAAAATATTAAAATAATATGTCACTATAAAATTAAACGGGTTAAATAGGTCAATTGTGTCGACCCGCGGGTCGACCTTGCCTTACCTATTTATTTTCCATGTTAATCGTGTCCGACCTGATTTTGACCCAAACCTGCTAAGGGTTGTACCTATACCGCTAAATTCATGTTAGGTTCGGTATCCGATTATCGTGGTCGTGTCACAAATTAACTTATGGCAAAACATAGTTAGTTGTTATTTGATGCATATATAATTATGAGACAATTCGCACTTAGTTATTATTTGATACATAATTATTTGTTGTTTCACGCATATATAACTGTAACACAATGCATAGTTAGCTATTGCATGATGCTCGATATAATGCATATTTGGTTTGAATAAATTGCATATTCAGATACATATATTGCTTATATTGTTGAAAACTTACTACATAATTATGTTCATTTTGGTGCATACGTAAATGAAATATATTACATATATAGAATCAATATGATGCATATGTAAAATAACTGAATAGTGGGAGATCTCATATTAGATATCCAATCTCTTAAAATCAAGGAAGTGAACAATCACGTTTCTAAGAAAAAGAAAACTGCCAAATAATGAAAGTTCTAAAATACCCTTAATGAAGGAAAATAAATAATTAAATGATGAAAAATTTGAAATAATCTCATCCATTGATTTTGACAAGACAAAACTCATGTCGACATCGTCTAACGGGCCAAACTGCTAGACGGATCCCAAAACCGATCCGATGGTATTTTTGTAATATTAGCAGCGATTTGTGTAGAATCACTAGACCCCGAAAAGTATTAATTTTTCTTCGAAAAGTATTAGCGATCCTTGGGAAAAGTATTAGTAGTTCCTAGACAAGATTTTTTAGTAGATGTCATGAAAAATATTAATTTTTTTCCCCTCAAAAGTATTAATAATCTCCTAAACCATATTAGTAATCCCTTTGAAACGTATTAGGTTTTCTAATTAAATGCATTTTAGTAATTCACTATGAAAAGTATTAGTTTTTATCATAAAAGTATTAGTAGTTCACCATAAAAGTATTAGTTCTCCTCCGAAAAATATTTAGTCGTCCTCCGAAAAATATTTAGTAGCCACCTAAAAATATTAATTTTTTCCCATAAAAGTATTGGTAGTCTTCCTAAAAGTATTAGTTCATGAAATTTTTCGAGTCGATTTAGCTTTGTCAATTAATGAACTTCAAAGGAAGCAATTCAAACAATTCTTCAATTTCTTGAAAACACAACGAGAAAGAACCCATCATTCTAATTTCTACAATTAATCAAGATTTCCCCTAAACAATAATAAATATATAAAGAATAACCATTAACAGAACCTCAAGATAGGCTTTCACAGAGTTATCAAGATTCTGATAATTCAAATCTATACAATTGATTGACTATATCGCGAAGAACAAAATGTGTTTTATATCATGGAATCGAAGGAATTAATGGGAACTACATATGAAGAGAAATATATCAAAGATATATGAGTCAAACGTCTTCTCCGCCGCGAACTTCCCCCACGGCTGCATCTTCATGTCAAAATTTCTAAGCAAGAAGGAAAAACTTTGATCAGTAATGGAGAGAGAAAGCTAGTAGTGTGGGGATGAGATATTCGACTAATGGGCAACAGTCAAAGGTTTTAAGTTTCAAACCCTAACGTGGCAAAGACAATTTTTATTTTTGTTGGGTTGGTGTTGTGTATGGGTTGGGTTTGGGTTAGTTTTTAGGATCCGACTAACGAATTAGATCCGTCAGACAGTTTGACAGAAGACCTACTCATAAATAGTTGAGATTAGTTCACACTGTCTTACAGAGAGACCCCTGCCTCATTTGATCCAATCTCTCTCTATATATATAATAAGAAAGTTACTTATAAATAGTGCGCCAAAAATTTAATTTTGGTACTATAATATTCGTGAGCCTATAATAGTAATTTTGGTACTATTCTATTTGGTATGATTTGAAAATATATGATTAAATTTGGCATGGAACCGTTTTCTATTACTTTGGTAAGGGTAAATCTCACTTTACCCCTATACTCTCATTGAATATCACTTAACCCCTTTGTACTTTCAATTGTATCACTTTACCCTGTAGGTCCAAGGGGTATGAGTAAGGTTTAGAGAGGGGGTTGAATAAACCTTACCAACTTTTCGATTTTAGTCCTTTTAAAATATTATAGAGTTAGTTACACAGCTAAGTCCTTTAGGGACAACTAAGTTAGTTAATCAGCAGAATTAGCCACTCAACAGACTCGAAAGAGCTGTTGATAGAATAACTCAGCTGTTTAGACTAAATCTTAACTTGGCTGTGATGAGATTTTCAGCGGAAGACTTAACACCCTTGAATTTGATTTAAGTTTGTTTTAACACTTGGTTTTAACACTTTGTTAATTATCCAGTTGGATAGCAAATTATCAGCAGATATAAAGTGATATGCAGAAATAAAATGTTGAAATGTAAATGACACAATAATTTTTATAGAGGTTCGAGATGGGGTAATTCTTCTACTCCTCTCTTCTCCAACTCCTGGAGGAATCCACTAAGTAATGATCAATTCACAAAGTGGTTATCAGTCCAGATACAAGTCTTGATCACACAGCTGACTTGCTCCTTTGGGACTCAGTCTGGAGATGCCTTGATCACGCAGCTGGCTTCTCGTCCGACTCAGCTTCTTCACAGGGCAACAACCTTGTTACTTCAGCTTACTTTCTCAAGCTTCTTGGATTTGATCACGAAGCCCTCCAATAACTTGAGATTGGTTCGACCTTGAACCTTCCTAAAATCCTCCTTGGAAAGTAGACCCCTTTTGATTCTTCAAAAGTTTCCTCTTCAACAGTTTGAAGTTGTCTTTCCTTCACATCTTAGTGTTGGATCGATTTCCTTCGAGATTTAGGCTTGAGGATTTTGCTTGAATAACTTGAGAATATTTTGCATGTTGCAGTATAAATGTTGCTTGTTATCTCAGGTGTGCAGTTGAGTAACCTTTTTTCAAAGTGATTCCTGAGCCTTTTATATTGACCTTTCAAAAATCTGCCCGTTGAATAGATAGGCTGATTTTTAAAAATCACTTGTGTTCGTTGGCTTGTCTTTTCTTGGTCTTCAATCTTGAGATGTAGACCTTTCCTCGTATTAAATGAATGTTCAGCTTTTCAGAAACTAACACGAGGTGCAGTGCTTCCCATTGGTTTATTCCTTTTGCACGCTCGGGATGAGCACTTTAAGACATGGCAAAGATTGAAGTATTACTTATTTAAGTAATGTTCTTGACTTTTGTGCAACGGATTCTTTTCAAGGATTAACTCCTCCTTGCAATCGCCTTTTCCCAGGAGTGACTTGAGTCCCGCTCCAATGATTGAAAGACTCATCTATCACTTCAACTTGACTTGACTTCTTGGGTTGACTTAATCGACTCTTTCTCACACGGTTGTCTCACAAATTGATACTCCTTTAGTCGAGTCCTTGGCCTTCTTTCTTGGCCATATTCATTGTTCCTCAATGAGTCTTTACTTCATATCTTGATTGACTTCTTGTATTTCCAGCATAGCCGACTTGACTCAATTTATACATTTCTATCTATTACAATAGGAATTACAAGGAAAATGGGGTGCCAACTTTCTAATCTAAGTTTTACATGGCACAATAAATTGTTTGATACATGTTTTTATCTTAATTTTGATGATTTTATTTTGTCACCAAAACAATGTTTTTAAAGGTTGTCCAAATACTCCTAAATGATTTAAAATGGTTTTAATATTTTAGGAGTATTTCCTCAAGTTTATTTTTGATAATAATGGACGACACTTTTAATGATTTTATGTCAACGGGTTTTTACTCCTATAAACAAGATTTCTAAATGTTGTCTAATACTCCCGATTGGTTTAAAATGTTTTTACTAAATTTTCGGAGTATTTCTTGAGTTTTAATTTCGACAAAAATTGGACAACATTTCTGTCTCGTGGTCGACCTGGGTCGCCCTATAGGGCAACCCGTACAAGATGATTCTTGAAAGAGAAAATGAGATGGAAGTAAAATCAGGCAGGTCGATCGGTCGCTACACGGCATCGATCGTCCGGCCGACCGATCGCCTAGTGGGTCGACCTACACTGCATGTTTAGTTTTGAAACAGTAACATTTCTTCTTCGTTTTTTTTCATTAAGGATGACCCGGTTGAAACAGGGTCGACCTGGCCGAAGCCTATGTCGACCTGGCCGCCTGTTGAAAATTTCAAAGTGTTCTTAATTCTCTTATTTCGTGCGTATGACCGGTCGCATGCAGGTGTATTGACAACAAAAATATGACCGTTTGACGACAGACATATTTCCTTAAATTGTGGGATTGATTTCTAACAACTATATTCTTGATTTTAATTAATTGTATTTTTATGTAGATTTTCAATCCCCAAGAGGAGCCTATGCTTGATCAATCATCTCCTATAAATAGAGGAAGTTTTGGAGCAACCAATACAACAATTGAGATACAACACAACAAGATACACTTCAAGCAAATACTTGGTCTTTCATTGTTATTATTCTTGTTGTAAATTTGCCTAGCTTATCACTTTCACATCCTTGAGGTCTAGGCTATTCTTGATTACACTTTGCACTCAAATTGTATTATTCATTATTGAGTTGTAATCTTGATTTTTGGTAATCATTCAACACAAGATATCCCCGTGAGTGTTCTTGTGGTAAGAACACACTTGGATGATCTAGGTGATAGGTGCAAGAAGATTGTGGTG
Source organism: Rehmannia glutinosa (assembly GCA_016081115.2). NCBI lineage: Eukaryota > Viridiplantae > Streptophyta > Magnoliopsida > Lamiales > Orobanchaceae > Rehmannia > Rehmannia glutinosa. Next base: position 90,379 of record JABTTQ020002885.1, read on the forward strand.
ATCTTCTTATTGAGGTGTTGAAGAACTTGGTATTCATCAAGGTTGAAGATTGTGGTAATCTTCACAAGGTGACGTTGAAGGAAGATTATGGTAATCTTCAAAGGGAGATTGTGGTAATCTCCAAAGGTGTTGTTGAAGAAGAGTGTGGTGCTCTTCAAGGTGTTGTAAGTTGAATTTGTATTAATTTTGGTAATTAATAAAATTCTTTTTCTTTTTGAAATCCATTCCTGATATATCTTTGGGGTGGTAGAGGATTAGGCCCAGGTGGGTTGAACCTCTTTAAATCGACGTGTGTTGTTTACATTCCGCACCTTTATTATTGTCTTTGAGCATTCGGTTCGAAAAAGAGGGTAAAATCGAAAAGATGGAGATAATCTATTCACCCCCTCTAGATTATCGTAGCCGCTTGACTTACAAGTGGTATCAAAGCCAAACTTTGGCAAGCTCGTTTCACATCGCGAGTAAAGAGAAACGATCGTCGGCTACAAACGAAGCTCATCTATCCAAGCACCTCCACCACCAAGCCACCACTATTTGATTCCAAAAATTTTAATTTTTGGAAAGAAAGAATGGAATGCTATCTACAAGGTTGCGGGTTCGACATTTGGAACACCGTCATTAATGGAGAATCCATTCGATGAAAGATACACCACACACCTCAAAAGGCTTCGAAAGCTCAATGATGAAGAGAAGAAAATCATCTCCTTAAACGGTAAAGCTCTCAATATTTTGTATTGTTCATTTACTAATTTGGAATATGAACATATTGTAGGAATAAAATCGGCACATGAAGTATCGCAAAAATTAGAAGCCATCTATGGAGTATTTGCAAATGAAAGGAGTCAACCAAAAGCATCTACTTCTCAAAGGGATACAAGTTCAAATCTAAGGAACAAGCCTCTTACAACTTCCAATTATGAAGAAGTTGAATATTGTTTTATGGGCATCAATGAAGAAAACAAGGTATGTCTTAAACCTCTACTTCCTATGATATTGTCATTCAAAATGATTATAGTGATTTGCAAAATGATTATGATGAACTTCAAAATGAATTCCAAAGCTTACTTGTTAAATACAAAAATTTGAAAAAAGAATTCAATATTTTGAAAAATGATAAGGATAGTTTACTTACTTCCTATGAATCACTATCATGTGCTCACACCACCACACTTGATAAGGTGAGAAACCTTGAAAAAGAAAAAAATACTCTTGTTGAGAACATTGATTGCATGAAAAATGATTTATTAAAATCTAACTTGAGTACTAATAAATTGTCCAATATTGTTGATGTTCATAATTATGATAAAGGACTTGATCATAAGCCTAATGTTGTTAATAATATAAAAAAGGATCAAGTCACTATGCACGTTGGTCATTATGCTCCTAGAATTATTACATGCTTCTATTGCGGTAAAAAGGGTCATACGGTAAATACTTGTCGGGCTAGAAATAGCTCTAATTATTATTGGAGACCTAAAAGTCTCAAGACTAATCCCAAAGGACCCAAACACATGAGGGTACCACAAAATAATGACATATTAGGTACCCGTGAAATAATGATCGAAGAAAATTCATATCGCCAAGAAGGCATCAAATGACCGTTTCATTTGATCAAAGAAGGAGAAACTATTCTCAACAAAGCCAATTTCCAAGAAAAGGATATAATCAAAAATGGGAAAAACACGATCCTTGAAATGGCAAAGACATCATCAACAAGATGATTTTCAAAGAAGAAGAGACTCTCAACAAAGGGAAGGTAACAAACCTTGAAAATGGAGTAATCAAAGAAGTCATCATCAACAAAGTGACTTCTCAATGGGAAGATATCATCAACAATGGGAAAGACACAACCCATGGAAACGGCAGGCGTAATTGGTAAATCGTATCTCCCCATTTATATATGCATTTTATTTTAATTCTATGCAAGTGTTTTTTTAATTGTGTCTTACTTGCAAAATGAGTCTTCAAGTATTTATTTTTAATGTAGGTCTTTTATATATTTGAGAGTTTCAAAATTTTTAAAAGAAGACCTTGCATGATTTTCTAAAACTCTTGTGCATTTAATTAGACTTATGTGGCTTATTATCTCTTATGAAATCTTATAGCATAAGCTCTTTTTGATATCTCCTATTACTTGCCTACACTTGTATTCTTTGTGCAATTTTTGTTTTAGAATTGTGTAGGATACTTATATCTCATATTCATTGGCTATTTCGTCATCAAAGTTTCTTAAACTATCGAGGTACGTTCACTCGTATTTACCTTAGAACTCGATATTATACTTATGCACATATCTTTCAAGATATTTCATTTTAACCCCTTAAGTGCCCCTAAATGATTTTGCAAATATTCTCTTAAAAGGGCACTACTTGTTAAGTCTCGATTTTCTCGAATATATGTTTTCCCGAAACCCGTATTTGTTGGACTTGATCCAAAACTATCTTTTTGCAAAGTTTTAAAACTTTTGGGGTGAAAAATCAAATTTTTGAAAATTGGGAAAGAGAAATTACAGGGACGGTCAAAGCGGGCGACCAGTCGCACGACACGTCGGCCGTCGCACCCTACCTCGACCGGTCGCCCAGAGCAATTTCACAACTTAAAATCATTATGTCTTCCTCTCGAAACAGACGCAGGAAATTTCTCAAAACCCTTGGTGCGATTTTTTCATCCCCTTTCTCCTAAAATCTTCAATTCTTCATCATTTTTCACGATTCTTGTTGCTAATCTTCTTATATTCACAAGAATCTTACATATATGGCTCCCCCAAAGAATTCCACCGGTCGAAATCCCATCTCCAAGCGTAGAAGGGCGGAGAGGGTTCGAGAAATCGGCAAGAGGAAGCGAACAAAGGGATATTCGAGCCGCTCAAAGAAACGTGGCTCAAGAAGGTGATGATGTTCAAAATCCCATTCTCTCTCGGGCCCAAATTACCGAGCTATGCGGAACAATTTCACTCCAAAATTGCCATTGGGCGAAAGGTAAAAATCCTTTGTTACTCAAGCTCCTAATTCCCACAATGTTCTCAATTTCATCAATAAGTATGCGGAATGGTATTATGAGGATTCGGGAATGGGAGGAAAATCTATTGCTCGAACTAAAATGTGTCGTTTTAGTTCATTTACAAATGAGTATCCTACTATTAGAGGATTTTTGAGGAGCAAGGTTGGATGTATTTATGGGAGCATGCTTATGTTTTGTATGATGATGATATTATCCAACTCTTTTATGCCAATATGTGGGTGGAATATGATGTTGATAGGAAGCCTATAGCCAGTAAATTCACTTATAAGGGTCGTCATTTTAGATGGACTCCCAATGATATTTGCCGGCTTTTACGTGTTAGAGAAGGTGGTTGGGATTATTTCTCTTGTGGGACTTGGAATGATGAAATGTTGGGGGTGTCAATGAAAGAAGTGAAGACGTATTTGGGAGTATGGCCAAAAAGCATTCTTTGTTGGCAATGACACTTGAGCATCGTATTTTGTCGGTCATTGTCTCATATTGCATGTTAGGAATTTTATTGTTTAGATTTTGATGAATGCCATGTAAAACTTAGAATAGAAAGTTGGCTCCCCAATTCTTGCTTTGAAATGAATTGTAACAATTAGAGTCGGCCAAGCCGAGTTAAGTCGCCTACGCTCCAACTTGCAAGAAGACAATGAAGGCTTGAAGGAAAACTCTGCTTTGTGAGACATTTGAGTACAACAAAGAAGAAATGACAGAACTCGATGAAGAAAGCGGTGAGATGCGGTGAGTGGAACATCATCAAGTCAACTCAAGAGAAGCCAAGTCTGGTCAAGTGATGAAGAGTCATCCAATGATTGGAAGTGACTCTAAGTCACCTGGGGAAAGCGAGGAAATGCGGTCAAGTCGAGATAATCGAAAAAGAACCGTTGATTTAAATCAAGAGATTTACTTAAACAAGTAATATCTCCATACTACCTTTCTTGGAGTGCTCGAGTCCCAGAAGCGTGCAAAAGAAATGAACCAATGGGAAGCACTACACCGTGTCGAATTCGAAAAGGTGATAAAACATTTCATACGAGGAAATGGCAATTCCAAGAAGCGCAAACCAACGATCGCAAAGTGATTTTCAAAAATGAGCCTATCTCTTCAACGGGCAAATTTTTGAAAGTTCACTATAAAAGGCCGAGGAGTTTGATTGAGAAAAAAAGATGATGCGTGGATGATTGACACACACGTGAGATATACAAGCTTATCAAAATCGAAACATTCTCAATCCTCAAGCCTACATCTCGAAGTACATCAATCCAACACTTACCGTGAAGGAACGAGAACTTCAATCGGTTGAAGAGAAAACACTGAAAAAAGGGTCTACATTCCAAGAAGGATTGTAGAAAGGTTCAAGGTGAACCAAGTCTTAAGCTTTTGGAGGGCTTCGTGATCAAATCCAAAGTGCTTGAGCAAGTGAGTTTGTAGTAGCAAGGCAAGTGCCCTGTGAAGAAGCCGAGTCGCACGAGAAGTTTGAGTGATCAAGGCGTCTCAGACCGAGTCCCAAAGGATCAAGTCATTTGTTGTGATCAAGACTTGTATCCGGGACTGTTACCACTTTGTAAACCGATCATTACTTAGTGGATTCCTCCAGGAGTTGGAGAAGAGAGGAGTAGAAGAATTACCCCATCTTCAAACCTCTATAAAAACTCTCTTTGTGTCATTTACTTTACAACATTTAAATATCTCGCACTTTTAATTGTCTATATCTGGCGATAAATTTGCTATCCATTTGATAATCTCTAAGTACTAAATCAAGCTGTAAAAACTTGCTTAATCAAACTTAAGGGTGTTAAGTCTTCCGCTGAAAACAAAACCACAGGTGAAGTCAAATTATAGCCAACAAAGCTGAGTTACTCTACTAAGCGGCTCAGCTGAGTCTGTTGAAAGATTAACTCTCTTGAGTGACTAATTCGACTGTCCATCAAGGACACAGCTGTGTAGAACTCAGAGATTTAAAAGGCCTAAATCGAAAATTTGGTAAGGTTTATTCAACCCCCTTCTAAACCTTACACTTACACCCTTGGGACTACAAGTGGTATCAGAGCGGTTGGTTCATTGAACCCTCCGCACTGGTTCTTGAACTAGATCTCCAAACTTTTCAAAAGTCCGCTTTAGTACTTAATCTTTCAAAACTCTTTTCTATCATTAAAAGTTATTATCATGGAAGCAAATCTAACACGCATTCCTATGTTCACTATTGAAGAATTTGATGATTGGAAAATTCGTATGCGTGCTCATCTATCAAAGATTACATGATGAGATGTGGATAGTGATAGAAGATGGGCCTCCGCAAATATTAAAGGTGAACATTTGCATTCAAGAGTTGCGGTGAAGGGGAAGAAGATGAAGACCGGACCGAGTCATGGTTGAAAAACCAAGAAGCGAGTGGACAAATGATGACAGAAAAAGATACAACCTCGACAATGTAGCCAAGGATATTCTCTACAAAACCTTGGACAAAGCCATGTTCAATAAAGTGAAATCTTGCAAAACGGCTAAGGAAATGGGACAAACCGACATTGATTTGCGAAGGCTCGGAAGCAAATCAAAGAAAACAAACTTTCGTGGCTGTACAAAAATTTGAGAACTTTAAAATGATCTCGGGAGAAAACCTGGATCAAGCTGGATGCTCGGTTTACGAAATCACAAATGAGTCATCTACACTTGGAAAGGAATATACACGAAGAAATGTGTATGAAGATCCTAAAAAGTCTTCGGTGAATGGGAGATGAAGGTCATGGCATTAAGACACTCCATGGACCTATCAAAGACATCCAATCATGAGTTATTCTCGGACCTCAAAGCCTATGAGTTTGGTGAGAAGGAAAGACCGAGGAAGAGACAATTTGTAGACCCCAAAACAATTTGCTCTAGTTGTCAAAGATGGAAGGAGAGTGAAGTCAAAGAGGCAATTGACCCTTAAGAAATTGCCCTGATGGTTAAAAGATTTAACAAGTTCTTTAACAAGAACTACAAGAGAGGAAAGGGTGAATCCTCCGGAAGACACTCGGCTCCTCCAAATCAAGGGACGATAGGCCAACCAAGAGAACAGATCATCAACAAGTTGAGTATCAAAGGGTCGACAACTCAAGAATAGAAAGAGCGATCAAAAGGTCGAATACCTATGTTGGAATTGTAGACAACCAGGTCACTATGCTATTATGCTCATATCCTGTAGTCAACAAGTACGTAAACGAAGAAGAAAGAAAGGTCTTGAGAAAGAAGACAAGAGAAGAAAAAGGCAATGATGGCTGCAGAGATCGGCCGAGACAAGTCAAGTCAAGGAGACGGTGACTCGAGAGAGCGGTGATGAAGCCGACTACAAGTGAAGTGACTCGAAGAAGAAGCATTGATCCGCTTAATGGCCAAAGAACAAGATCAAGAAGATGAGGTACAATCTAACTCAACAAGCTCGGACACTAGTGATAGTGATCGTGACACACACACTTCATCACCCACCGATCTTTATGATTCATTAGGCAAAATGATGAAAGATTTTGAGCACATTAAAACCTCACACACACTATTGAATGAGGAAAAACAGCTTACTCAAAAATCAAAACTCAAAGTCGACTAAGGAGCCGAGTACCCTAAGTCAAATAGTGATGAGAATAAAAGTTTAAAGGCCGAAAATGCTAAATTAATAGCAGAAATTGCCGCTATAGAAAAGAGGGAGAATGACCTCAAAAACGTTATTGCCTCATTCACTAAGGCATCTAAATCATTGGATGATCTTATTATGAGTCAAAGAGAATGTGGAAACAAGACAGCTTAGGATTGATTCCTTTGTGCCATGTCAAACCTCGGGAGTAATTTTGGAAAAAGGATCTTTCAAGTCATGAAGAGTCCGAAAAATCCAAAACTCTAAATGTTGCACACACTTTCTATCCAAAGCACAATACTAAGCAAAGCGGCCTTGGTTACAAAGGAAAAGGAAAAAGCCCGATTGAGAGTCTTTGAAAGGGCGGTGAGAAGAAATTGTGAGTCCTCAAATGAGACTCCAAACAAAAATACTGTAAAGAAGAAGCGAGCTACCAAAAACCCTTAAAACTCATAAAAGAAATACATATGATGGGAATGGTAGAAAATATCCAAGCCAAGCCGATCGAATAATGTGAACTACCGGCTAGACTTATGGAATACTGAGCCCAAATGGCAAAGGCCAGAACTCAACAAAGGCCATTCCAAAAGCATAAGAGCTTTTATCAAGACACATATGCACCTAGGCACTACACTCAAAGACACCACAATTACCCAAGAAAGGCAATTGCTAAAACACATATGCAGCATACTGAGACAAAAAGAGACAATTTGTATGAACTGTGACTCCCAAGCAATTTGCCGTGAATTGATTATGATTATGGCATCGATAGATGGCAACCTCTTAGAGTCAAATCATTTGGCTATAGGTTGGTTGGATCATCTTATAATTCTAACCCCTCGGGACCCGGCACAAGAATGGGTACCTAAAACTTAATTTCCTTGATTGCGAGTTCAAGGAACAAAGTGAGTGCCAAGGAACCTGGTACATGGATAGTGGTCATTCCGGACATATGACAGAAATAAGAGAAATCTGTCAAAATTCAAAGGAAGTCAAAGGAGCCAAAGTCATATTTGGAGGAAATGAAGCTCCTGGTGAAATAAGAGGCATTGGATCCATCCGAGGAATGGTTTAGAAATCACAGATGTTGCATATGTTGAAGGACTAAACTTCAATTTACTAAGCATCATCAACTCGTGTGACAAGGGCTACAATGTTGGATTCAACATGGGAATATGCCAAATCAAAAATGTTGAATCTAATGAAGTTGTCTTTGCAAGGATGTAGACAGAAAAATATGTATGTAGTGGATTGGTCAATCGCAACACCCAAAGACTCTCTCTACTAGCAAAAGCACACTGGTGAATCAAGTCAGCCGTGGCACAAAAAAGTCGAGTCATCCGAATTTCAAAACGATTAATAAGCTAGCAAGAAGTCATCTTGTAGAAGGACTTCAGGACTCGATTATCAAGAAGGAAAGTATATGTGATGCATGTCGGAAGGAAAACAAATCAAGTCGTCATTCAAAGAAAAGACATGCCCATCCTCAACAAGAATATTGCATCCGCTTCATATGGATCTATTTGGCCCAAAGTGGAAAGCAAGCATAAGTGGAAAGAAATACACCTTGGTGGTAGTAGATGACTACTCAAGATATACATGGACAATATTCATGTGCAAGAAGAAAGAAACTCTACAAAAGCTACCACGGTGATGAAGAGGATACAAAATGAGAAGAGTCAAACCATTATCAAAATAAGATCGGATAGAGGAACCGAGTTTGTCAATGGAATAATAACTCGATCTTGTGTTGAGAATGGTATTGGTCATGAACTATCACCGCAAGGACTCCTTTGTGAGAATGGAGTTGCGAAAGAAAGAACCCTCAAAGAAGAAAGCGGCAAGGACCATGTTAGTCAAGCGGGGTTACCAAAAAGATTTTTGGCTGAAGCAATCAACACGACCTGCTACACCCAAAACAGATGTATGATAAATAAGCGGTGACAAAGACTCCCTATGAGATCCGGATGGAAGAAAACCAAATGTTGCATATTTCAAAGGATATTTGGATGTAAATGCTTCATCCACAATAATGGCAAAGACAACCTAAAGGCTTTTGATGCTAAAGGCGATGAGGTATCTTCTTAGATACTCACCAAAGCAAAGCCTTCTGAGAATACTCAACAAAAGAACTATGGTTCTGAGAAGAATCCATTCATGTAGTATTCGATGAGCCAAACATAAATGGAGAAGACATTGAAGAGTCAGTGGTGATAAGTGAAACATCCAACCTCACGTAAGAGTCCCTTTGTCAAGCGGGGATTACCAATTGAGGAAAAGAAGATGAGATAGTGAATCTCAAAAGCGTGGAAAATCTGCTGGTGAGTGATCACGAGAGAGCCGACCACAAAGAACACAAACGCAAGTCAATCGAACCAGCTAACTCAATCCAACCTGATGTAAGATGGCCGAGAGACCATCCACGAGTAACTTGTCATTGGAGACATGAGAGAAAGCGTCAAGACAAGATCGAGAATCCAACAAGAAGCAATGTTCACATGCTTCATCTCGCAGAATAGAGCCCAAAGATGTGTCACAAGCATTGGATGACACACATTGGATTCAAGCTATGCAAGAAGAAGAGTGAATCGGTTTGAGAGAAATAAAGTATGGGAATTAGTACAAAGACCCATACATCAAAATGTTATTGGAACCAAATGGGTATTCGAGAAATAAGATGAACGAGGAAGGCTCTGTGTGGTAAGAAACAAAGCAAGACTGGTAGCCAAAGGATATTGCCAAGAAGAAGGAATAGATTTTGATGAAACATTTGCTCCTGTAGCAAGATTGGAAGCTATAAGGATGTTTCTTGCCTATCACGACTCACAAGAATTTCTTTGTATATCAAATGGATGTAAAAAGTGCATTCTGAATGGTTTATTGGAAGAAGAAGTGTATGTTGAACAACCTCCAGGATTTGAGCGAAGACTCTTGGAGACAAGGTATACAAACTCAAGAAAGCCTTGTATGGATTGAAACAGCACCCGAGCATGGTATGATACCTGTCACAATTCCGATCGAAAATGGATTCACAAAAGGAAAAGTAGATAGAACACTTTTTCAGAATTCAAGACAAAGAAGAGTATCTTTGCTTGTTCAAATATATGTGGATGACATCATTTTTGGATCCACTAACAAAGAGCTGTGTGAAAAATTCTCAAACCTCATGCAAAGTAAATTTGAAATGAGCATGATGGGAGAGCCGACATTCTTCCTTGGACTTCAAGTGAAACGGTGAAGGATGGAACCTTCATAAGTCAAACAAAATACACCAGAGATTTAATGAAGAAATTTGGTATGGAGGAGAAGTCTTCAGTAAAAATACCAATGAACACATCACCAAAATGGACATGGGACGCAGATGGCAAGCCCATAGATCAAACAAGATCTGAGCACTTATTGGATCATTGCTCTATCTCACACGGCTAGCGTGAGCGGACATCACCTTTTTGTAGGTGTATGTGCAAGATTTCAATCTGCTCCAAAAGAGAGCCATATGACTGTAGCTAAGAGAATATTGAGATACTTAAAAGAAGCCAAAAGTAGGGCTATGGTATCAAAGGAAGGTGGATTCAAGCTAATTGGCTATTCGGACTGACTATCTTTGGATGCAGAGTGGACGAGGGAAAAGTACTTTCAGGCACATGTCAAATGCTAGGAAACAGACTAATTTCTGGTTTAGCAAGAAGCAAAACTCAATAGCCACTTCTACAAATTGTGCGAGAATACATAGCGGCGGGTGGTTTGTTGTGCCCAAGTCCTATGGATGAGACAAGACGGTGAGAGATTATGAAGTTGAAGAAAAAGAAATTCCAATCATGTGTGATAACACAAGTGCAATTGCAATCACTCAAAATCTCGTGTTGCACTCAAGAACAAAACATATAGATGTCGGATATCATTTCATAAGAGATCATGTTGAAAAGAAGGACATTATCCTGGAATATATCTCAAGCGACAAGCAACTAGCTGACATCTTCACAAAACCATTATGTGAGTCAAGATTTGAAGAACTCAAACATGAGTTGGGGCTAATTGAGCTAAGTCGAGACTGAAGAATCAAAGAAAAGGAATGGAACAGAAAGAAGGTGAAACAGAGAAAACAAAAATAAGCTCGAGAAATCACCAGATGTCGGAAAGTCACTATATCAAGTCGGTGATAGCCGTGAGTCACTAAGAAAAATGTGAGAAGCGAGTTAAATCGGCTAAGAGATAAGTTCAATAACTTATGAGCAAAGTGACAAAAACGTTATCGTTTTTGACCTAGCGAATGTTTTAAAAGACACGTCAAAGATAATGATGATGTGCACGGACATAAAGCCGCACACCAAGCCTATGATTGGATATAAATGTGCCGCATTAAATACGAGACATGAATCGCTCAATATGCGTGCGAAATCCAAGCCGTTGATTTCGATCACGATTCAAAACCGTCTCGCACGCCCTTTCATAAACCATATTTAAACCATTTCCGCCCCGTTTCTCTCTCACACTTCTAAAAACTGTTCAATCTCTCTCTCTCTCAAAAAGGCAAAGGCAAATACTCTCGAAACCCTATCAAACTTCAAATCTATCTCCGAATTTTTCTTGAAATTATTCTAAGAAATGGCACCAACTTATGACTTTACCAAGTTGGGAAAACAAATCCACAGGTTCGGCAAGTGGATTTCGACGGAATGGTGAAGCGAAGGGTCAAACGACACCCTGGTGAAGAAAATCGCGGAGAAGTTAGAAATGTCGATCGAAACCGTTTCTAACACCGAGTATCCTATGACCTACGTGGAGGAGGTCGCACAATTCTACGTGAATGCCGAGATTCACGATGAAGGAATCAAGTCATCCATTCACCGCGGGAAGCGGTGACTATCACCGCCAAGATTTGGTGAATATTGCTCACTACCTGGTGAGAGGAGCATCCGAGATCAAAGAGTTGATGTAAACTTGGCCGACGCATGGAAAGAAATAGCCAAGTCCGGCGTTGTTGACAAAATAATATACACAAACAAACAAGAGATCTTTGAAGGAAGATTATCACAAATTGTTGGACATTGTTGCCAAGTGTATCGACATCAAATTTGGCGACTTTGACCAACTGTCAAAGGCAAAATTGACTGTGATGGCTGCAATAATCGAAGAAAAAGAAGATAAACGGGCTGAGTTTATCTACAAAGCAGACTCTGCCCGAACGTGAGGGAACAAGTCCTTCAAAGAAGATGGGTCATTTGGAGGATCCACGGGATATGGCCTAGTGATTGGCCGGCTATTGGAGGTGAAAGGAGTACCTCTTAGACATGGGAAGGCTTTCCATGTTAACAAGAGGATGTTGAGCTAATCTCTCCGGTGCTCGTGAAGCGGCGTACGCCAAGAGCGACACAGTGAGGGGGAATCGGTGACCCAAGACACCACGCTTTCCTCTCTCGGCCCAAGAAGAAAGTTGCCCCCGCAGCTACCAAGAAGTCCGCTGCCCCCTGCGCAAAGAAAGAAAACAAACATGCTCCGCCGCAGCGGAGTCACTCCGCAAGGCGGCCGTGTCACCGCCCGCCACTGGGCCGTCGAGAAGGACTCACAAATTCTTCTCTCGATCGTCAAAAAAGAGGAGAACCGACAAGCCAGACGGCGGCTCCTCGAAACAAACACAAGCACGGCCCCGGCCGCCCAAGACTCGAGAGGACACGTCTCAACCGAGAAATCCTCCTGGTACAAACTAAGAGAGAAGACTTGTAAAGCAATCCGAACAGGAGAAACCAGTCGGCCTACTCGGCTAGCACAAATACCGAGAGACTTTGGAGAAGTAGAGTCTCCAGGCGTAGTAGATGAAACACCCAAGTCTATTTGAAGGTCATCGCCAGAGGCAACTCAAGACACAACAGTGTAGCTCACACATTTGAAACTCAAGAAGAAGAAAAATGCCGGATAGTGATGTAATGATCCTATCTCCACCTTACCCGGACATCCAGAATCGCCTGCGTGAGTGGAGAAAATGGAAGTTGAGCAAGTCAAGGGAACAGTTCCAACGGCCTGAATTCTTAGAAGAAGAAGAAGCGCTAAATTTCCTGGATTATCATGTACTCCGGCCTCTAGATGAAGACAAGCGCATGGATATTCTGCAGATCTACAAGGACAAGGAGAGAGAAAAGCAAGTCAAGAAGCCGTCGAAGCACGAGAAAAGGCAAGTATTCGCCTCTATCTCGGCACACGTAACACTTCCATCCTCTCCTTGATGTCTTCTCCGAAAGTGACGAGGAACGAGGAGAATGTCGCCCGCCACGAAAGAATTGCAGATGCAGCAAGCATTGCATGAATCAAGAATCCTTCACGAGCAAAGCGATGGAGGGACCAGGAGAGTCCTCGAACACAAACTGAAATCGATCCAATGGGAGTGGTTCAGCAAATAGCCACCGATGTTATTCGCTTACCACTTCCCGCCTTCGGAAGAAGGCGATAAGGAATGGCGATGAAACGGCTAGTGGGGACCCCAATCCGAGCCAACCCCTATTGAAGGTGTGCTACCACCGCCCCAACGGTGAACCATCAATTGCAAAGGGAGTTTGGAGACGAGTGACCCCTGCTCCAAGTCACTCACCGGTGGTGCTCGGTGGGGAAACTCCTCCACCGCGGCAAGGTCGGAGGATTTGCAGATGACTCCACAAAGAATGTAGGAGGCGAAGCAAAGAACACTCAAACACAAGAAGAACAAACAAGTTGCCATCAACGAAGCTCGATACGATTGAGACTGTCTCGGTGAGATGCCAACTCACGGTATAACGCCCGATGATGCAAATCGAGGCGGGAAGGAAATGCTTGACCACCGGGAGTTAACACTGGCGATGAAAGCGCAATCCATGGGGTTGAGACTCCAATGGATGCCATGTAGAGAAGACCCTAAGACAGTGACCTTTGCCGAAAGGGAAGACCAAGGCCTCGCAGCCAGAGAGAGACTTTGGAGGAAATGAAGGCCACGGGAGGTTGAGACTTCCGGGTAACACGGTGAAGTAGAGAACATCCCTCCCGCAATCATCGATCCATCCGAGAAGGAGATCGGCGCACTTCATGATTCCCGTGACAACCCCGATGTCACCTTTCTCGGGATCGGAAGGCGTCTTCAGTCTACCCCCATGACAAATCCAAAAGACTTCGGTGCGGATGTTCCAGGCACAAGCAAGTCGATCCCAAGACTACTCGTCGACCTTTAATTTTGATGATGAGCCACCAATGGAAATCTCATCATCGTCCGATGACGCTCCCGATAAAGGCCGAGGACGATCTACTCAAAAGGAGAAATCATTTGAGACCAACGAAGCATTAAAGATACCGAGGCTCGGCAAGCCGAGTCTCGCACCACAAAACCCGGTGAACCGAGACCTTTGCTCCGGCTCCTCAAGCTACGGTGGATCGATTCCCAAAAGAACTTCACGTCCACCGCTTATCATCGAACAAATCCCGGATGGCGGTGATGAATCCTTTGTGGAATCTTTCCTTTCTCTTTGGAGATACGAGAACTCCACGAAGAGTCGAGAAAATGAGCAAGCACGCTATCACGAGACCAACTCTGCTTTTTCACTCGGGCACCATTGTTCCGGCCCGACTTCGATTTCGACGTCATTTGTATGGCCATCACCGCACCTTGAAGAATCGGTGAAATACGAGAAGTGTTCAAGGCACTCTTTCTTTGAAGTTGAAAAGATGGAGAGGCATCAGGCCTCCTTGGATATGCTGGACAACGAGAGATGCCAACTACTGGTGACTTGAGAGGCATCACAATGGAGAATAAAGGGAATGGTGGCAACAAAGAATCAATGCGTGTGGAACAGGTGAGATACTTCGACAATTATTCAACAAGTTGGTGTGGAGAGTCGAAACTGATGATGCGAAACGGTCTGCGGGGAACACATTGAACATATGCACGAAGCCCACACCGCCGAGATCAAGCCGCTAGCTGCGTGAGCGAAATGCAAATGATATCAGCCGCGTTTGGAAGAACACATGACAAGAAAATTCACCTTTCTCATGGTGAGATGAAGTTGATTTGTGAGAATCCAACGCAACGCTACTCGATGCGAATTCCGTGCGGCAAAGATACAACGCAGCAGACTTGAAGCAAAATTCAACCATCGGGAGACTTCGACTTCATGCTTGCCGGCATGTTCCCAGGGTTCCTCTATCCTTTGATGATGCCAAAAGGGGGAAGATGAATACCTTAAAGCAAGAAAATCAAGTCGAAAAAGAAAGAGCAAAGCGGTGACAAGGGAACAACCGAGAAGGAAAATCAGAGGAAATTTTGAAATCGAAGAAAGGAAAATCACTTTGAGGGGGAAGGATCAAAGAATATGACCTTGATGATTGCACAAACCCCCACAGGAGGTCCTCACGGTGACATTATAAGCAAAGAAACTCCCGTGACTCGCCACCCCAACACTGCTTTGTATCTATGGCCGAGAAGAGAAAAGAAATTGAAGCGAGGGATGAAGGAGGTGGAAGGAAGAATGGATGCAGGGTGATGAACATCTTGAAAGAACACGGAGGCATTCCGGTTGACAGAGACACGTATGCCATTTCGGATGTCGGGACAGAGCCAAGATCGATTGACGAATTCAAAACGCTTCGAATCAAGGATATTTTGCAAATATGTCCTTGGCTCAAGCTTGGGACTCAGATCTTGGGAAAAGGGTCTCACATTATGTGAAGAAGCCGACAGACAATGCCAGACAACCGCGATCGCTCTGCTTGGTCACTCACTGGCACTGGAAAGAAAAAGGCCCCAAGACAAAGATACGCCCCCAGGTAGAGGAAGAAGCAAAGTGGAGGAAGAAGCCGGACCCAGGCCTCCGCCCAAGAATATTGAATACGTAGATCCGGGGAAAGAAAGGAGGGATCTCTTTGGTGGCCGGGCTTGACCATGTGGCGAACTTGCAAGTGGCTAAAACCAACGCCGAGTATGCAAAAAGGATAGAAGAAGAAAACAAGAGACAAACTCGGCTATATGGCGGAGAGACAGGAAAGAATAAGGAAAGATGAAGTCGCAGGAAGGCATATGAGAAGAAAAGAAGCGGTGATAGATGACGAGAAGAAGAGAAGAAGAGAAAAGAAGATCTTTGATCAAGATGAAAGAAGGAGACAAAAGGAGATGAAGTGTTGTTGTCCAACCCTTCGTGTATTTTATATGTAAATACATACAATGTAAGTCTTTCGTAATATAGCTATAAATTTTCTACTTTCTTGTGAAGACAATTACATACTCGATACACCTGTGAAAACAATTGTGTTAAGTACTAGAATGATATGATCAATAAAAAGATTGATTATGCGCGCATACATTCTATGTCAACACACTATCGTATGTATCTTTGTTATTTGCATCTTTGTATGATTTAAGTTTTGGCATCATCAAAAAAGGGGAAATTGTTAGGAATTTTATTGTTTAGATTTTGATGAATGCCATGTAAAACTTAGAATAGAAAGTTGGCTCCCAATTCTTGCTTTGAAATGAATTGTAACAATTAGAGGCGCAAAGCCGAGTTAAGTCGCCTACGCTCCAACTTGCAAGAAGACAACGAAGGCTTGAAGGAAAACTCTGCTTTGTGAGACATTTGAGTACAACAAAGAAAAAGACAGGGAACTCGATGAAGAAGCGGTGAGATGCGGTGAGTGGAACATCATCAAGTCAACTCAAGAGAAGCCAAGTCTCAAGTCAAGTGATGAGAAGAGTCATCCATGATTGGAAGGCGACTCTAAGTCACCTGGGGAAAGCGAGGAAATGCGATCAAGTCGAGATAATCGAAAAAGAACCGTTGCCGTAAATCAAGAGATTTACTTAAACAAGTAATATCTCCATACTACCTTTCTTGGAGTGCTCGATCCCAGTCGAGCGTGCAAAAGAAATGAACAATGGGAAGCACTACACCAATCGTATCGTGAAGTCGAAAAAGGTGATAAAACATTTCATACGAGGAAATGGCAATTCCAAGAATCGCAAACCAACGATCGCAAAGTGATTTTCAAAAATGAGCCTATCTCTTCAACGGGCAAATTTTTGAAAGTTCACTATAAAAGGCTGAGGAGTTTGATTGAGAAAAAGATGATGCGTGGATGAATGACACACACGTGAGATATACAAGCTTATCAAAATCGAAACATTCTCAATCCTCAAGCTACATCTCGAAGTACATCAATCCAACACTTACCCGTGAAGGAACGAGAACTTCAATCAGTTGAAGAGGAAAACATGAAAAAAGGGTCTACATTCCAAGAAGGATTGTAGAAAGGTTCAAGGTGAACCAAGTCTTAAGCTTTTGGAGGGCTTCGTGATCAAATCAAAGTGCTTGAGCAAGTGAGTGTAGTAGCAAGGCAGCTGCCCTGTGAAGAAGCTGAGTCGTACGAGAAGCCAGCTGAGTGATCAAGGCGTCTCGCATGAGTCCCAAAGGATCAAGTCGGCTGTTGTGATCAAGACTTGTATCGGACTGTTACCACTTTGTAAACCGATCATTACTTAGTGGATTCCTCCGGGGAGTTGGAGAAGAGAGGAGTAGAAGAATTACCCCATCTTGAACCTCTATAAAAACTCTACTTGTGTCATTTACTTTACAACATTTAAATATCCGCACTTTTAATTGTCTATATCTGCTGATAAATTTGCTATCCATTTGATAATCTATAAGTACTAAATCAAGTCAGTAAAAACTTGCTTAATCAAACTTAAGGGTGTTAAGTCTTCGCTGAAAACAAAACCACACTGGAAGTCAAATTATAGCCAACAAATTTGAGTTACTTCTACTAACAAATTCGGTGAAATGTTGAAAGATTAACTCTCTTGAGTGACTAATTCGATTGTCCATCAAGGACGGTTTGTGTAGAACTCGTAGATTTAAAAGGCCTAAATCGAAAATTTGGTAAGGTTTATTCAACCCCCTTCTAAACCTTACACTTACACCCTTGGGACCTACATTGCATTTGTGGTAAGTCGGAAAGATGCCTAGCAACATGGATTACTTTTTGACTTATAAGATTGCTAGGAGGGAACCACTTAACTTTGGTGCCATACTTATTCAATGTCTAATCGAGTCCATCACTCAAGGTAATAAGAAGTTGGTTATGGGAAATTGGATTTGTAAACTTCTTATTCAATCGGGACTACCTTCGTCGGAGTGTAACTCGGAAGTATTTCAAAATGACCGACATTGATAACATCTCCCAAATGGTCACGATGCGCAAGAATATGGACATCCACCAACTAAAATGGCTAGAGGAAGAGGTTAAGAGTCCCCCGATCCTAATGACTACTTTGATGACGCCGAGGCCGCAAGATTAGCGGAAGAAGGCGAACCGAGCAATCCGGAGGGTAATACAGGTGCTCAACCGCCTAGGAGGTATACTCAAGCCGAATTTGATGAGATGAGGGCTTTTCATGAGACGAGGTATGAGGCTTTAGAGTAAAAGACCTCCAAAATGCAAAAGTCTATCGGCAAGTTGAAGAAATTTATCAAGGATTTTATTCCGGATCTTGCTTCTCCTCGGATGAGGAATGATGTCCCCACCCCCTTTACTTTCTAGCATTTTCATTAATGATGCTTTGTATTTTTATGAACCTTTGTAAAACTCCTTCGTACTAATGATATTTGCTTGTTTTCTTAAAAGGGTTAAAATTGCAAGTTGATAATGACTTGTTGATGATCATGGTATTGGTGGAGTATTTGATGGTAAAAAAAAAATACTCTAATTTAGCATATTGTTTGAAAATTGGTATGAAGTACTTGGTGGTAAAAGTGCTTCTTTTAATACTTTGATAATTATGCTTAGTTGGATATGTTGGGACTTTTGATATATCATACATGTATTGTTTAAGGCATGACTTGTATTATTTGATGGATGCTCTAATTTTTGGCATTTGTAATGCCTTGATCCTTCTTAGCTTATGTTATCTCAATTGGGTTGAACCCTTGAGAATCTACTTTGTTGAGCCTCTTATTTGATGAACAAATGTTGCATATGTTGCATATGATCTTATTGAGCCTTGGAATGAGGTTGATTGATGATGTTATGAAAATTTTTGGCTTGAAACTTTTACAAGGACTATATACAACCTCTTTTATTTTTCACGCACACAAGGTGTTCGATGAAATGTCGCAATGAAACTTTCAACTTCTACATGATTCTCTTGCCTCAAAATGTCTTAAAATCTTTTTGAAATCATGTTTTAGCTTACTAATGAGCTTATGGATCTCTTATGTTACAATTCTCCCATTTTCCTTGGACTTTAAGTATAAATTGCTCGATGGTTGTGTTAGGAAATTTATTGTTTAGATTTTGATGAATGCCATGTAAAACTTAGAATAGAAAGTTGGCACCCCAATTCTTGTTGTAAAATGCATTGTAATAAATAGAGCCGCCAAGCCGAGTTAAGTCGCCTACGCCCCAACATGCAAGAAGACAATCGAAGACTAGAAGGAAGACTCGTGCGAGACAGTGAGTATGGCAAAAAAGAAGAGTAGACGGGAACTCTATGAAGAAGCGGTGAGATGCGACTAAGTGGAGTATCGGTCAAGTCAACTCGAGAAAAGCCAAGTCTCAAGTTGAAGTGACAGAAGAGTCATCCAATGATTGGAAGGCGACTCTAAGTCACCTGGGAAAGCAAAGAAATGCGGTCAAGTCGAGATAATCTGAAAAGATCCGTTGTACGTAAATCAAGAGAATTACTTAAACAAGTAATATCTCCATATCACCTTTCTCGGAGTGCTGGTCGAGGAAGCGTGCAAAAGGAATGAACAATGGGAATCACTACACCGTGTCGAACTACGAAAAGGTGAAAAAACAATTCATACGAGGAAATGGCAATTCAAGGCTGCAACAAGACAAGCCAGCATCGCAAGTGACTTTCAAAAATAAGTCTATCTCTTCAACGGGCAAATTTTTGAAAGATCACTATAAAAGTCGAGGAGTTTATTTGAGAATGACACACACGAGAACACTGATTCTGAGACTGAACCAAAACGCGTTCAAGCCCATTATTAGAAAATCGAAACATTCTCAATCCTCAAGCCTACACTACGAAGAACATCAATCCAACACTCACTGTGAAGGAAATATAACTTCAATCGAGTTGAAGAGGAAAATCTTGAAAAATCAAGGGTGCATTCCACGAAGGATTGTAGGAAGGTTCAAGGTCGAACCAAGTCTTAAGCTTTGGAGGGCTTCGTGATCAAATCCAAAGAGCTTGAGCAAGTGAGCTATAGTAGCAAGGCAAAGCATTTGCCCTGTGAAGAAAAGAGTGAGTCGTCTGAAGCCAATTTGAGTGATCAAGGCGTCTCTAGATCGAGTCCCAAAGGAACAAGTCACTGTGTGATCAAGACTTGTATACGGGTATTACCACTTTGTAGCACGATCAATACCTAGTGGATTCCTCCAGGAGTTGGAGAAGAGAGGAGTAGAAGAATTACCCCATCTTGAACCTCTATAAAAATTTCATTGTGTCATTTACATTTTCGCACTTTAATTTCTCGCATCTTAATTGTTTAATTCTGTGACATATTTGATATCCATTAGATAATCACTAAGTACTAAATCAAGCTCTAAAACTTTACTTAACCAAACTTAAGGGTGTTAAGTCTTAAGCTGAAAAACAAACGGTGAGCTAATTTAGACCAACTTGGTGAGTTATTTCATCAAGCGACTCGTTGAGTCTCTTTGAGAGAATAACTCTCTTGATTAACTAAATTGACATTCCACCAAGGATACTGTGTAGTATTAACTCGAATATTTAAAAGGACTAAATCGAAAATTTGGTAAGGTTTATTCAACCCCCTTCTAAACCTTACACTTACACCCCTTGCAGGACCTACAAGTGGTATCGGAGCGGTTGGTTCATTGAACCCTCCGCACCCAGTTCTTGAACTAGATCTCAAACTTTTCAAAAGTCCGCTTTAGTACTTAAACTTTCAAAACTCTTTTTATCATTAAAAGTTATTATCATGGAAGCAAATTTGATACGCATCCCTATGTTCACAATTGAAGAATTTGATGGTTGGAAAATTCGTATGCGGAGCTCATCTATCAGCATTACATGATGAGATGTGGATAGTGATAGAAGATGGGCCACCAAATCTTAAAGGTGAACACAGCTGTAAGAAGAGCTGCAGCTGAAGGAGAAAGAGGATGTTGCTCCCAGACTGTCATGGTTGAAAAACCAAGAAGCGAGTGGACAAATGATGTGAGAAAAAGATACAACCTGGACAATGTAGCCAAGGACATCCTTTACAAAACCTTGGACAAAGCCATGTTCAATAAAGTCAAATCATGCAAAACGGCTAAAGAAATTTGGGACAAGTTGACATTGATTTGTGAAGGCTCGGAGCAAATCAAAGAAAACAAATTATCGTGTTGTCTGAAATTTGAGAACTTCAAAATGATCTCAGGAGAAAACCTGGATCAAGCTGGATGCTCGTTTCGAAATCACAAATGAGTCAGCTTATCGCACTTGGAAAGGAATATACACGAAGGAAATGTGTATGAATATCTAAAAAGTCTCGGTGAATGGGAAATGAAGGTCATGGCACTAAGACATTCCATGGACCTATCAAAGACATCCAACCATGAATTATTCTCGGACCTCAAAGCCTACGAGTTTGAGGTGAGAAGAAAAGACCAGGAAGAGACATTGTACACCCAAAGCAATTTGCTCTAATTGTTAAAAGATGGGAAGAGAGTCGAGGTCAAAGAAGTCATTGACCCGGAAGAAATATACGATGGTTAAGAGGTTCAACAAGTTCTTCAATAAGAACTACAAGAGAAAGAAAGCGAATCTTCGAGAAGACACTCGGCTCCCTCCAAATCAAGGGAAGATAGGCGACCAAGAGAATGATCATCAAAAGCTGAATATCAAAGGGCCGACAATCAAGAATGGAAAGAGCCGATCAAAAGGTGAATATCTATGCTGAATCAGACAACCAGGTCACTATGCCATTATTGCTCATATCCTCGTAGTTAACAAATACGAGGAATGAAGAAGAAATGAAGGTCTTGAGAGAAAGAAGACAAGAAAAGAAAAAGGCAATGATGGGCTGCAGAGATCGCTAAAACAGCCAAGTCAAGAGAGACAGTGATTGAGCAGAGTGAAGGCGACTACTCAAGTGACTCGAAGAAGAAGCCACGACCGCTTTTTAATGGCCAAAGAACAAGATCAACGACCAAGAAGATGAGGTACACTCTAACTTATCAAACTCGGACTCTAGTGATAGTGATCGTGACACACACACCTCATCACCCATCGATCTTTATGATTCATTAGGAAAAATGATGAAAGATTTTGAACACATTAAATCCTCACACACACTATTAAATGAGGAAAACAGCCTACTCAAGAGTCAAAACTCAAAGTCGACTAAGGAGCCGAGTACTCTAAGTCAAATAAGCTGATGAGAATGAAAGTTTAAAGGTGAAAATGCTAAATTAATAGCGAGAAATTGCTGCTATAGAAGAGGGAGAATGACCTCAAAAATGTTATTGCCTCATTCACTAAGGCATCTAAATCATTGGATGATCTTATTTTTGAGTCAAAGAGAATGTGGAGACAAGACATGCTTAGGATTTAATTCTCTGTGCTATGTCAAACCTCAAAAGTAATTTTGGAAAAAGGATCTTCAAGCCATGAAGAGTCCGAAAAATCCAAAACTCTAAATATTGCACACACATTCACTCAAAGCACAAAAACAAGCAAAGCGGCCTTGGTTATAAAGGAAAAGGAAAACTGACCGATTGAGTGCTTATTTGAAAGGACATGGTGAGAAGAAATTAATCGAGTTCTCAAAGAAACTCCAAACAGAAAATACTACTGTAAAGAAGAAGCGAGCTACCAAAAACCCAGAAAATCCATAAAAAAAGAAATACATATGATGGGAATGGTAGAAAATATCCAAGCCAAGTGATTGGAATAATGTGAACTATCGCATAGACTTATGGAATATAAGCCCAAATGGCAAAGGCACTAGAACTCAAAGAAAGGCCATTCCAAAAGTATAAGAGCTTTCATCGACACACATATGCACCTAGGCACTACACTCAAAGACACCACAATTGCAAGGAAGGCAATTGCTAAAACACGTACGCAGCATACTGAGACAAAAGAGACAATTTTGTATGAACCTAGAATCCCCAAGCAATTTGCCAAGATTAATTATGATTATGGCACTGATAGATGGCAACCCCCAGAGTCAAATCATTTGGCTATAGGTTGGTTGGATCATCTTACAATTTAACCCTCGGTATGGGTACCTAAAACTTAATTTCCTTGATTGCGAGTTCGAGAACAGTGAGTGCAAGGAACCTGGTACATGGATAGTGGTCATTCCCGGACATATGACATGAAATAAGAAAATCTGTCAAAATTCAAGGAAGTTAAAGGAGCAAAAGTCATATTTGGAGAAATGAAGCTCTGGTGAAATAAGAGGCATTGGATCCATCAAGAGGAATGGATTAGAAATCACAGATGTTGCATATGTTGAAGGACTCAACTTCAACTTTCGAGCATCGATCAACTCGTGACAAGGGTTACAATGTTGGATTCAACATGGGTGTATGCCAAATCAAAGATCTTTGAATCGAATGAAGTTGTGTTGCAAGGATGCGACAAAAGAACATGTATGTAGTAGATTGGTCAACCGCTACACACAACACCGTCTATTAGCAAAAGCACATTTGAATCAAGTTGGTGTGGCACAAAAAGCTGAGTCACCTAAATTTCAAAACGATTAACAAACTTGCAAGTAAGAAGTAATCTTGTGGAAGGACTTCCGGACTCGAGTATACAAGAAGGAGAGTATATGTGATGCATGTCGGAAGGAAAACAAATCAAATCTTCATTCAAAGAAAAGACATGTTCATCTTCAACAAGAATATTGCATCTGCTACATATGGATCTATTTGGCCCAGATGGAACCAGCTAGCATAAGTGGGAAGAAATATACCTTGGTGGTAGTGGATGACTACTCAAGATATACATGGACAATATTCATGTGTAAGAAGAAAGAAACTCTACGAAACTACCACAACTCGATGAAGAGAATTCAAAATGAGAAAAGCCAAACCGTTATCAAAATAAGATCGTAGACAGGAACCGAGTTTGTCAATGGAATAATAACTCGTATTGTATTGAAAATGGTATTGGTCATGAACTATCGGCAAAGAACTCCACAGTGAGAATGGAGTTGCGAGAAAAGAAAGGAACCGACTCTCAAAGAAGTAGCAAGGACCATGTTAGCTGAAGGGTTACAAAAGATTTTTGGGTCAAGCAATCAACACAACTTGCTACACCCAAAACGGATGTATGATAAACGTATTAAAGCGACAAAGACTCCTATGAGATTTGGACTGGAAGAAAACCAAATGTTGCATATTTGAGAATATTTGGATGTAAATGCTTCATCCACAATAATGGCAAAGACAATCTAAAGCTTTTGATGCTAAAGTCGATGAAGTATCTTCTTAGGATACTCACCGAAAGCAAAGCCTCTGAGTACTCAACAAAAGGACTATGGTTGCGAAGAATCCATTCATGTGGTATTCGATGAGCCAAATGTAAATGGAGAAGACATTGAAGAGTCAATCGATAAGTGAATCATCCAACCATACGAAGAAGAGTCCATATCTTTCAAGTGGAAAGCTGGAATTATAAACTCGGAAGAAGATGAGATAGCTGAATCTCAAAAAACAATTTGGAAAATTTGCAAGCCTAAGTGATTACGAGAGAGAACACAAGAACACGGTAGCAAGACGATGAATCCAGCCTAACTTACTCCAACCTGGGGATGTAAGATGGCTGAGAGACCATCCACGAACTTGTCATTGGAGATATGAGAGAAGGTGTCAAACAAGATCGAACTCAAACAAGAAGCTATGTTCACATGCTTCATCTCGCAAATAGAGCCCAAAGACGTGTCACAAGCATTGGACGACACACATTGATTCAAGCTATGCAAGAAGAGTCAATTAGTTTGAAAGAAATAAAGTATGGGAATTAGTGCAAAGACCCATACATCAAAATGTTATTGGCACCAAATGGGTGTTGAAATAAGATGAACGAGGGAAGGCTCGTGCGGGTAAGAAACAAAGCAAGATTAGTAGCCAAAGGATATTGCAAGAAGAAGGGATAGATTTTGATGAAACATTTGCCCCTCAGTAGCAAGATTGGAAAGCTATAAGGATGTTTCTTGCCTATGCGACTCACAAGAATTTCATGTTTGATAAATGGTTTTATCATGATTTTGATGATTTTGATTTTACACCAAAACAATGGTTTTTTAAAGGTTGTCCAAATACTCCTAAATAATTTAAAATGGTTTTAATATTTTTAGGAGTATTTCTTCAAGTTTTATTTTCGACAAAATTGGACAACACTTTTAATGATTTTACATTAATGTATTTTTACACCAAAACAATGTTTCTAAATGTTGTCCTAATACTCCCCGATCGGTCTAAAATGTTTTCACTATTTTTGGAGTATTTCTTGAAGTTTATTTTCGATATAAAATTGGACAACACTTTTGTTTTGAGGTCAACCAGTCGCACGTATAGGAGCAACCCGCACTGAAAAGTTGAGGCGAAAAACTTCATGTTTGCGAGAAAATGGTCGGGCAACCGTCGCCCTATAGGGCAACCGTCGTTAACGATCGACCCTTGGGCGGCCTTAACGGTACACGGGAGCAAAAATTGAAACAACATTTGCCCTTCGTTTTGAAATTATGCGACCGGTTGAAAAGGATGACCGGTCGAATCCTAACGCCGACCGGTCGCCTGTAAATGTTGATACGTTTTTTCAAAGTCTCATTTACGTGCGACGAGTCGCCTAATGTTTGACAGCAAAATTCTAACCCGTTAGCACGGCCAGACAACTTTCCTTAAATTGTGGGATTGATTTCTAACAGCTATAATCTTGATTTTAATTGCATTTTTTTTGTAGAAATCAGATTCTAAGAGGAGCCTATCAAGTATCAATCATCTCCTATAAATAGAGGAAGATTTGAAGCACAACTATGAGAGAAAACTACAACACAACAAGATACACTCAAGAATACACTTGTTCATTTACATTGTCTTATTTCTTGTTGTAATTTGCCTAGCTATTCACTTTCACATTCTTGAGGTCTAGGCTATTCTTGATTACACTTGCACTCAATTGTATTATTCAATTATCGAGTTGTAATCTTGAATTTGTGGTAAATCTATTCAAACACAAGATATCCTTGTGAGTGTTCTTGTGGTAAGAACACACTTGGGTGAACTAGGTGTTAGGTGTAAGAAGATTGTGGTAATCTTCTTGTTGAGGTGTTGAAGAGTGTGGTGCTCTTCAAGGTGAAGATTGTGGTAATCTTCACAAGGTGCCGTTTGAAGATTGTGGTAATCTTCAAGAAGAGATTGTGGTAATCTCAAAGGTGGTGTTGAAGAAGAGTGTGGTGCTCTTCAAGGTGTTGTAAGTTGAAATTGTATTAATTTTGGTAATTAATAAAATTCTTTTTCTTTTGAAATCCATCCCTGATATCTGGGGTGGTAGAGGATTAGCCCTAGGTGGGTTGAACCTCTTTAAATCGACGTGTGTTGTTTACATTCCGCACCTTTATTATTGTCTTTGAGCATTCGGTTCGAAAAAGAGGGTAAAATCGAAAGATGGAGATAATCTATTCACCCCCTCTACAGATTATCGTAGCGGCTTTGAACTTACAAGTGGTATCAAAGCCAAACTCTTTGGCAAGCTCGTTTCACATCGCGAGTGAAGAGAAACGATCGTCGGCTACGAACGAAGCTCATCTTTCCGGCACCTCCACCACCAAGCCACCTCGGTTTGATTCCAAAAATTTTATATTTTGGAAAGAAAGAATGGAATGCTATCTACAAGGTTGCGGGTTCGACATTTGGAACACCGTCATTAATGGAGAATCCATTCCGATGAAAGATACACCACACACCTCAAAAGGCTTCAAAAGCTTAATGATGAAGAGAAGAAAATCATCTCCTTAAATGATAAAGCTCTTAATATTTTACATTGTTCACTTACCACTTTGGAATTTGATCATGTTATAGGTATTCGATCGGCACATGAAGTATGGCAAAAATTAGAAGCCATCTATGAAGTATATGCAAATGAAAGGAGCAACTCAAAAGCATCTACTTCACAAATGGATACAACATCAAATCCAACAACATGGGATAAGCCTTCTACAACTTCCCCATGATGAACAAGTTGAACAATGCCTCATGGGCATCGAAGAAGAAAACGAGGTAAGTTCTAAACCCTCTACTTCTTATGACAATGAATTGCAAAATGTATATAGTGATTTGCAAAATGATTATGATGAGCTACAAGATGAATTCCAAAACTTACTTGTTAAATACAAAAATTTGAAAAAGGAATTCATTGTTTTGAAAAATGATAAGGATAGTTTATTTACTTCCTATGAATCATTATCATGTGCTCACACCACCACTCTTGATAAGGTTAGAAACCTGAGAAAGAAAATAGTACTCTTGTTGAGAATATTGATTGCATGAAAAATGATTTATTAAAATCCAACTTGAGTACCAATAAAATGTCCAATATTGTTGATATTCATAATTGTGATAAAGGACTTGATCATAAGCTAATGTTGTTAATCATATGAAAAAGGATCAAGTCACTATGTATATTGGTCATTATGCTCCTAGAATCATTACTTGTTTTTATTGCGGTAAAAGGGTCATACGGTAAATACTTGTCGGGCTAAAAATAGCTCTAATTATTGTTGGAGACCTAAAAGTCTCAAGACTAATCCCAAAGGACCCAAACACATGAGGGTACCACAAAACAATGTCATATTAGGTACCCGGTGAAATAATGAACGAAGAAAATTTATATCGCAAGAAGACATCAAATGACCGTTTCATTTGATCAAAGAAGGAGAAACTATTTTAAACAAAGCCAATTTCAAGAAAAGGATATAATCAAAAATGGGAAGAACACAATCCTTGAAATGGCAAAGACATCATCAACAAGATGATTTTCAAAGAAGAAGAGACTTTCAACAATGGGAAGGCAACAAACCTTGAAATGGAGTAATCAAAGAAGTCATCATCAACAAAGTGACTTCTCAAAGGAAGATATCATCAACAATGGGAACGGCACAACCCATGGAAATGGCGTAATTGGTAATCCGTATCTCCCCATTTAAATATGCATTTTATCTTATTTCTATGCATGTTTTTATTTGTGTCTTAATTGCAAAATGAGTTTTCATGTATTTAAATTTTAAATTAAGGTCTTCAAAACTTATTTGTATTGTTAAAATTTTTGAAAAAAGACCTTATATGATGTTTTTAAAACTCTTGTGCATTTTTGTAGACTAAAGTGTATTATCATCTCTTATGATTTTTCGGCATGAGCTACTTGTGATATCTCTTAGCTCACACTTTTTCATTATGATTTGTGTTAGATTTGTCTTAAGAATTGTGTAGGATTTACATACTTTCACAAATGGCCATTTTGTCAAGAAAGGCATAAATTATCGAGGCACGTTTACTTGTGTTATTCTTACTCTTATAGACTCGATATATGTATTGCCATGTGCCTATGTGCTTGTTTTCATAGTGTTTCATACAAGTGCCATTAAGAGGATTTTTAGATTTTTTTTTGAAAGCACTATTCAATATTTGATTGCACATATTTGTTTTGTCAACTTTTGATGCTTCTTTTAAATGAGGTCTCATTATATGCTCCGATTTTCAAATTTCAAAAGAGACCTTTTATAGCTTTTCTTATTTGAACTTGCATGATTTATTAGATTCTTGATGATATTCTAAATGCCAAGTATGTGTTTTTGCTTCATGATCTATATATATAGTGTCTCTTACTACTATGCTCTTTTCAAGATATTTTGTGGTTGACAATTGAGGCGTGTTATTACACTTGGGCTATTTTCTTGCTTATATGAGAAATGCCTAATGAGTTTGTTGAGTTGTGTAGAAAAGAAAATACTCCAAATATTTGGATGTAAATGTTCTTATGAACACCTAGATCATTTGGATGCCCAATAGTGATGAAGAAGACAAATTCTCAATTGATGCTTCAAGATGAAGATTGGTTTTTAGAATTGCAAGAGGAGCTAAAAGAAATGATACTTGGAAGTTGATGCCATGTCTTTCATCACAAACGATTATAAATGCAAAATGGGCACTCCGAATAAACTTCGATGACCAAGGCAACATTGGTCGAACCAAGGCGAGGTTAGTAGCTCGAAGGTATTTTCTAGAAGAAGGTAATGATTTTGATGTAATATTTGCACTCATAGCTCTTTAGAAGTTATTTGCATTTTACTTACCCATTCTTGTTTTAAGAAAATTTCAAACTTTACCAAATGGATGTTAAATCCAATTTTCTCAATGGTTTATTCAAGAAGAAGTCTATATGTAAAACAACCTGGGGCTTTAAATTTTCTAGGCCAAAATGATTTTTATAAAAGGCCTTGTATGGTTTAAAACAAGCACCCCATGTATGGTATAGACTTAGCTATTTTTGCTAAATGATTTTACAAAAGGTAAAGTTGATAGTACACTTCTTGTTTTGAAAAAGGGCAAGTTGTTTATTTGTGCAAATTTATGATGACAATATTTATGGTCTTTCTTAATAAATATTTGTGCAAGATATTTTTCCAAGTCAATGCAAGGTGAACCTAAGATGATCATGATGAGGAAGCTCAAATTTGATCATTGGAATTCAAATCATTCAATGCCAAGAAGACTTATATTTCAAAAGAACTCTTGGAAGGAGTTAAAGCATTGAAGAAAGAAGAACTATCTCAACCTCTATGCTAAAGATTGACAAAGGTTGAGAAAGGCATATCTACGACAAACAAATTCGAGGTATGTTTTCTTGTATTATTTCTAGACTCGACATTCCATATGCATTATGTCTATATGCTCGACTCAAAAACTATCCCAACGAATCTCATTAAAGTGTCGTTAAAAGAAATTTTCAAATATTTGAAAGCGCACTTCTTCTTATGACTTATTGTATCCAAAGCTTTAAAATGTTCTTATTTTTCGATAACAAGTCCGGGTCAAATTATTCAAACTATGGTTCGTCATATTCGAACTAAACATATTGAGATTCGATATAATTGTTAAGTGGATCGCATGTTTAACAAAAACTTGAGATGTGTTTAATTCCGCCTCGGGGATAACTCGCGATTTTTTTTTGTTAACCGCCGAGTATTTTACCTCGTTTCGAGCTTGATTATGACATAATGCATATTGAATGAAGCTTACGTTTGCATTTTACACGCTTTTTAAAACTTAAAGCTTAAAACTTCGGATTTTTTGGTTGAAAATTCGATTTTTGGAAAAAACAGACGATGGCCGAAGGGTTGGGCAACCTAAGCCGCCTCAACGCCGGCCGGCCGCTCAACCACACGACCGCTCGCCCTAAGCAAAATCTTGGATAAAAATGGTTGCGTTTTTCGGCGATTCGCAGAACTCTAACATATTTTGGCCATTTTTCGTCTCTTGCAAATTCACACACAATTCACTTCAAATGAGGTTTGATGCATGAATTATATATTTTGGGGGATTATCTAGCTCGACTATCATCATCATTGCTCGTCTTTACTGATTGAATGGTAAGAATTTCACTATCTTTAGCTCAATGGGTTGAACCCGAAGTTTTGCGGGCTTATATGTATTTTTCTTGATGTAATTCATATATGTTTGTGATGAGCTTATTGATTGTTGATGAATGATATTTGTTAAATTGTATTTGGTGATGAAAACTTGGCTCGATTTCATTTACAAGGGCTATATATAACTTTTTCTATTTTTTTTGACGCCCCACCGTGTTGGTAGAAAACGTTTCAATGAAAAATTCATCACCTACATGACTCTCTCGATTTCAAAAAGTCTCATATATTTATAGACATCATGTTTTTGCAAATCAAATGATTTTCAGTTTACAAGTCGTATGATTCGACTCTTTATGTGGTTTTAAAAGCTTCAATGTTCAAATGGCTCGATACATCGGTTTACTTCGTGCACTTTGATAAGAATATATGATGTATTTATCGTCTTTAACATTCATTTTGGATGATTCCAAAGGGGAGAAATAGGTTATGCTCTTTAGCTCAAAGAAGCTAAGAAAAGAACGAAAAGAAGCTATAAGTTGCAATTTATTGAAAGTCATGTTGGGACTATTGAAAAGTCAAGTTGTGGATCATATTTGTCTCTCTTGGTATATTGTGGTTGTATATGTTTTAGTCCATTAGTTGTAGTATGGACTATATGTATTTCTAACGATGTCTTTGTGAGGAGCTTTAAGTTTTGATACTTAAGTTCAATATTGAAAAGCTAAGCCTTAGCTTTTGATTTAGTTGCTTCTTTATAACTCTTTGTTGTGCATGTTGATAGGGAGCATTTGTAATATGTGTTTGAATATCTCTACTCCCATCCTTGTGTTTTTATTGCATGGAATGTTGTCATTAATCTAATAGTTTTAACCTAGAAATGGTTTTTGTTTTTCAAAAACCGACTGCTAAAATTGTTTTTGGTTTGTAATCATCAAAAAGGGGGAGATTGTTTGATAAATGGTTTTATCATGATTTTGATGATTTTGATTTACACCAAAAACAATGGTTTTAAAGGTTGTCCAAATACTCCTAAATAATTTAAAATGGTTTTAATATTTTCCGAGTATTTCTTTTCAAGTTTTATTTTCACAAAATTGACAACACTTTTAATGATTTTCTCACACGTATTTACACCAAAACAATGTTTCTAAATGTTGTCCAATACTCCTGATCTACCTTAAAATGTTTTCACTATTTTTCAGAGTATTTTTGAAGTCATTTATATAAAATTGGACAACACTTTTGTTTCAGGGTCAACCTAACGCCAGATAGGCAAACCCGCACTGAAAGTCGATAAACAAAACTCATGTTTGCAGAAATGGTCGTGGCAACCTACGCCCATAAAATCGGTGTTGACCTATCGACCCTCGTGCCACTCCACCGGGAGCAAAAATAAAACGTAACATTCGCCTTCGCTGCTTTGTGCCACCGTTGAGAAGGGACGACCTATTAACTCCTACGCCAACGGCCGCCTGCAGTAAATGTTGACATTTTTTTTCAAAGTCATTTGATAATCGGTCAGCCTCCTAATGCTCGACAGCAACACAACTTGATCCACACAATGATTTG